>LUGG01000038.1:0-422448 GCA_001683735.1 Grifola frondosa | reverse complement strand
TCCAGCATAATGTATACATTTTGACAATATTCAATCAGACACGGAGTGATATTCTAATGCATGTTTCCGACGTACACATTCAAATCGAAGCACATCTTATAACGGGTTCAATGAATTTTCATAGGATTATTGACACTAATCGTGTGCAAAAGAGTAGGTAACAGGATTGGTGCAACGTGCAACAGATCCCCCGACAGCCATCAGGTCATTAGGGAGGTGCCAGCCCGGCAGCCGCTTTCAGGGCCATGCGTTTCGCACGAATCTTGGCTAAAGCAGTGTTAGTGTTGCTGGGACGCTCCGGTTCGGCATATGCGGAGAAAAGCTGCCTGCGCAATGTGTCAGTGAAATCGGAAACCTGATACAGAAATTGGATTGACCGGTTCCACCACGTAAGAAGACTGTCAACTTCATCTTTCTCCTCCGGATCCTCGAGCAAGTCGACAATGCTATTGTAGAACCTTTCGGAATCTGTGACGAGGTCCGTGCGGGAAAACACCGCGGCCGACGTTAAGCTGAAGCGTACCTACCGAGCTCGTATTAACAAGTGATCAAGCATATGAGATTGAACATACCTGCGTGGCTATATAAGCAATGGAGGCCTTTGTCATAGCGCGCATCCCATGGATACGAGCATTGCCTGATCGGGTTGCCTTCGGTTCTTGGTCTACCGAACTTGGGCTGGTGAAAACGAACTTTGCTGCCTATACGGAACACTTAATATAAAAATGATACGAAACTTGATTGACCTACATTTACCAGAATTCCACTTCTAAGTAGCCCATTCCATGGATCTTCTGGGTCGTATCGGAAACCATCGTAGAGAACAAGCGGCCATTGATCTCCTGCAACTCGTATTGTCCCAGCGCGAAGTTTCTCCTTGATGCTGCAAAGGCAACATAAAAAAAAATTCGCGAAAGAGCAAGGTGACGTACTCGTTATTGGACCAATCAAGTCCAGCGGGACACAGCAGAGCTCCGGTGCGTTCGTGATGGAAACCTCGACCAGTTTTGCTGTTGCGCGCGATGGGAGGTGATAGTGCTTGTCCCTTGGGGGTGATCCAATCTATCACAGTGCCTTTGATACCCTTCGTATCGTCGGAGCGTGCACCATTCGCACCCTTCTGGATCTGATGCTAACGTGAACAATAGATAAATGCATATGTATAACAAAGGCTTACAAGATCAGCCATAATAATGACCTCTTCCTCGGAAGACTCCAATATGCGAGATTCGAAATGAGGAATTTGCTTGAGGAGTTCGCGGAAAACCTTGAGCTCACGGCGTTCACTGTAGATAAGTCAATTTCCGATCAGATAAACCGGAATGATACATACGTGGCCGTCAACTCTTCTTCGGATTTGCCATCCGCAAGGTCTCCGAAAAAGATTATGCCGTTGCACAACAAGGTCTGGACATTGCAAAATGCATGAATTGTCCGTCCAAAATGGCGACCGTGATGTACCAGGGGATCCTGGACGCATCTATCGAAACTGGTCACTTGATGTTCCGACGACGGAGGTATCAGATGAAACAACTCACGATTTTTTCCTCGGACCTAACTCTAGCGCGCTGCTGCGCTTTCGACCGGAATCGCAATCTGTAGGTGTGGGCAGAGAGTCGGACATATCGAATAGAGTAGTCAGAATGGAACGCCCACGATGCTGCCCATTTATAGGCTGCTAGGTCGTGAGCGGGATGATGTGACATCGAGTGCACTACGTGACAGTCGAGGGAAGCCACGCATGCGTCACGCGAGAGTCAGTAGGTGCTCCCATGTGTACAACTTCCAACTGCGTTACTAGCGTGTACGACATTGTGACGTCGATGTCCTCCATAAGACCCAATGGAGTCGAATGCGTCGCGCTCACCTGTGATGGCGAAATCTCGAAAGTAAGTTCACGATTATGTTCGTGGTGACTAGTATACCTACCGTATTTGACAGACAGAAACAAACTGGTAAAGCACGTAAAACTGTCTCCTCTACATCGAGAGAATGCAACCAGAGAGCTAGAAGAGAGTGTCAAGGTGAGCAATGAAAACATCTTAATGAAAAGATAACTACTTACAAGTCTCCACATTATCAGACCTGACCTTATTAGCAGGGCCAATTTCCCGCGAGAGCCCGGAGTGCAAATTGATCCGACAGCTACAAGAGAGGGTTGCAGCACTGGAAAAAGAGCTTGCCGAGAAAGACGAAGATACCGAGAGGTACCGGGGGCTGTGGATTAGCGAATACCGACGGGGAGAAATGCTAGCGCGTCAAATACCAGAAGACTCCGTAATCCCTGGGATTTCTCAGGCGACGATGGCTGCATCATCGCCGCTTTCTTCTCCGGAGGAACACGATATCTCGTAGATATACGATTGTGCCATTCTTGATGGAAGTAACTATTGGAGCAAATCATGCACGCAATATGGTATACCATATTCTGTGTGAAGCAGAAAATAGCGGCCGAACCATATCGCATCTGAGAATAAATGTAGCCATTCCAAATCGGGCTCAATGTAGCACAGCCAGTGTAAGGAATGTGGAAGTGGCATAAGGCAATGGTGAACACAACGGCGACAACGTGGAGCCACACTGAGGGAACGTCGAGGCCGACGGAGGGAGGGCGAAGCGTAGGGAACCGGCAAAATGACGGCGCTGACAATGTCGCCGATGTACTGCTACTCGCCGCCCGTCTGTCGTATCAGAGCCTCCCCTCGGTGGCGAGCGTAATGTCGGCAGGGATCGAGATGCAGACAGCGCGTACTCCGCGACTGCGCCAAAAATCGAGAGACCTGTCAGTAATGGATTCAACAGAGAAGAGGAGAGAGAGAAAACTCACTTTTCACGATTGCCGTTGTCCCCTGGACGAGCATGATCTTCTCCGCTACGTCGCGGCCTTGCTCGAAGGCGCAGAAGCCGAGGACGCTACCCATCCGCGGGTACGTCTTCTTGTTGCCGTGAGTGACACCCATTTCACCGCCGGCTGTGACGTTGAAGCCGGTGAGGCCGTCGTTGTCGTCGACGTCGTTGGTGGAAGGTACTGTGAGAGCTCCTTTGAACTAGGAGGCAACATGCGCGGTAGCCGAGAACTTGTGCGATGGGATGGGAACAAACCTTACCGGGAAGATAGAACTCGCCGTAGAGGCTCGACATCCTTGAGGGCGCCGCCGCCGCCGAGCTTCTTCTCAAGCCAGATCTCGTGGTAGGCAGTTGTGCCGGGGAGGGGGGGAGGTGGTGACTGATGGATTTGGCAAATTCGTATGCCTAGTTATGCAGCTTCGAGAGCGACGGGAGCGCCGATACGATGACGTTCCTGGCGGGAAGTGTGAGATCTGGATCTGGATATGAAGAGAGAGAAAGAAGACGACGCACCGGTTGATATCACCGTACGCGGCGAGGGTGTCGAGGAGGGCGTGGTTAATGTCCTGGATGACCGCCTTCAGGTGTCGCTTGATCACCCCGTGGAACTGGGACGTCTGCCGCGTCGTGATCTTCAGCGTCCCCCCATGCTCGTCTGCAATCCTGTCCGGCAGCAGCCACTGCTCCGGCCTGCACACATCCCCAGGCATCCGCACCTAAATCATGAAGCTGAATTTGTGCCTTGTTGCGTGACAGAATACAATGCGAGTCCACGGCGACTTCGGCCTTTCTGGGATTTCGGGCACAGCAACCATCGAAAGAAATGCAGACTGCAAAGTGAACAAGAGTCAGGTATGCAATCGCATGTTAATAAAGGCTGACCTTTGCAACGCCTTCGCCTGCCTCTGTAGTGGCAATGACTGGAGACTCGAGCTTCTCTTCAAAGTCCATATGTTGCTGAATATCTTCAGGCTGTCGGGGCTGTTACAGCAACCTCGACAACGACCTCGGGCGATTCCACAGTGGGGATACTCCGCACAGAGGCAGGCGATGATGATTCCGCCTCTTCAATATCGACGACTACAATGACCTGGGCAGTGCCAACCGAACTCCACCATGAGAGCTCACGGAATATGAAAGAATCCAAGGAGAGATCGGAGCCTCAGTAGTTGTGACAGGAATTGAGGAATTAACGAGCTTGTATTGTCTTAGTTAGCCAGCGTATATGATCAATCCCAGAGCAACCTACCTCCGAAGCATCTTCCACGGTTGTTGCGATGACGGGAATTGGTACATCGGCCTCCTCCTCAAGTCCTGATTCGGTAGCGATAACCGCCCCGACTTCGGCTTCTTGCGGTGTTGCAAACTCACCAGTTCTTCTTCCACTACAAGTCAACAGCAGAGTCGAGGGTCCCGACAACTAGTGTCTCAACGGCTGTAACGGTCTCGCCGGCTGGACAGGCAGCCAGGCAGCGGCTCCACGGTGCTGAGTTCAGGAAGTGTGGTCGCCTCAGCTTTGGGTGAACGAAGACTACTGAATTAACAGGATATGAGGAAATCCACGGTGACTTCGGTCTCTCATCAGTATCTGTAGCCTCAACCAAAGACATTCTTTGCTTGTGGATTGACGAAGGTACGTTAGCAGCATTCACTTGGGATGTACTTCCGTCACATACCTTCGTGACGAGATCCGCGTCAGACGTCGAAATTGAGGGAAGTCCAGCAGATTGATCATCCTGTGAGGACTCCACAATAGGCGCAACGACAACGGTATCGGAAATCGCGATCTCCGGTACAGCAACAACGGCTGCAAAAAGCTACTCCAGCTCTTCAATCTCATCTTGTTTTGGACCGCGGTGGTGGCGATCTGGAGACCTGTCGAGGGAACGCGCAATGATCACCGCGTGTCTGGAAGTACCATACGTTCAACTTACCAGAACTTCAAGTCCTCAACCCGTTAGCGGCACCCGTACCCATATCGACCATGTTCACAGTAGACCTTCGAAAATTCATCTAAATAACGAGAAATTAGCTTCACCTGACATTCTGAACGTGGAAGAATTAGAGAGGAGAAATTAGAGAGGAGATGGACAGCAATGTGGGAAACGCAACGCCCAGTGGTTTCGCAGACTTGCAAATAGTGATATGACGCGGATGTACAAAAGGACGAAAGGGAATGATGGCAGCACCTCAACATCCGAGCCCTCTCTACGCGCGTCCGCCAGGAAGAAACCTGGTTTCTGCGCGCTCAGGCCTCGGACACGAAGTTCTTTGGATGAAGTGGGACTTGAGTTCGGAATCCCAGTGTTACGGCGGAGTTACAATCGCAGCGTGGTGATTCTTAATATATTGGGCCCGCTTCGAATAGAAATTAGTGACTATGTACATCTTACGGCGCTGAATTAATGTATAGGAATACAATACATATCGGTAATTTGGACCGCATCGGTGAGTCGCTCACAGATCTAGGCTTGACAACGATCCAGCAAGATGCCAATCTCGTCCAATATGATACACCTAGTAGTGCTACTCTCCGTCATTTATAAGGAATCTTGTCAGGCCGTACATATTGTCCATCTCCAATGCTTCCTCGTCGGACTCATCATCGCGCTCTTCCCCCCGGATATGCCTTCCTCAGCTGAAGTGGCTCCATCATCATCCTCCCGATTGTCTAATCCCCATTCCGGAGAATCCACCGGCACGTCATCATGGTCTGTAACGTCTTCTCCATTTGCATGTTCAGGAGCGTTCGGTATGGGTTGGAACACGGTGAGGTCCTGCTCGACTGCTTCTGAGGGTGTTGATGAGCTAACAGCGGACCTGCGGGCATAGGTATGGCCAACTGCCATACCCCAATAATATCGCATGATCATGTCACGGTCCACAAACCTGCAGATAATTATGTCGATCAGACCTCTAAACTACTAGCCAAACAACAAACTCACCGATTCACATAGTATTTTTGCGCATCCGAAGCATCCTGTGCGATTGAAGACAATCCGATACCATCTGCATGCATTTGCCCATGCGTGTATGCCGGTATTATATGGCATCCCCGCAGGATATCAGCAGGATCGATGAATCCAAACGCGTCTTCGTCGTACATCGGCACAAAGCGAAGTAAGTCCATCTTGAGACCACTCCAATTGATTGTCACGTCATCGATCACCTGGAACCACCGGACCCACAGGAAATCCATGCGGCGCGACCGAAAGTCAAGCATCCCGGAGCCTGTGTAAACCACATCGACGTGGAAGATTCCGAGGACACGAGCATACCAGAAAGGGTGAATGCCATGCTGTTCACCTTCTATCTCCACAAGACCCATGACGTCACGATGAGAAGTGTTCGGGTTGATAACGTCTTGAGCACGGCGGACGTCGTAGGTCATGTAGTTTAGTCTGAGGATGTAATGCCTATAAATGCAGTCATTCTTGAAAAGAACACAATTCTGGTCTTCGGATACTTGTGCGTCATTAAGGTCCTCGACGCCCGTGCCGTTGCGATCAGATATCGCATTCACTGCGTCTTCTTCGCGGAGTTTAGCTTGAATTCGAGGCAGTAGATGTTGCCTAAGCTTAGGAAGAAAGTTCTACAACGACAATCAGGATTGATAATGGGCTTGTTAGTTTACTCACCATAACAGCCGGATCATCAGAATTCTTCAGGAGAAACGGTCCAAGGACCTCACGGTGATTCTGCGATTTTCCCATGTGGTAATGTTCGTTCGGAGAGTTGTCGATTTCCTCCTTAGGCGTGTCGGCTGCTCTGTTGTACCTATTGCGAATGGCACGAATACGTGCTTGTCGACGTTCAATTTGTGTTAATTGCCTTACGAAGTGCTTTCGACTAGTCCGGCGATATCGTCCTTTCGACGTCCGGTGTTCTAGCTCTCCCTAAGTACGAAGAATGTTTAATAATATAGTACGTGGTACATTTTGACACTCACAGGCTGCGTAGAATATGAATCAGTTGTTCCATATCTTCTGATAGTCATGGTGTAGTCGCCAAGGGCATGATACTTGAATGTTTCAAGGTTCAGTGTCTTTGGGCGTCGAGCACTATCCGCTGCGGCATGAGAAGGGTTCGACGAAGCCTTTTCTTGACTTTGCTGTCTGGCCTGACGACGTCGGCGTGAGGCAGCTTCCCGCACCGACTCACGGGTCTCGTACTGCACGCATGTGGTAGTGAGGAATGTTCGCGTTATCCGACCAACGTCAGCTGTGACGCCATCCATCAGCTCGAGAGTTTCGTCCGTGTGCATCCTAAGTTTTGCCAAGCCGTGCCATTGCGCAAAGACAAAGAGGAGGTCCATCAAGACTTTATTATGGGGCTCCGGTAGTAGACCTTCGAAAGCAGGGATAGAGCACTGCATCTATAAGTGAGAACAGGTCACAGCAATCGAGAATTACCATTACCTGGAGGATATCTTCGTAGTCATGGGCAGCAAGTTGTTTGAGTTCAGAACAGTTGCTAGAAAAACGTCTGATGGTGTCTCGACCGAAGGTGGGAGTTACTCGGAAACTTAAGAGGGGTTAATATGTAATACCACAATGCAGGAATCTCGGCTTACCGACGGTCCAGTTCTCGTACTGCATCTTTGCTGATGCAGTCAAGGATTCGTAGCAGATGAATAAAAACAGACTTCCATACTCCAAGCTCGACTTCATGCATGATATCATTGACTAACATCGGATGGAAATCGAATCCCAAAGGCCCCAGACGATCAGAAAATGCATTCTAACAAAATGAATATCAATCTAAGCATAAACCAAAGACAATCATGAACGTACCGAGACTGGTACAAGAGATTCCTCCTTCAATAGGTTGTCGATTACTGTACTGTTTACCGAGTAATTTTTGTCATAAATGAGTCGTCGTCGTCGTTCGACACCTTCCAACGACGAACATTATCGTCGACCCTGATTAACCGTACACGTGCTGACATGTCACTTGTTGTCCCCATGTTGGGTGCTTCGGATAATTGGATGAGGCATCGAGGACAAGGGCAACGGCCTAGATTTCGGATGCTGGCTATTAGAATTCTGTAAATAAAGAGTATTGTTCGGACCGTCGAGGGGATGTTCAATATGATGAACTTGCCTTTCAGGATAGTCAGCTGAATACGTGAAAATGCGCGGGTAGAACCGCCGTTTAATTCCGTCACAACACGTCACAACTATACCGTGCTCATAAGCATCCAAAAACTCATCGTCAAGCAAGATCCTCCATTGTTCATGGAGTAGCTCACGGTGACAGTGAGCCATGAACGCGTCCGTAGGTCCTTTCCCG
The DNA here is from genome assembly GCA_001683735.1 of Grifola frondosa. Classification (NCBI taxonomy): domain Eukaryota; kingdom Fungi; phylum Basidiomycota; class Agaricomycetes; order Polyporales; family Grifolaceae; genus Grifola; species Grifola frondosa. Next base: position 414,309 of record LUGG01000038.1, on the reverse strand, counting down.
GCACTGTGAGATGCGACGAAATCTTTGAAGTCTTCCGGAAGCTGCAGGCACGTTGCAAAGTCAGTCTGAATGAGAAGAATGAATATTATGTGGCTCACCGTCTTGAAATATGCAATGTGAGAGCAAAGATTGCATGAGGGTTTACAACGTCGATACTTCGAGTCATTACCAAACGAACAATACAAAGGCCATAGTTTGGCGTTTCGAAAGATGTCAGATGGGTTGCGTCGGATGCGAACATTAAGCCAACCACTACGCGTGGCAGTGTGCATCCGGGCTCTCCAGGGGAGTCTTGTAACGCACGATGGGCGTCCAGGAAGGCCGAGGAGCTGTATAGCTCGCCGTAAACGCGCACCGGTTCTGGGTGGTCCTCACGATGCCAATGCACTTCGAACGTTCATAATGGAAAAAATTATCTTGTTGGTAGTTGAGAATCTTTTCTTTAACAACCGCGACGATGGAACGATGGTAGAACTCGTCCACAGAGAAGTTAATAGGACCAGGCGATGGCGTCTTGCTGTGAAAGGGTACGGAGATTGTCACAGAGTCCTTCACCCATCCATCATCTTCGTCGAACCACTGTCCATCATTGCATTCATGTTGTCCCAATATTCGATTGATTTGATCCCAGGACGAATGCTGTATATGGGAGGGATGAAAGACCGGGTCTCCGACGATGCCTAACAGGTGCTTGAAATCGTCTTGCGATTTTTGTACGCTGCCATTCCAGTACCATTCGCCCAGAAGGAAGGAGCTTCTGTTCGATATGGATGGAAGACATTTGAGGAGGCGGAGGGGGGGTTGAGTCGGAATGCATAGAAGATGGCTCGAAACATGAAGATGAGAGATCATGCAATGAGAAACTGTCCTCGGGGTCGTGGTCAGGAAAGCTCGTAGCGTAGTATGTACGACTGAGCCCGAAAGCATTGAGAGGACTGCGCAGAAACGTCAGAATACGATTTCCGACTGATTGGGTGCGGCGGCAGAGAACCCTCCTGGGCCAGCACTATCCACATCCTGTGATGGCTGCTCAACAGGCGGGATCCTTTGGGAAATCTGGGGAGGGAGAGCAGACGCAGGCTCAGGGAGTATGTCGCGATAGCGTTTTGGCAATCGGCGGTTGCGGCGAGGTTTTTTGATGCCGATGGAAGAGCCTCATCCAAAGCCGGTGCTACGGCATCGCTGACTGGGAGAGCACGTTGCTGCTCATATTGTTTGTTAGCATGATCGCATTGAGTATTGTATTTACTCACATCGTTCAGAGAGACAGCGTCGAGGTCCTGTGGTGCCTCATCACGGCCTACCACAAGTCGGCGCTTTCTCCCCGCGATAGCTTCGCGCGCCTTAGACAGTGCGGACGCCAGACGTTTCTTGCCTCTCGTGCATCTCTTCTGATGGGTCGTGAAATTATTGGGGAGCGATAAACTTTTGCCCGCAGTTGTCGCATGACAACACCGAGGATGACTCAAGCATTTTGGGCGGTGGGGTGGGTCAAGGGCGCATGCAGAGGATAAGTGTCGGCATCACCAAATACTGAGGAGGCTGACCTGGAACGGCTGTGACGCTTGTATCCGAATGAATGGTACGTTCTTGGAGGCTCGAATGAGCCAAGCGCGTCGGCAGTCACGCATACATAGCGCTGCGTTCCCAGCACTGTCGTCACACCATAATTATCGTGACTGTATGTCGAACCCTGTGACAGGGATAGTTCCGCGGTGCTAACGCTGTGTCACTGTTCAAAAAATCAGCTTAAGTATAGTGAACGGAAGGCATGCAATGGTCTGACAGCGTTACCTCCCCGATGCCAGCTGATAGACCGCTGACAGATGGTCGCTCCAGATATTGCGCTGTTCGACCCGCTAGGCGCCTCATCTCCACTTATGCTCATGAATTTCAAGTGGTCCTCACTGTCGAGTTAGAAGAGGTAAGTGACAATCGCCCCAAATAACTGAAGAATGACTAACTGGTAGATTAATTAGCAAGCAGCTGAAATCAAGCACCTCCAACGGCTCCAAAGTCAGACTGCCGGGAGCTCGCGAAGCTGAAAGATCGATTCAAAGAAGTAAGCGTCAGCCTTCGGTGATAATCATTGAACTCACACCAACTAGTTTTGCATAGCCAGGGATGAGGTGTTGATTTGTGGTGTTTGCAAGCAGCCAGTTACGAGGCGTTTCGTGTAAGATTTATACCACTTCAATGATGATATCGATGACTAATGCCATGGGTACAGACTGGCGGAATGCGATCATTCCTTTTGTAGGGGCTGTCTGATTGGTTGGTTCGAGGCATCTATGCGCGAGCAGTTGAACGCTTGCCCCATCATACCACAGCATTTCTGCCACGAGAACTTCAAGATGACGCCTGCTGTGCTGCAACTGCTAAACAACCAGTGTCAGTTCCGTCCGACATACCGTTGTCCTCTGTGTAGGGCAGAAGTAACCCGCCCTCCATGCTCAGACAGATGCATGAACGACCTTGTTGACGCCATAGGCTTAGCATTTGACGGCTATGCTGAGATCTCTCAACCGATGGGCGATGTTCGGCAAGAATGGAGGTGCTTCTTTGTAGCCTAGACTGTAGAATCGGTCTCCCCGATATTATGATGGTACGGCGAAATACAAGAGTTAAGGATATTGATAGGGACAGATACATCATAGAAGAACAGCAAAGACAAGAACGCGGAAGACAGAAGAAGCCTGGAGGACTGTTGTACAATTCAGATATGAAGCTACTTCCTGGTTCTTGATCATGAATGGGTGACCGCGCTTGCATCGGTGGTTCGTACTCACCAACATATATCAGACCAGACTTCCGACTGTGTAACGACGACCGGGGTCGCCTCGCGTGTACAAAGCAGTGACTCGTGTGTTCTCGATCGGAGGAAGAAGGCCTTGATCTAAAGTCAAGAATTTCATCCCTTGCTGGACATCCTGTTTATTGCCAGCCGCCTCCTTCAACACGCGCCTGAACAGCCGCGAACCCACGAATACACGCCGCTGTCGGCAGTCACTAAGTCTCTTGCACAACAGCTTCTCCTCCTTCTGCAAGGCCAATAGATCAACCATGGCATCTCGAACATCCGGCAATATGGATTTATCGACGCAGCGGTCTATGCCCTAATTGACATTGGTAAACGTAATGCAAATTGCAATGATGCTAAGTGAAGATACATGCGCTAGTAACAATGAGCTTGTCAGCTTCTTCGTCAACCCCATCTAATGTGCCCTCAGAAAGAAGGGCGGAAGCTGGTAACGGAGTGAATGCGAATGTTCGGGAGGCATTTAATAGTGAGCGGCTAGATCCGGAGACAGAGGACACCGTTGAGGGTGGCACAGATGAGAGCGGCGCCGCTGGCCCAGGGTGCGTAGTATCACCGGAAGTAGGCATCGTGTCAGCTACTGAAGCCATCGGAAAATCAATGAGAGGAATTTCGAAATAAAGATACGGATACTCAACGGAGGGTTTACAAGGGGGGAGGAGAGCAACGGTGGGTTTTGCAACGGCACGAACCCGTCACCTTAAGTGAGATCCGTCCAAGCGGAGAATGAACACGAATGATCATCATCTCCACGGTCACAAACAGAAAAGGAATCTCACCAGTGATACGACTGACTTATAAGGCCTTAAGGGCTGGAAGTGAACACATGTATCAACAGATTAATTGACCCCTAAAAAACTCGGCAGGTCCTCGGCATTTCTGCGATAAGCTACATCACTTGTGAAGTCCAATTTATTCTATTAATGTAATCGTGCGCTTGTGAAAAATAGTGTTGCGCCCGCGGCTTCAAGGGATTTCGGCTCGGCTCAACCACAACTACAGCTTAGCCACGGCAGATGGTTAAGTCAGTACTGAGTTGTAGTAACAATTAATGAAAAATGTACTGTCATATAAGGTCGCATACTGCAATATCATCCCTGCGGCGAGCGAAGAAGCCATGCGGACCTCGTCTATCTCTCCAGATGACACATAATCGAATGACATATGTGAGATCCGCGTGCTCGTAGAGAAAATGGGCGACACACCTTACAAGTTTGGCCATGATCAGGAGTCGCTCACCGCATCTACGTCGAGTACTGCAACGTGCGCGTGCGCGCACCGGACGACCCAAACGAGGGGGTCATGGACTCGAGCCCGGCCGTGCGCCTCGGCCGTGCGGAGGTGCACAACGCGGACGCGCTGATGGAGAGCGCCGAGGCATTCGCGCGCGAGGCGGATGCGGTCGTCGCGGTCGTGGGCCTGAACGCGGACTGGGAGACGGAGGGGTATGACCGCACGACACTTGCGCCGCATTCATGATCGCGCGGACTTCCTGCACGGCCTCCAGTGTCAACTTCACATTCAGCGCTCCAATGTTCTCCTTCAGGGTCTGCACAAAAATACGGTCAGCGATCCGCGCTTGCGAAAGGATGTTGCTGAGAGGGAGGCATACGGCAATCTTGGTGGTTCCTGGGATGGGGACGATGTTGTTGCACTGGGAGAGCAGCTATGAGAGTGCAACCTGTGCGGCGGTCGCGCCGTGCCTCTCGCCCACCCTTTGTTGTCCGGAAGCAATCGGCGACCGTATTCTTGCGCTTGTGTTTCTTCACGCCACTGGATGAGCGACTACTCTCTTCTGACTCGCTATCCTCATCCTCGTCAACACCTAGCAGAGTCAGATGGTCCAGGCGAACCGTCGCTGAAGAACCAATTCGTCAGTTCAGATCATACAAGAATATTACAGATAATACCTACGAGGATTGCATCATGGATCGTGAAACCAACGTCCAACTTTTCACCAGGGCCTCCTAGCTTGTACTTTTGTGGCATCATGTGGTGAAGTCAGTGAGCCGAAGTTTTCGAGCGACCTTCGATACTCTTGCGGAGCTGGAGGGATACACGGTTAGCTAAAACCAGACACACAGCGGGGCACCAGACGAGCGCAGTACACACCGCGCGGCATGCTCCTCGAGCGACCGCACGGCCCTCCACAGGGCGCGGAGACGTGGTGGTTGATGCGGGATGCGGGTCGCGGGCGAGGAGTGGTGCTGTGCTGCGTGCGAGGGAGGGCGGCCGCTAGTAGACTTGCCTCGGTCGGGGGGTATGGGAGTGCATGCTCGCAGGCGGGCACATACACGGTGTTGAGAACGAAATAACCTTGCTGTCGTGGGGCTAATGCTCCCGCAAAGACGCGCACGGTATCCCTACTCTCCGCTGCTGGCAGGCGCCAGACACGAAGTGCACGGGGGCCACCTCGACCCCGCATCTGCAGAATCTAGCGTGGCATCATGAGTTCGAATTCGAGGGGCTCATCTGGTAGTTTGGTGTTGCGGCGTGCAGCGCAGCGCATGCATGGCGGGAGCGGGATACATCGTCCAGATCGCCTCGCGGCGCGGAGCACGCACCGACAAAATCCATTGGTTCTATAAATTCTATGAGTTTGTTCGTCAACGGTTATGTTCGCACAACATCCGCCGGAGCACACGACGAACCGCAATTCAGACAAAGAACATACCAAGTGTCACAGATGCAAATCACAGAAAGGATTGACGAAGACGACGAAGTGCTGAACATAAATATCACTCGATGCACTCAAGCTGACACGAACGACCATAATGGATGCGTTCAATATACAATCTGTAGGACTGTGTTAGAAAATAAGCTCACCGAGTAAAACAATATGCCACAGGCTGTGATAATGCACATTTCCAACACTCCCTGAGGCCTCATGGTCAGTACTCAGTACTCAGTCTGTGCCATACGTACTGACACACGTGTTGACCAGCACTGACTTTCCAATTAAATTTCTTGTGGGCAATATTCTACTCTACCCAAGGCTCGCGCGTCCGAGTCATTGCTAGCTGGTAAGTCTGCGACGGCTGTTCAATGTGGACGAGCGGAATCAAGTCAATGTCGTATTCGTATAAGCCGAACAGAGCAACAAAGTCCACAACAGGAAAAGCTCGCTCGGTCACGTGCCTCCCCTTGGGCGGGTCGTTTGCACTTGTTGCGCGTGTAAGTGGCTTTAATACTGTGACTGGCTTTAATAGTTTGATGTTTGATCATATTCTTCGCACTGCTCTGCTTGGTTTTCTCTTGCGTCGGGGGCTGCGTATGAGCTACGAACGGGCCGCTTGGAAGCCATCAACGGACCGCTGGGAAGACCATTGTTGGGGAATTGAGTTGGGAATTGAACCGTGGTGGGATCCGGTATGTAGTTGTGTATGTTGATAATTCGGCGGGCTTGTTGTGCACTCCCATCATGCTGGATCTCCTCCCACTGCAGGCGGCGCACCTGATCAATGTTCTCAAGTTTACTATCAGTCGCCTGGAATATGCGGTGGATCATGGCAAGGAGGATACCATCCGTTCTGCGCGTGCAGCGTTTGCGTTGGGGTTGGCGTGGGCGAACGATATTACCGCCGGTAAGTTACCTTTAGAGATGTTGGGTGTGTTAGTGATTGAGTCCCATCCATTCGAACGTGTTTGCAGGTGCACCTGGTGTCGGTGATCCTGGGCGGATCGATTCTCCTGATGTTGGGGATGCTCTTCGGGTTGCAGATGCTTCTCATGAGGCCAATGTTATTCCCGTAGCAAATGCGCCTCGCAAATCGGGCGGGGTTCGTGTTCGTCGTGCTCGCCGCCGATCCGAGCACCGTGCCCGCGTTGATGCTATGGTGGTGGCTGACGGTGCTGGTGTGACCGACGGTGCTGGTGTGGGTGAGGCTGCTGGTGTGGCCGATACCGCAGGGCTGGGCGGTGTCGCTGGTGTGGCCGATAACGCAGGGGTGGGCGGTGTCGCTAATGTGGTGGACGCTGTGGGTGAGGTAGTCGATACCGGTGTGGTGGATGGTTATGTTGCAGAGGTTGTTGATGTTCAAGCCGACATCCCTGATCCCGTTGCGGAGGCCGTAGATGATGGGTCGTCAGAGACATGCGAATCCGACGCAGCTACAGAGACCGACGTGGACGAATTGGAGGTAAGTAACCTCCTGAACAGTATGTGTTCTCCTGCTTATGTACTATTTATTTCATATATCGAGAGTGTTGAAGGACATCCCAACCGCGATGCGGAGCTGGATGCTGTTCGCGAGGCGCCGTTGCATGCACGCGATAACGTATCTGCAACCGTGAAAGCGGATTGCGTGAAATTGTGGGAGTCGCTGACGGAATATGAAGCACTGCGAGCGGACTGCAAGGTGATGGGTACAATTATGTGTGTGAGATTGGAATACTAACGGGCGTTGCCAGCGGGAGAACTTGAGCGCGAAGACACGGCCGGTAGAGATCTCCGACTGGATGCAGCGCAGACGGAAGCCGACGGGCGGTCCGAAACGTCTCAATGTAGCAGAGTTCGGGCGCGGGTGGAGACAGTGGTGGTGGCGGATTAACCCGGAATGGAGGCAAATGGCATCACCGGAGTTGAGTTTGGAGCCGGGCACTGATATTGCTGACTGGGCACCCGTCGACAAGGGCAGCAACAGCGGGATTCGTATGGCGGTATTGTCTCTTTTTTGGTGGGCTCCGCACGATGCTATCGATACGAATTCCAACTGGGCGAAGTCCGTCGCGGACGTTTCTTTCGTTGTTCAAGATATGGTGCGTTTGCGGAAGATCGTGCCCGATGACATGTAAGCATGGTTGATGTGCGCGAGGCATGTTTTCTGATTGGGGATACCTAGGCGTAAAGGAAAACGCTCTTCTTACGCCACGAAGCGAAGGAAGTCCACCACAGTGCTCTCGTCTTCTAGGAAAAAGTGAGTTGCTGATTGTTCGATGTTGATATTCACGCTTAATGAGACCACAGACGCCGCGTGACGTCGTAAACCGTGTGCTCAGGTGGAAACAGTATGTATGAAGGTGTTCGCTTTTGTCAAGTCCTCAATGATTTCCATATAAACAGTATGTATGTAGTTTTTGAAATTTGGCGTGGTGTGGAAATACGATGCCATGTACGTTGCTCTCCTGACTTTCTACACGTGAGCACGCATCTCCTTTCCGACGGGCAAGGGCGCAAGACACCCCTATGTGTGTGTGGTCTGCACAACCCCACGAGCAAAGTGCCCATTTGTGTATGCAGGTTTCGTCGTAAGTCGTATGATCATGTCTCGGAGTGGCACTGCAATGACTGTACTGGAAGTACCGCTGCATGATTTGTGCGTGCGACTGACGTGCTTTGCATTAGGGGATTTGACTAGTGCGCATGCCAAATAAAACAAGGGAAGCGCAGTGACGCGCTGCCAATGTTTTCGCCGGATGATAATCCGATTCTTTTGGGAATCGGAATTTATGGTTTCTATATAATGTAGTTGTCATGATGACTTGGGACGGTCTGATGTTGTAATCGGAATTTTTGAATGCTCGAGGCGCTTCGCTCAAGTAGACGGTGATTGGCTAAGACGTGCATGGAAGGACCACGATACACCGAAAACCAGAAGGACAACATCTCAGTTCTCGCGAGTAATAGTCAATAATGCGGCTCTGAATCGTCCGAGCTCGACAATGGACTCCAGCATTCGCACATCAGCGTCCCTGATTCGAAGGCCACCTGGATGCTGCTGACTATTTCAAGTACATGATGAGCGTACCAGCATTCCATGAATATAAATTGGCTCACAGATGACATAAGAGGCCTAGACGATTGAAACCTCGACCATGACACTGAGGATCGATCGGACAGATACATTCCGAGCCGGCTCGGATTGGCTTTTGCTTCACCCTTGTTTTCAACCGTTTCTCGTGACGTCTCGGCTTTGATGGTCCTGTTTGAGTAGAAATGGAGATTGGCCTCGGTATCTTCACTCGCCAGAGACGGAGGGATTCCCATGCATAGTAGAGCAACGTATGCACCTGCAAAACGTCGTCACCACTCCGGGATTGCAATCGATATTGTCGCAGTTCCCGCGCATTTCGTATAGTGAACGCAAGGTTCTCGACGGACAGGAAATCATATGCAATCTTGATGCAATCTGTGATATTGCTAACCTGCGTGATTCAGTCAATAACCCACACGCCGCGTATTTCATTCATAACATAGCTTACTTGGTGTGGGCATCCCGCAGGAATGAACACAGCGTCTCCCGGCCGCTGAACAAGGGCGAATGGACAAACTCCATACTTCTTGGCATATGCATCAAGCATGTCCGATGTGAGGTATACTTGCTGTGAATGGATAGGATCGCTGTCGTCGCCAACATTGTCGATGAATCCCAGCAGGAATTGACGCAGTCTCTCTGCTTGATCAGCCGGCCAGATGTGCCATAAGGCTCCACCGGTGGCGCCATCAACAGCGTTGGAGGCGTACAGCATGAGGTTGACGGCGTCGGTAACATCCAGATGCAACCTAGTAGAGCCGCTGTGACGCTGATCTTGCACAGATGCAAAGGCGTTGTACATTTTCGGGCCTTCCGAATGATATCAGTCTCGGATAATTATAATAATGAAAATCAGCAAACCTAGGTCAGGTTTAATACCGTTCAGAGGAAAATGAGACACCAGATTCCTAACTCCATCCGGAGACGTATAGTCCTGCACAGGTAATGCGCGAAAAAAGGCACGATATAACTCCGGAAAGATCTCTTCAAAACGATCGCGGGGGGGCCAGTCCTACGACGTGATGCATTCAGTAATATATACATGTATATCGCAAAAATCACCTTTAATTTTAATATGTTTCCGGATGTCCTCTGGCCGTTTCCAAACTGGCGAAAAAAAGTCTCGACTGTAGAAGGATAAGCGATTCCGGTCTCGCAGTCGTGCAGCTGGACTCGTTCGCTGCCATATCTCGATGTGAAATATTCGGGTCCCCAATCCCCTTGAAGCTCGTATCTATGCAACTCTGTGATGACGACGGGTTGATGTTGTGCCCACAGATATCGGAATGAGTCATTGTTAATGTCTGCACATCGAATGGTCTTTGGTGCATTATCAGGAAGGATATTAGGGGAGCTTTGAGAATCGATCGGTGAACAGCACTACTCGAAGACAGTCCTATTCGTACCTGAAATCCTTCCCACACAAGTGCATATCGATGATTTCGGCATCCAATTTATTCATTTCGAACCGTGTGATCGGCACAAGATCAGGCTGGTGCAACGAACAAGGGAAAATCATCTATTCACCGCAAAGAACCGATGTCATCACTTCACGACGAATGTCAAGTGGCACACATACCTCCCATTGTTCCTTTCCACGACTGTGCGTACTGATGGATTTCGCATGCTTACAGCACTCGTCGCAGAGTTCTCGTCCACAACAAGTGCAAAACCAAGATACAGCGAATATTTCCGTATTACACTCATCTAAAGAGAGGATGCAAGGACAGCGCGTGAAGTTTAGATAAATTATCACATACCGCAAGTGACGCGCTCATTAAGTTCCCTGCCACGCGTCAACAGTCGATTACCTCGATTGTGTTCCTTCTCCTCTTCCAATACCGGTAGCAAATAATGAGCGCAGACTTTCTATTGATCATGCGTATGACTTCGAGTTTGCTGAAGGCAACTTAGTACTCACCATCATCTCATCGATCTCATCACTTGTGAAAGGTCGGGTGAAAACTTGTGGAAAGTGTGGGGCCGAAGGTGGTGGGAAACTGAAAGAGACGGAATAGGTATCCCTCTTAGAAATACCATCTACAATGCGTGTGCCTGTAATCAAAAGAGGTCAAAGCATGCAAAACGTTGGTAATGTCCGAGAAGAGCATATACACACCTTGAAAGCGACACGGCTCGCCGATCCCGCCACCGGTGCAGATGAAGCACTTTGAGAGGGATTTCACCGCTGTGTTCCTGCCTCTTGAACGACATGACGTTGATTGCACACAGGGAGACATATCACCCCGCGTCAGAGTCGGGCTGTTCAGCGCTAAATGCTGAACAGAAGCACTAATTTCTATTCGAAGCGGGCCCGATATATTCACTGGCAGCGGAACCCCCAGAATCTAAAGCGCCTGAGAGGCGCCAGAGATCAGAAGAATCTGCGGCGCCGAACATGACAGCTGTGCCAAACCGAAGAGTGGTTCCCGAGGCCACGAACTCGGAATATACAGCTCAATAAATGTGTGATTTCCGGAGCTCGTGAATGTGTGATCTGCAGAGTTCAACTGGCTCTAGATGCCTTCGCAGACGGATTTTCTGGCTTCGTACATATTGCTCTCTCAGCTGTAGATGCTCGGGAGACAGTCATGTACCGAACCAGATATTTAATGATTTTAATCAATACAGACTCCGTATACAATAGGTATCTGTTCATACCCCTCCTGCCCCATCCCTTTGCTGCTGCCCCGCAGCCCGCAGCATCGCTTGACTGCCAATTTCTCGCAACTGCATCTTACCTATTGGTGATCGCCGGGCATGGGCGACTTCGGTGACAAAGTCGAGGGGACGGATGCGATGCACGCGTGGTGAATGATGGCATAGACCCCATCTGAGCGTACCGCGTCGTGGAGGGCATGGGGACCTCGTCCCTCGCTATAATGCTCCGTTAGAATTAGCACGGGAAGATAGGTCAAGAACATACCTGGCACGAGGTCCATCTCTTCATCCTCTTCGCTCTTCGAGACAGGTTAGATGTATCGTGTCGGGCTTGAGGATATCTGTGCGCACTGCAAAAACTCGCTTAAGCCAAGCATTCCTGAAAGGCAGCAACACACTCACTCTGTGGAAGCCAAAATGGAACAAGATCGACATGGCTGGGTAGAACGGTAGCACACCCCTGAATCAATTTGCTCGCTGAAAGCACATCAGCTGTTACGGCCGTTCCAGATGCATACAGGTTAGCACATACCTGAACTTCAACACAGCGGATAAATTTGTGAGATGACTCTAATTTCAGGTTGGAAGGATGCATACCTTGGGAAAAGCCCACAACACGAGTTCTGTGACCCACTATGGAGGCTCCTGCCCAAATTGACTCTGAGGTTTCACCTCGAGCACACCGTACCTATCACACACATCAGCATCAGCATTTACTCATCAGTCCAACAATAACGCATAGAGCAGAAGACGCACTTGAATAGTTCCTTGTCCACCGCAGGCAGCTGTTCGAACAGATAGTCAATATTGATATCCATGCACTGCCAGTTCTCCCCCGTGCGCATACATCCATCCCAATTGTCTTCACGCACCATTGTGAGCTCTGCATCTAATGATATTATGCCTGCACGCATCGCCGGGGAGCTGGAACATCGCGCAGTTGTAGAAGGTCTGCCTTACGTTCCACGACCAAACATCAGTGTGCGTTCCAATGCAGAAAGGGGTGCGCACCGGGCACAAGCTTCTTTGTGAGGATCATGCGCTGCACATTGTTCGCGAGGCTGCATTATCTACCTGCATCTTCTTCCGGAGAGACAAGCTCTTGGAATCCGTGTCCATCGTGTACTCACCCGTAGGAACGCATTATTGGATGTTCTTGATTGGACCGGACCTTCACCAACTTCTCGCCCTAGTCCAGTCCTCACGGTGCATCTTGCAAAGGTCTTGGGGCGGGACACTGGTAGGGTGGCTGATGTGCGAAGAGACTTCGTCGTGGTGGTGGACGGACGAGAGAACATTGATCAAGTAATCAGACAGCCCGGTGCACTAAGGCATAGCCATGAGACTCTACATGCCGCAGAGTCTTCATATGGGGTTCGGGAGAGGCTCGAAATGCCGGTATATCTGAGTCGAAGGGGTCTCATGAGAGGTCGAGTGCTAGAGTCTGAAAATACTCGGATTACGGAGAATATACAAAATACATGATTTCAAAAGCTTAGTTATGTCGAGAATCTTAAGCACGGAATATGTGGATGAGGCAGATCGAGAGACGCGACAGAAATGCTCAGTATTGTGCGCCAACTCCGGAGAGGTCCGGAGTCAAGACCATATCCGGCGCTTTAGATTCTGAGGGTTCCGCAGTGATTAAGAATCACCACGCTGCGATTGTAACTCCGCCGTAACACTGGGATTCCGAACTCAAGTCCCACTTCATCCAAAGAACTTCGTGTCCGAGGCCTGAGCGCGCAGAAACCAGGTTTCTTCCTGGCGGACGCGCGTAGAGAGGGCTCGGATGTTGAGGTGCTGCCATCATTCCCTTTCGTCCTTTTGTACATCCGCGTCATATCACTATTTGCAAGTCTGCAAAACCACTGGGCGTTGCGTTTCCCACATTGCTGTCCATCTCCTCTCTAATTTCTCCTCTCTAATTCTTCCACGTTCAGAATGTCAGGTGAAGCTAATTTCTCGTTATTTAGATGAATTTTCGAAGGTCTACTGTGAACATGGTCGATATGGGTACGGGTGCCGCTAACGGGTTGAGGACTTGAAGTTCTGGTAAGTTGAACGTATGGTACTTCCAGACACGCGGTGATCATTGCGCGTTCCCTCGACAGGTCTCCAGATCGCCACCACCGCGGTCCAAAACAAGATGAGATTGAAGAGCTGGAGTAGCTTTTTGCAGCCGTTGTTGCTGTACCGGAGATCGCGATTTCCGATACCGTTGTCGTTGCGCCTATTGTGGAGTCCTCACAGGATGATCAATCTGCTGGACTTCCCTCAATTTCGACGTCTGACGCGGATCTCGTCACGAAGGTATGTGACGGAAGTACATCCCAAGTGAATGCTGCTAACGTACCTTCGTCAATCCACAAGCAAAGAATGTCTTTGGTTGAGGCTACAGATACTGATGAGAGACCGAAGTCACCGTGGATTTCCTCATATCCTGTTAATTCAGTAGTCTTCGTTCACCCAAAGCTGAGGCGACCACACTTCCTGAACTCAGCACCGTGGAGCCGCTGCCTGGCTGCCTGTCCAGCCGGCGAGACCGTTACAGCCGTTGAGACACTAGTTGTCGGGACCTCTGACTCTGCTGTTGACTTGTAGTGGAAGAAGAACTGGTGAGTTTGCAACACCGCAAGAAGCCGAAGTCGGGGCGGTTATCGCTACCGAATCAGGACTTGAGGAGGAGGCCGATGTACCAATTCCCGTCATCGCAACAACCGTGGAAGATGCTTCGGAGGTAGGTTGCTCTGGGATTGATCATATACGCTGGCTAACTAAGACAATACAAGCTCGTTAATTCCTCAATTCCTGTCACAACTACTGAGGCTCCGATCTCTCCTTGGATTCTTTCATATTCCGTGAGCTCTCATGGTGGAGTTCGGTTGGCACTGCCCAGGTCATTGTAGTCGTCGATATTGAAGAGGCGGAATCATCATCGCCTGCCTCTGTGCGGAGTATCCCCACTGTGGAATCGCCCGAGGTCGTTGTCGAGGTTGCTGTAACAGCCCCGACAGCCTGAAGATATTCAGCAACATATGGACTTTGAAGAGAAGCTCGAGTCTCCAGTCATTGCCACTACAGAGGCAGGCGAAGGCGTTGCAAAGGTCAGCCTTTATTAACATGCGATTGCATACCTGACTCTTGTTCACTTTGCAGTCTGCATTTCTTTCGATGGTTGCTGTGCCCGAAATCCCAGAAAGGCCGAAGTCGCCGTGGACTCGCATTGTATTCTGTCACGCAACAAGGCACAAATTCAGCTTCATGATTTAGGTGCGGATGCCTGGGGATGTGTGCAGGCCGGAGCAGTGGCTGCTGCCGGACAGGATTGCAGACGAGCATGGGGGACGCTGAAGATCACGACGCGGCAGACGTCCCAGTTCCACGGGGTGATCAAGCGACACCTGAAGGCGGTCATCCAGGACATTAACCACGCCCTCCTCGACACCCTCGCCGCGTACGGTGATATCAACCGGTGCGTCGTTCTTTCTCTCTCTTCATATCCAGATCCAGATCTCACACTTCCCGCCAGGAACGTCATCGTATCGGCGCTCCCGTCGCTCTCGAAGCTGCATAACTAGGCATACGAATTTGCCAAATCCATCAGTCACCACCTCCCCCCCTCCCCGGCACAACTGCCTACCACGAGATCTGGCTTGAGAAGAAGCTCGGCGGCGGCGGCGCCCTCAAGGATGTCGAGCCTCTACGGCGAGTTCTATCTTCCCGGTAAGGTTTGTTCCCATCCCATCGCACAAGTTCTCGGCTACCGCGCATGTTGCCTCCTAGTTCAAAGGAGCTCTCACAGTACCTTCCACCAACGACGTCGACGACAACGACGGCCTCACCGGCTTCAACGTCACAGCCGGCGGTGAAATGGGTGTCACTCACGGCAACAAGAAGACGTACCCGCGGATGGGTAGCGTCCTCGGCTTCTGCGCCTTCGAGCAAGGCCGCGACGTAGCGGAGAAGATCATGCTCGTCCAGGGGGACAACGGCAATCGTGAAAAGTGAGTTTTCTCTCTCTCCTCTTCTCTGTTGAATCCATTACTGACAGGTCTCTCGATTTTTGGCGCAGTCGCGGAGTACGCGCTGTCTGCATCTCGATCCCTGCCGACATTACGCTCGCCACCGAGGGGAGGCTCTGATACGACAAGACGGGCGCGAGTAGCAGTACATCGGCGACATTGTCAGCGCCGTCATTTTGCCGGTTCCCTACGCTTCGCCCTCCCTCCGTCGGCCTCGACGTCGTCGTGCCGCCGATCCCATCCATCGACCTCAACGTCGTCGGCACCGCCATGCCGTCGATCCCCTCCAAGATGGGCGGCGAGTAACAGTACATCGGCGACGTCGTCAGCGCCGCCACGCCGCCGACCTCCTCTCGACCTCAACGTCGTCGTGCCGCCGATCCCCTCCATCGACCTCAACGTCGTCGGCACCGCATGCCGTCGATCCCCTCCAAGATGGGCGGCGAGTAGCAGTACATCGGCGACGTCGTCAGCGCCGCTACGCCGCCGATCTCCTCCATCGGCCTCAACGTCGTCGTGCCGCCGATCCCATCCATCGACTCAACGTCGTCGGCACCGCCACGCCGCCGATCCTCTCCATCGGCCTCAATGTCGTCTTGCCGCCGATCCCTCCATGACCTCAACGTCGTCGGCACCGCCACGCCGCCGATTGCCTCCATTGACCTCAGCGTCATCGTGCCGCCGATCCTCTTCAATCGACCTCAATGTTGTTGTGCCGCTGATCCCCTCCATTGGCCTCAACGTTGTTGGTGCCACCATGCTGCTGATCCCCTCCATTGACCTCAATGTTGTCACTGTTGTTGGTTCCCTTGATAATGTAGATAGTTAGATAGTTTCACCTGATGTACATAGAATCAATATATTTCTTCTGCATGAACTTCAAAGCATAGTGTGATATATGTGCATATTTAAATGTAGTAAATTGTGAGAGGGTGGGCATGTAAGAATCATACTATGGCATATGGAGATGGAAAGAGTTATCAATTGAGGGAAAATCAAGCAGACCATCATGCTTCATCATCCCAAGCTGATTCAATAGAGACTTCATGCTCCTGAGAAAACCTGACCTTATACTCGACATACGTTGCTAATAACCTGTCATACCCAACAGGATCATTAAGGCGAACACATGCTGTATTGAGGTAGTCTTCTGCAAATTCCATGTGTTCGGATGCAATAGGGCCACCTAGCATTGTGCATGCTTTGTGGTGCCAGCTAGCCAGGATATTGATAAGCTAATGTAACCAAGGTATTAGGCCAAAATCAAGATCAAGGAGTTCAAATCACTTACAATTGTTGCCAAAAAAGCCGTTGAGTTTCTACCATAGTACTGAGGCAACTTTTGTCGATCAAGCTGCCAAATTCCATATCCCATTTGTACAAATGCCAAAAGAGAGTGTTTCCCCCTATGAAATGACAAGCGGGCCTTCTGCCAGCAGGGATGGGGTACTGTTGCATGAAGTCGATCTGGCTGAAAAAGATGATGTCAATACCAAAGATAATTAAAGCTAATTAATCTGAACTTACCTGTTGATCATCTTCGCCCTCTAGTACATGCTGCAAGAAAAGTTGCAGAGTTGGTCGTGGTGAAGGAGGTCCCAATCCATTGTTTTCTTCATCAGTTAGAAGATGCTCGCAGATGCGAGCAAATTCTTTGCTGACAGGAATACTGTCAGAGTCGGATGGTATTTGATAAAAAAAGCCAGGAATATAGTGGGGAGGATCATTGGGGTAGGTAGGGCTAGGCTGTGAGCCCAAGAATGCCTCAATGTGTGCACGTGCCTCACTAAAAAAGTCATAATATCTATGGTGAAGCTATACAAATGGATGAATCAGTATTTGTAAAGTAAATAAGAGGCATAATTACATAGCCATTTACCAAATCCATCACTGGTGTGACTGGCATTACATTGGCTGCAGAATGATTTCAGATTTAAATTCAACGAATAAAAACAAAACTTACTGATTATGGCTTGATCGACATCCATAAGTACCCTGGGCAAATTGGAACTATTCAGACCAGGTATAACAATGGTGTTTGGTTGTTGTTCCAAGATAGTAGCTATGGCATCAATAACACAGGTGTGAAGAAAGTCCTGGGCAAGATTGGGAATTTTTTCGAATCCTTTATCTAAAATAATATGAGCACGCATATACTGGGCAGCAAGGTTAATAATATTGGTCCACGTTAACCATGGAACAATGGGGGAAGGATTTGGAAGGCTTTGAAAAAATATAGCAGAAAACATTTCAGGGCGAAGATATAATTTGGACAATTGGTGGTTTAATGGTGTAGCAGAAAAAAGATGACTTGGAATGTTATGAGGAAATAGATCAACTATTGATTTTTAAATCAGAAAATATATCATATGTAGAATTTAAAACATACCAGGTCCCAAGTGGATAGGCACCAAGTGGTCCTCGTTGACAGGCAATACTGCAATTAAAGCTATAAATAATGTTTCAAAAAAGAAAGTTGAACACTTACCATCAAGTTGCTCAAATTGACTAAGTGCTGGACCATCTTGAGTCTCCACTTGTGCTATTATTTAAATTTCTGTTAAAATTCTTTAAATTTAATAATTAAACTTACCATTGAACTGTGAAGCTGGATTTTACACGCAATATTGATGGGGACCCTTAAAAACATGAAATTGAAACTTACAGATCCCTTGTTGTGCTATATTGTTCATATCTATTTGGGTTTGAGTTTGATATTGTAATGAGTATAAATCAAATACTTACATTGACCTTGATAATTATATACAATATATACTGAGCATTATTAGTGTCTTTATAAAAGATTTAACACTCACTAATGGTTATGTTTCCCAATTGTGATGAAGCATCTATAACAAATTATTGTAATTATTGTAAAATATATAGATTCAAACATACAAGAAAGCTGAAAAACTACTGAGGCTATACAACCTTGAGCAAGTGTTTCAAAATAATAATAACATAAATACTTACAGAGAGATTGTTTTTGCATGGTCATGCTTGCTATAATCAAAGTGATATTTGTTAAAAATGATAAAAAATAAAGAAAAAAGTTTTTACATTTGACTTGATGAAGTTGGTAGACTATTTGAATTTAGAAGTATTCAAGATGTTATAATATAATAAGTATCTACCCAACGTGTTATTGCCCTGATGGACAGCTATTAAAAGAAAGAAATATTGAAATTAGATTTACAAAAACTAATAGTAGTATACACTTACATAACATTTGTTCAATTTGAGATACTATGAAAAATTAAATTAAAATGTTTTGAATAAATTGAAAATAGCACAAATACTTACTCAATGTTTGTTGTTGCTGTATGATACCTGTTCAATAATATTAGATGAACAATATCCATATGTTATAAAGTGAAGCCTTACCCTCTAGTTGTCCATGTTGAAATACTGTTCAATTGGTCATTAAATAAATTAGCTGTAAAATCAGAAAATTCTTACTGATGTTTTGTTGTTGTTCAGAAAGTACTTCTATAATTGAGAATCAATAATGTTATTTTTTGAAATTCAAATTGTACATACGAGATGGGTTGATGTTTTCAATTTCTGACAGATTGGTTAGCAAACAATAGAAAGATAATTGCTCAACATTACCGGGGAATAATTCATTCATGAGCTCTTCATATCCTGGATCAATTGTGGAACCAGTTGCAGGTATGACTGTAACAATGTAAATAAAGTAATTTGTGGATATTGATTTGGACCTACAATCCAATCCTTGCGAATAAAATATGTAGGAGTTCGCAGCATCCATGGTGAGTGGGCAGGGTTGTGAGGGAGATGATGGAGGCAGAAGTCAAGTTGGATACAAATCAGATAAACACGCACAAACTAGACATGCGGACAAGTTCAGGCCGAAGAAGGCGAGATACAAGAGAATATTAATGTTTATCAGTCTGGTCATCCGCGCCATCGAGATCTCTTCCCCAAAATATATCGCACCTCAATTTGCTGCGCTTGTTGAGCAGGATCAGGGAGACATCCTCGGGCCATCTGGTCGTCCGCAGCTTGCTCCTAACTTTATGTTTGGCACCACGAGACGTCCCAGTTGCATCGTGACTATGCGCCCCCCAATCAACGAGGAGGATGCAGGTTTCCATTTCCCTCAACAACAAATGCCTCCCGGGTTTGATCTCCATGCTCTTGACCTGGTTCAAAGGCAGCCGGATGGCGAGGCGGAGATATCTGGTATTATGGCGAAGCAGGTGAGTCAGATTGCTTCGTTGCTGTTCATAACATGCCAAAGACGTCGTATTAGATTGCCTCTCTCACCAGCAGCTTGCTTTAAACCAGGTATTGTCGTTCCAGACGCCTGGGCTTGCACTGGACGTGGGACCACCCACCGACGTGTACACAACACGGTCCCGATGAGTGTAGGACTAGGTGATCCCAGTCTTGGTTTTATTGGTTTTTCCGCCAGTCAGGATGGATTCGACGATGGCTTCGCACCTCTTGTTAGTCTGGATGGGGCTTCTCAGCACAACCGCTGTGATTCCAGCTGGCGCATCAGTGAGTTTCAGTGCCTCTTCACAGGGAATAGTCTGACATGATAAATTTTCAAGATCGAGGCGTCGGTGGCATTCAGACAGGAAACAATTTCGCTGCAGATCTCGCTGAAGCCCAAGCTCAGCTACAGAGTCTCCAACAGTTCCGTGCTGCGGCAGGTGGTTCCCCACCAGAAGATGGCATCATTCAGCTTCCCGAACATGTTGCCCAACACGATGGCCGCCAATATGATGAGTCTAGGACTCGGCGGCATCAACCTTCTTCCGCAGCAGCAACAACAGTTCCAATCACAGCTCCAACAGCAGTCTAACCAACCTCAGCGCAAGTCGCTGTTCGCTCCTTATCTCCCTCAGGCTTCCTTGCCACTACTTCTTGTCGCTGGAAAACTTGTTATGGGTATCTTACGAGTCAACAAACGTAATCGTTCCGACGCATACGTCGCAACTGAAGTTCTAGACGCCGATATCTACATCTGTGGTTCTAAGAACCGTAATCGCGCTCTTGAAGGCGACATCGTTGCCGTAGAATTGCTGGACGTTGATGAGGTCTGGGGTACGGAGAAGGAAAAAGAAGAGAAGAAGAGGAAGAAGGACGAGAACTCTGTCTACGACCTCAAGGGTGTTGCCGGGCGAAAGAATGACAAAAAAAGGACGACGTTGAGGCCGATGGACAAGGCCTTATGTTATTTGAGGACGAGGAGTACGGGACAAGATAGTAAGTTGTTCTCAGTCGATTGACAGAACGTTTGTGCAGGGCTATTGATGATGTCAAAGCTCAGTTCGCCGGACACGTCGTTGCTGTCGTGGAGCGGATGCCTGGGCCTTTTCTGGGCCTTGGGGTTTGTTGCGACCCTCATCTGCTGCTATGAAGGAAAAGCAGGAGGCTGAGCATCGCGAGAGAGAGGCAGACCGCGGCGACGAACCCAGGTGTCCTATCGAGCGACCAAAGATTGTTTGGTTCAAACCTACCGACAAGCGTGTGCCGCTCATCGCGATTCCCACAGAACAGGTGCCTCCCGACTTCGTTCAGAACTCGGAAGTCTGTGCTGACAAGCTTTTTGTTGCATGCATTAGGCGTCATGCAAGATCACCGATCCTCATGCAATTCAATGCGTTAATTACTCTTTACCAGCCAATCAGTTCACTTCATCCTTTTGGCACATTGGTCGAGGAACTCGGACCATTTGGAGATATCCAAGTAGAGACCAGTACTCTCCTCAAAGACTGCAATTTCCCCACTGAGGACTTCAGCGAAAACGTCGTGAAGTGTTTTCCTCCTACCCCTTGGACGTGAGTTATGTCTCTTGTGTAGGTGCTTATTTGACCGGATGAATGATCAGCATTCCAGAACGCGAGCTCGATGTTCGCAAGGACTTGCGCAAGGAACGGATCTTCACCATTGGTCCTGAAGATACCAAGAACTTGAACGATGCAGTTTCCATCAAGCTCAATGATGATGTTACTTATGACATCGGAGTGCACATAGCGATATTTCTCCAAGCCTAACACGGCACTGGATCCGGATGCCCGCAAGCGTGCTACAAGTGTGTATCTTGTGCAGCGATCGGTGCCGATGTTGCCGCCCACTTTGAGCGAGCAGTTATGCAGTCTTGTTCCGGGTCAGAATCGTCTGACTTTCTCGGTTATCTTTACCATGACGAACGATGCGAAGGTTTTGAAGAACTGGTTTGGAAGGACCGTCACCAGGCCAGTCGTAGCGCTGACGTCATAGATTTTCAAGATGGAGGAGTCGGTCGCCGGCATTGTCTAGACAGGAAACAACTACGCTACAGATTTCGCTCAAGCCCAAGCTCAGCTACAGAGCCTCCAATAGTTCCGTCCCGTGGCCGGTGGTTACCACCAGAAGATAGCGCCATTCAGCTTCCCGAACATGCTATCGCCTTGATGGAACCCGAATTTTCCACTGTCGTCCACAATCTATCTACGCTTGCGCTGCCACTATCGGTATCGTCGTCTGCTTCGCTATTTTGCCTCTCGCGTTCAAGTTTGAATTACCTCTATTCATGGCTTTGATCATCCCCCCTCCCCCCACCCCGCGAGTGCGGCGTCAGCGGCGTCAAGCAGCGCTCAGCCCAAGATCAAGGCAATCAAGGCAACGTCTGAGCATGCTGTCGAAGACGGCGTGCAGGTCAGCGCATCGTCGAGGTATGGCAGGCCGCGCTGTGTCGTCCAAAGACGACCTCATTGCACTCCCCACATCCGGGCATGTCGTCGATGGGCCGCACAAACATGCACGCACGTACGCACATGCTCATGTGCTTCCCCGTGTGGCATGGGAAGGCCCTACGTTCACACACACACCGCGCCGCCACAGCACCTGCAAGCAGGCCCGGATTAACGACTGGGTGCACCCAAATGGTCGTCTGTTGGTCATTGGCGAGGCTGCCTAAACCCGTCCTGTACGTCCTGTACGTCCTGTACGTTCTGTACTGCGCTGACTCTCGTGTTGTTCTCACATCTGGATGCAGCCTGGTTCTCTATATGCGCTGAAAATGGCTGCAGGCGATGCGACCTCGCTAGGGCGCATCCTCGCGCACCTACACTGCAAGAACCAGATCAAGAGCTTCCTCAACGCCGTGCAGGAGATTCGCCAAAAGCGCATCGAGGTCACGCAGAAGACTGCAAATAGGAATATCTTCGCCGTGTCACTCCCTCCAGGCATCGCGGAGGCATGCGACAAGAGTCTGCGTGCCAAAGCGGCGGCAGGTGTGAAGGCCCTTGGCACCTCCTCCACCTAACTCGAAATGTTGAGGACATCTTCGCATATGATCCTGACGAGGCCGACGACTGGTGGATCCAGTGGGGGGTCACGCAGGAGCGCGCTACATGCGTGGTCACCAAAGGAGAAGCCGCCATCAACATCAAGGTTAGTGAAGACTTGAAACGGCCGTCGCTGCAGCGGCTTGCAGCTAAAGAAAATTTAAATACAGAGGTATTTTCAAGTATTTACCACCGGCTCTAATGTCTCACGGTAGTCTGTTGGTTATGAAGTATCGTTGTGGATGGGTTTTGTGATGCTGTCGATCAGGGTTCGAATCCTGCTGTGTACTAAATATTTTCATGATTTTTGAAACTCATGTCTCTATTTTCTAGCTTAAATCTCACACCAAAGAACTAGGTATACATTCACCCTCCGGGTTTCAGCCCTGTCACAGCATTGAAACTGTCTGGCCTTGTACTCATCAATGCTATATAGACATTTACTTCACAATGTTAATATAATTGATTTTATCAGCTGAAGCCAGTCAAAATTGCGAACATCATGGGCTTAGCAGATAAATTCATAAAATATACTAATAAGATTGTTGTCAGAAGACGGATCTCTGCCATTCAGATGGTGGGTGGTCACGCCAGTCAAAATTGCGAACATCATGGGCATAGCAGATAAATTCATAAAATATACTAATAAGATTGTTGTCAGAAGACAGATCTCTGCCATTCAGATGGTGGGTGGTCAAGCCAGTCAAAATTGCGAACATCATGGGCTTAGCAGATAAATTCATAAAATATACTAATAAGATTGTTGTCAGAAGACAGATCTCTGCCATTCAGATGGTGGGTGGTCAAGCCAGTCAAAATTGCGAACATCATGGGCTTAGCAGATAAATTCATAAAATATACTAATAAGATTGTTGTCAGAAGACGGATCTCTGCCATTCGGATGGTGGGTGGTCAAGCCAGTCAAAATTGCGAACATCATGGGCTTAGCAGATAAATTCATAAAATATACTAATAAGATTGTTGTCAGAAGACGGATCTCTGCCATTCGGATGGTGGGTGGTCAAGCCTATGATAATTTCTTAGCATGCCTTAATCATTCAAATGAAGTTGAGAAGATTTAAT
This sequence comes from Grifola frondosa, assembly GCA_001683735.1. Classification (NCBI taxonomy): domain Eukaryota; kingdom Fungi; phylum Basidiomycota; class Agaricomycetes; order Polyporales; family Grifolaceae; genus Grifola; species Grifola frondosa. Next base: position 390,665 of record LUGG01000038.1, on the reverse strand, counting down.
CTCCACTCATCATTGTGAAAAGATGGTGATCCGCACTACTCTGACTTATGGAAATAATGTCTTTCCTCATAATTGTAAACAAAACATTTCCCACTATCTGCAGACAGGGTTAGGGGTCTCAAATCAATCTGGTCATATCAGTGCCTCATTGTTTTCCTGATGAATGACTCATGTTGGACCAGTTGGACGCAATTGTAGGCCTAGTATGTATTTGGTGTCCTAATTCCCCCATACTCATGTCTAGATATACGCCATGACTCGTGCCTATTGTGGGAAAACTAAGGCGTTTTGGACTAATCTTTGTACTGGAATTGCAGTGATTTTTGTTCCCACATGATCCCAGTGGTGTTCTAGCAGCTTGATTGCGATCGAGAAGCAGGCGAAACCAGCTGCGGACCTCTTGAATCTCAATTTAAGCGAGCAATCTAGTCATTATAGACATGCAAAGACACCCACGGTTCTTAGATCAGCATCAATTCCACTGATAATCTCCTGTGTCGGATTCTCATAAATATGGACAACGACTGGCCACATCATCCACACCGACAGACGTCATCAAGTTGGTCTGTCAATGGCTCAACAACTACATCCCAACCAGCGACGTCTCTTTCTCCCTCATCTCTTTCCCAACCTGCTCCCAACGACTCAATCCCTAAGTGCTACATTTTCCTTTTGCTGTGCCTTTTGGAGCGCCTCTCGCGAATGTTATGCAATGCAGGCTATCCATAGAGCCGCTTGCGCAACTGGACGAAGCACGACGAACACACCCGCAAGCCATCCGGGACTTGGTCCACCGCAGCGTCTGCAACGCATCCGACGTGACCCACAATTATGGAACCGACTTGTCAGTTACGCGGAGTTCACTCCACATGGAGCGGCAGAGTGGACTTGCATGGCTAGGTTGAATGTTCCGCTCTAGGACTGCCAGATGTACGTCAAGTCGCCAGTGGCGTTCGCAAACTGTGGTATTGGTTCCTCCCGACAGTGCGACACCGCTTGCACGGTTGCTACCTGTGAGCAGTCGGTTCAGGACGATGCGGTCCTTGAGGTCATCGAACCATTGAATCATTTACTTACTGTGAGTCTTCATCTACTTGCTTGAAATCCCTTGCGCTAAATCTTTGTTGAGACGCGATACAATAACTCCATTTCAACACCCATTACTCCGGGTCACCCGAAGGTTGGATGGACGTGGGTAAACCCTACAGGTCACCCGATATTGGGGGATGTGCCATTAGCGGCGTTCCAACCACATTGGGGACGTGGCTGCATAGCGCACCGGCCGGATGTGAACATATCGGACTCGTCGAAGGCAGGCCTACATGACTTTGTTCTTCTCGCTGGCCCGGATTGCAATCAGAATCTGGCAATCGCAGAAGTGAAAACATTTTGGGCATATTCGGATATGGACTTTCTCAACATCTTCTCCGGGGTGGCTTGTACAAACCAAGGGTTTTTCAACGGGTGGAATGTAGTGGGAAATCAAACGATCACGCTGTTGAAACAGGTTAGTATATTCGCTTATCATACGTCATGTGATGCACAGACTGACCGATGGTTATCTCAACCGCTAGATCTGGGGAGAGCTACATTTCTACTGTGCCTCTTGGGGTTTCGCCACAAATGGGCGAAAATTCGTAATTTTCGCGAAATCGGGTCGAAACACGTTAGTATTTTCCGATATCAAGGATTGGATTGATCCACAACTTCATCAAGCCATGGCAGGAATGCAGTTCGCGGCGATGGACGGTCGTGTCCTGGAGGTACCCGTGGGACAACGGATCCACATTAATGTTACTCCTCCAGGTATTCAATACGACCGGCACCTGATCAGTAGGCTTTGTATTACCGCACAGAACCCGTGGTAGCGATACATTTGATACGTTTTGTTCCTGCTCTTGATGCTCTACTAGTACCTCGTGTCGACGTCGAAGATGTGTGTACGATCCAACTGTAAAGTGTGCGTCTGTGTGTGTTCAAATGTATGGGCTAGACTGCTATCAGACCTTGAACTCCGCTTCTACACGACGCTATGCGTATGGGCCCATGATTTGAGAGCCTTTGATCCTCCACAGGCGATGTTCCAGTGAACACATCGTACTACATCCCATTTCTTCATCAGGCGCAGGAGGACACGGAGTTGTATTCGAGCCTAAGTGTTATATAACAATTCTCGAGCACAATTAATAAAACGCAACTCGTAGATCTCTTCCGTCTCTAAAACGTCGAGGGAGTGATTCTAATTTTCCGCGCCGCTGTAGTCCATGTACTCCACGGTAAACACCGCTTCGTACACATAATGGGAGAAAGGTGATCTTTCACAAATGTCGACGGTGATGATATGGACATATCAGGCCTGCAAATCCAGGAGGACCCGGAAGGACCTGAAAATGTTGTAGTATCGGATGTCGTTGTAAGACACCATGTATCGCCATATTCTCGATAATTACATGCAAATCAGTTCTACAACATGAAAAGCAACTGTATGGAAAGTCAGCGGTCGTCGATTTGGATTAGTATGTCTGCGCACGCACCTCAGCTCGGGTACAATGCATCATGAAGTCTCTTTCGGTGTGTGAAATCCCGTGAACAGTGATCGTCGAGATTGCGTTTAAGACCTGCGAAGAGCCCTGTTAGTCGACAGTCATGTCAGTGTATTGGACCGTACAAAAGGATGACTCCCATCCGTATTGGGTTTTGAAGAGTCGAATGTAGGCGTAGATTATTCAGGGAACTTCTGAGATGCCGTTGTGTAGTTCCACGCCTCGAGCATGCAAAAATCAGGCGGTTTGAATTCGAAGGGATCTTCCAAATGTGGCCAAGATTTAACGCTCGTCAGGGCTGGGGTCACCAGCGCTCGTTATTTGGAGAAAAAACATAGCTTTAGTAAGAAATAGAGATTTGGGACTTATAGGTATTATGAAGCAGGAATTTGACTGAGAGCGAAGCTCTCTGATCTCGAGAGTCACGGGCATCCGACGGACGGACTGCCCGTTGCGTGAACTTCACCAACCGCAGGAGCCATTCGTTCAGCCATCGGATGGCTTCCCTCACCGCGAATTTCGCTGCCACGAGAGTGCCCTGAGACACCGTGCTAAGATTGTTCGCTCTTAGTGATATAGAAATTGCATTTAGAGAGGTTCAGACTTACGGCAACGTATAGTAATGTGGTAAAAACGGGTTCGCGGGATACCGCCACGAGATGTGAATGCGCGTGCGAAAACGTCCAGTAGCACACGCCACCCATGGCACAAGACTTTCCAAAATTGGTAATATGTTTGTCCGAACACAACGTCCTGAATCTTGAAGGTTGGCCCGTCGTTAATTCTTCGTCATACTAAGATGAATGCAGAATCTCTCGTATGTTTTACGATGTCGTGTTGTGATTGTGTGCTCACTGACACCATTTCTTCGTCGCAGGCTCTAAATGCAATCTCCACAATCACTGTTCACGGGATTGCACACACCAAGGGCGATGATACGACCGACTGCCCGTTGCGCATGACACGCGTCGCAATCCCTAAGATGAAGCGCGAAGTTCACCAACCACACGAACCGTTCATCAGTCCTGATGGCCATCGTGAGATCGCACCCTCAAGGCTGCCACCTGAAGGGGATTACCATGTCGATTTATCTCTTCAGCCGCTCAAACAGACCATCGGTTGCGAGGAGAATGGAAATTATGGACGGTGTGGTCTTGTGTTCGCCTCTGCTCCCATTTCTTGGTCAGATTCTTCCGCCAGTCCATCTCAGGACCCGTCGACGTTGACCGGCCGTCTTCCTCCTCTCGCCGTCAAGATAGCCCGCTTTGGTTATAAGCGCGAGCTACTCTTAGAAGCCTCCGTTTATAAAGAGTTGGAGCACCTCCAAGGTGTTTCTATTCCTCGTTGCTATGGACTCTTCGAAGGTGAAATGGAGGAAGGTTGGGAGAGAGTCAGCGTGAAGTCTAACTCCGATGATTGGGGCACAGACACGGATGAACATGTGTCGATCTCTGAACTTCCACCGGAGTTCGACGCTCTTCCTAGAGAGCAACATCGGAAGCTTTGGCACGAGAAACTGGAGCTTGCGAAACAGGAACTGCGGTTCAATCGGGCTCACAATGGTCCCGGTGGCTCCAACACTGTCATGCTCTTGCTTTTGGAGCGTTTGGGCGGGAGGCTCCCGATCGGTGTTGATCTAGGACCTGAGCTGAGGTGCGTGTGCAGACACACCAGTCCAAATGCGACGACCGCCGAGCTGACTTATGGTTGCTTTTCATGTTGTAGAGCTGATTTGCACGCACTTCTCGAAGACATGGCGATACAAGGTGTCTTTTACAATGACATCCGATACTACAACATTCTGCAACCGCTTCCAAGTCCTCCTGGATTCTCAGGCATGATATGTCCATATCATCACCGTCGACATCTGTGGAGGATCATCGATTTCTCCCATTTGTGTACAAGATGGCATATACCATGGAGTACGTGAAGCTCGTCAACGAGTACAATCTCAACAAGTTCCTTGACTTTTTAGAAGGGGGGGAGATTTATGAATCTCCGCACTAAGTATGCAAGTAACCTATTGCGTCTTCATCTGTCCTCACGATTTACTATGTACTTTACTTGCTGAAATCAGCGACAAACCTTCTTGTACATACAACGCGATTTGTAAAGACATCAAACGAACTTCAATTACTTCCAGCGGTCTGTAACGTACCCACTACACTGCATAACCTAGGCCTACAAGACTGTCATCAAATGACTCTGTAGAGGGTGGCTACTCCGGCATCGAAAAGGAGGACGTGGTAGTTACACCACTCGGCCCCGAGTACTACGAGCGAAAAGATTAGATGAGGCGTTGTGCAAACAGCGGCTTGAGCGCCCGCATGTGCCCAGTCATCCTGCCCGAAGCATCTTGGTGAAACGCCGCCCCATGTCCATCAAATTGGGTGCTGGAGCGCGATAAGTGCGGTTTGTCCCAGCATTACCTTTGCGCCACCGGAACTGATCAACGCCTGCTATAGAGAGGATCTACCTGAGCTCTTCAAAGACCTTTCCGCGTTCAGTATCTTCTATGAGAGTACCTGAGCTTCTCCGGTATCGTCTGCTCTTAACAGTATTCCGGGCTCGTCTTTATCTGGTCAACCTAGCTGGGAGACGGTGAGTCAATCTTGCATAACCACAGCAAATAGAGAGCGAGTTACTTCGTCCTTGTAAATTTCAGCAGTTGCGCACGCCGTGGGTTCATGGAGCGCAGAATGCGCCACCGACGCCGTCCTCGAAACAGCACGGGTACACGCTGTCGCACGTAAGCGTTCGGCACCGGATTCCTCTAGATTCAGCTCCATACTACATTACTAATGTGTGAAGGCAAAGTTTTCTGAATTCATCACCTCCGATCGGCGCCGCTGTGCAGCAGGATTTGTAGAAAGAGGAATCCCGGTTTGGGCATGCTATGGTCACAACAACTTGAATGAAGTCTCATGCGGTGATTCCTTGCCCGCACGTTACGCTGGTGGAAACCGATACTTGATTTGGAGTTCTGCGGTCAAAACTGTGTTTAATCGATAAGCATGAAGATGACCCGGAACGACGCTTCCCGTACCTTCTGAACACCAATTCTGATACAACTCGGGTCCGCTACAAAGAACAAGATAAGTAATTCTCCCACATTAAATGTTCCCACAGATCACAGGTCAAATGTAACCTGTAAACTGAATGGTAATCTCCTCTAACCTGGCTTCAAACATTTCGGCACCAGCGCCCCAGAATTACAGCCTTTCGGGCAATGCTTGGCTCCATACTACATTATGCCAAGAGTTTCTGAATTCATCCCTCCGATGATCGGCGCTGTGCGAGACGATTTGTAGAAAGAGGAACCCGATCCGGGCGTGAATGATTCTGATGTTGCGGCTCATGCGGTACCGCATGTTACTAGTGGGAAATTCGACGCTTGATTTTTTGATACCGATAATCACAATAGGAACGTGAATGCCTCATGAATGCCTTCATGAGACGTGTTGGTCTTGATGGGAGTTCTGCGGTCTGCGTTCTATCGATAAGCGTGAAGACGACCTGGAACAACGCTTCTCATACATTCCGAGGCCCAATTATGATACAAGAGTCCACCAAAAAGAAGATGATTCTCTCACATTAGATATCACCACAGGCGGTCATGAACCATTGGTCAAAGTCAACAACCGGACCGAGAGAGGCGATTGCAACATGACCACTAACTAGGCGTTCAATATCGAAGCAATCATTTGATCCCGTGAGATTTAACTTGAAATTTCCAAATTTGGTGATACGGTGGTCGGACCTTCCCGATCGCAGCGAGATCTGCCTCCCATTCACATTTACCAAACTGTGGGAGAATCAACTTGTTTTTGGACGAATCTCTGGGCTCAATATGCAGTATCCTTTATCCTCAGACGCACTGGTGCTCGAAAGGTCTTACAAAGGATAACATCTGGCCCAGGTCCCGCCGCTAGGGCCTTTGATGTTATCGATAACCTGGCGACCTCGCCTAGCTTTGGGTCCGAAGAATCGCATCTGGACGAACAATCTCATCCGTCAGGGAGAAATTCTCGGGCGTCGGATTGACATAAAACCGACAAGGACTGGCCACTACAAGCCGCTTCACCAGGTATCGTTGGTGTAATCATGGCTCTACAACCTGCGGCCTTGCCTAACCAGCAACGTCTCTTTCTACCCCATCGTTTTACCTCCGAACCCGCAAACCGCTCAGTTCTTCCCTTTTTTCAATTTCCGTTTCAGGCGCCAGTCGGCGTGACTCTCACGAATAGATTGCAATGCAAACCCATCTTTAGAGCCGCTTGCGCCACTATACGAAACAGAACGGACACGCCCACTGCCATCAGCGGCTTAGACGGCGTAGATCAACTACATAGCATTCAACGGGATAACGGGCTATGGGGCAGACTCGTCCGCTACTCTCAGTTCACTCCGCAACAGCCCAATGCGGCCTGGACCTGCATGCATAGGGGTAATCTCGGGCCTCTCAGCCTCCCAGGTGCACGACAACTCGGCTACGGTGTTCGCAAGCTGTGGTATTGGTTCCTACGACAGTGCGATTCTATTTGTACACTCGCTACCTGTGAGCTGTCATTTCAAGACGACGTCTATATGCAGGTTATCGAACCGTCAAATCACTTGCTTACGGTGAGTATCTGCCTGCTTACTTGAATTCCTTCGACTAAACCCTCATTTAGACACGATATAACAACTCGATTGTGACTCCTATTGCTCCTGGTCACCCGAGGGTTGGCTGGGCGTCCGTCAACGCTTCAGCTCAGCTGATACCGACCCAGGGCCCGGAAGGGCCGGCGTTCCTACCACATTGGGGGCGTGGTTGCTCGGCGCACCGACCGGATGTGAACATATCGAACCCGAAGAAGGCAGGTCTACATGACTTTGTTCTTCTAGCCGGCCCCGATTGTGATCACAATCTGGCAATCGCTGAAGTGAAGACATATTGGTCTTATTCGGATAATGACTTTATGAACATCCTCTCTCCTTTGGTTTGCACCCCCCAAGGGGTCTTCACATGGCATGCAATTCCGACTACCACTCACGCATTGATCAAGCAGGTTGGTGGCATTTACTTCTCATCCGTTCATGGTCCAATACTGACCACTCTCCATCTTGACATTTAGATATGGGGAGAGCTGCTATTCTACAATGCTTCTTGGGGGTTTGCCACGAACGGACGGAAGTTCGTAATGTTTGCGAAATCGGCTCCAAATACGTTAACCTTCTCAGACGTTAGAAATTGGAATGACCCGCAGCTTCATGAAGCAATGGCAGGCATGCAGTTCGCAGCTGTGGATGGTCGTGTCCGAGAGATATTTGCAGGACAGATGGTCCATATCCAGGTTGACACCGCAGGTTCTGCATACGACCAATGGCTGATCAATAACCTTTGTGCTACTCAGCAGAACCCGTACTGAAGATACATTTGATACGTTTTGTTCCTGTCCTGATGACTTCTATTAGTACCTCATGTCGATCTCGAAGATGTGTGCGGTCCAATTGTAAAGTATGCATTCAAATGTATGCGTTAGATTGCTACTTCAACTCTACTTCTACACGATGCTCTTTCTCTGATAGCTCTGCTGACTCGGACTTCAATAGAGAAGGGTGAACTGATTGGCTGTTTCATACGTGATTCCTTTCTGTTCACTTACCCTACTGACTAGAGATCCCACTTCGCAGGGCCTCGCCGAATCAAACGGCTCCGACCCCGCAGGCACGGAGGCGACAGCCGACTCAGAGGTTGACGGTGGGTTCGTTCTGAACGGTCCGAAGACATGGATCTCCATTGCGCCCGTCCCGTGAGTTTATTTTGATTGGACACGCATTTGAAATTTGGTAGTTGATTGCCTACTAGTGATTGAGTTGTTGTGGGGGCCCCGCGCTGCAAGTGGGACGAGCGGGTTCCTTCTGGAGAAAGTTCGTCTTAGTACTATGTGAATACTATTGTGATCTGTTGTATACCCACGCAGGGAACGAAGCGCCTATCTACCCCACCCATCAAGCACAAGCTCGCGCTACGGCAGATCGACGTTCCTTGATAACGTGCAGTGTCGCACGAGGCGCTGCTTCTGAAGGGGCAGGACCTTGGTGCGCCATTCGAATGTCTGAACAACGCGAGGTCAGCGCATTGATCTTCTGTCGGATGAATCACTGCTGACCTATCTCCCATAGATTCGGTATCTTGTGGGGCGCGATGGGCGCACTGGAGGACTGCATCTACCGCACATGCCATTCGCGCTCGAACGCCACCAGTTCACCCGCCCTCTGATGTCGTTCCAGCTGGTGCAGACGAAACTGGTGGACGCACTGACAGTGGTGGTTCTGGGGCTGCATGCGAGCTTGCAGGTCAGGCGTTTCAAGGACGCTGTAAGCTCAGCATAGATGATCAAAACGGAGCAACTACGATAAAGCACTTGAGCACTCCCGGAGGGTCTGGATATCCTTGGAGGGAACGCGTGTTGGGATGAGTACGTTGGATAAATCGGGAGGACAGATAAAACACGTCAGGTATATAGCTAGCGACGTGGAAGTTCATACGTGTGGAAGCTCAAACATCTCTCCCGCTTCTAAGCAGTCCAGGAATCTGTTCACATTTCTCGCGTTGTTGTCGTTCATGAATTCCATGGTAAATGCCACTTTGTACACATAATGGGAGAAATCGATGATCCTCCACAGATGCCGACGGTGATGATGAGGACATGTCAGGCCTGCGAACCCAGGAGGACTTGGAAGCGGTTGCAGAATGTTGAAGTATCGGATATCATAGTAAACGACACCCTGTGTTGCCATATCTTCGAAAAGTGCATGCATATCCGCTCTAACGACATGAAACGTCAGTTCAGCGGTCGTGGGATTGGACTGGTATGTCTGCGTGCGTACCTTAACTCGGGTCCTAGATTAATACCGATCGGTAGCCTCCCACCCAACCGCTCGAGAAGAAGGAGCATGACAGTGTTGGAGCCCCCAGGACCATTGTGAGCCCGATTGAACCGCAGTTCCTGCGTCGCAAGCTCCAATTTCTCGTAAAACAATTTCTTATATTGCTCTGCAGGGAGGGCGTTGAACTCCAGTGGGAGATCAGAGATCTGCGCATGTTCGTCCGTGGTTGTGTCCCAACCCTCATAGTCTGGCTTCACAGTGACTCTCTCCCAACCATCCTCCAGTTCTCCCTCGAAGAGTCCATAGCAACGAGGAATAGAAACGCCTTGAAGATTTTCCAATTCTTTATAAACGGAGGCTTCTAAGAGTAGCTCGTGCTTATATCCAAAGCGGGCTATCTTGACGGCGAGAGGAGGAAGGCGACCGATCAACGTCGACGGGTCCTGAGACGGACTGGTGGAAGAATCTGACCAAGAGATGGGAGTAGCAGCAAACACATGGCCACAACGTCCATAATTTCCATTCTCCTCGCAACCGATGGTCTGATTGAGCGGCTCAAGAGAGAGTTCGACATGATAATCTCCTTCAGGCGGCAGCCGAGAGGGCGCAACCTCGGGGTAGCCATCAGGACTGATAAACGGCTCCCATGGTTGGTGAATCTGGCGCTTCATCTTAGGGATTGCGACGCGTGCCATGCGCAACGGGCAGTCCGTCGCATCATCGCCCTTGATGTGTGCAATCCTGTGAACAGTGATCGTCGAGATTGCGTTTAGGGCCTGCAAAGGGCTCCGTTAGTCGACAGTCATATCAGTCTAATGGACCGTACAACAGAATGACTTCCATCCATATTAGGTTTTGACGAGTCGGATGTAGGCGTAGATTATCCAGGGAATTGTAAGATGCCGTTGGGTAGTCGAACGCCTCGCGCATGAGGCGGTTGGAATTCGAGGGGATCTTCCAAATGTGGCCAACATTTAACGCTCGTCAGGCTGGGTAGCGCTCGTTATTTGGAGAAAAAACATAGCTTTAGTAAGAAATAGAGATTTGTTACTTTAGGTAATTATGAAGCTAGTTATGCTATCATCATTAAGAATGCATAGACATAGTGTGGATGCTGCGACGAAAACAACTTTCCTTTAGCTCCACTTGTCCACGACACTCTGCGCATGGGCTAACGCCTGTCGAGCTTCCTGCAAATGCTTGATATGGGTTTTGATCTTCCGCAGGCGGTGTTCTCGTGTGCCCATATTACTATTCTCCCATTTCTTCATCAGGCGGTGAAACCTCTCTACTTTCTTCTTCGCTTTTGCTTTATTCAACAACGCCTCTCGTCGATTTGATACGACAACGCTGTGTACGTGCTGGTCAGACGGCATCGGCGCGTCAAACAGTCTCACCTAGATAAAGTATGTAAGTAAGTTGCAACCCGATCATAAGTTCAGGCACTTACAGATGAATCAGACGTCAATACATGTTGGTTCTCCGAAGCTGTAGGGGAGGGAAAGAGCGTGATGGGAGCCATCAAGGTAGCTCGTGAGGCTGAGTCAAGAGATATTGCTGTGCTGAAAGTGCTGAAGGAAGCATCAGCACGACTTTCCGCCACGTCAGCGGTAAGAGGACGGCCCTGTGCTGACTGTACGGGCATTCGATCATCGACAATGACAGGTGATGCGCTCTGAGAGAACACAGGAACATTCGATGGCACCGCAAGTACGACGAAGTTCCAACCTGAGCCGGGACAGTGGAAGGATGGTGGAGGATTAATCCAGCTGGCACCGTGAAGATTGACTTCGTCTAGGTCGGGACCCAAGGCTTGTGTTGGATGCTGGATATCTGACGGGTTTAAGAGAGGTTCGTCTTCGACTTTGATCATGGCCACCTCGGTCGTACCATAGTTGGCATATTTGCACCGCTGAGATGAATTTAGGGCGCTGCTACAACCGGAAGTAGCGTTATTGACCATTTCTTGCGTAGAATGTGTTCCAGAGCGTTGAGAGGTAGAAGTGCTCCAGGTAAGCAATCTTCACGGGTTTTTACCGAATTCAAAGCCCATCCTATAACAATGAGAAATCAAAGCGGCAAGACTCTGTGAGCCACAAATGTAGAACTCAGCGCGACGCCACTGCCACACGAAAACACAAGCTGGAGTGCATTAATGACCTAAAAATTATATCACCAATTTCCCGCGCGTATCGGCGATGCGTACTTGAACCTAACAGACTTTCCGGTCATTCTGAGATTTTTTTCATGCATGCTACTGAGTTTTATGCGTGTTGGATGTGTTTACAATAGCTCACCTTTAGCAGTCCAACCTGCCAACATGTGAATCAACGCCACACATACTCCCCGCGACTGCTGCAAGCCAAGCTCTCCTACTGGTTCAAGTGATTCCCAGTTTACCACTTGGAAATCAAAGACAGGAAACTGAACGTAGCTTAAGTTGAAAATTTGCCATCGCATAGGAATATAATCTGAGTAGTACATAAGAAAAACGAGTGACGTAGGTGAAAGTTCGGACCTTCTCAATACGACGCTGTCCTAAATTCCCATCTTCGGCTGCTTTCTGCGTCCATCTCATGCTGTACATTCCGGACAATTGCACAGGAGGCCTCGCGCATTGCCGGTGCTGATGCAGGACTGTATCGTCGACGATACATTGGCGAGACTCAGCTGACGGGCTAGCTGATAATTCTTCGCCCTCTGCGATGCCTTCTCCAGCTTCTTGTATCTCCGCTTCTGCTTTCCGACGCCTGCCAGGCGGTCTGCTCGCTTGGATTTTTCCCAGACACGTACACGGAACTCGCAGCGTTTGACCTCAGCTTCGAGAGTTTTCCTCTCTATTCGCGCTTCCTGAACCTTTAATAATGCCTTGGTGTGTCGGTGAGACAGGGTCAGCTGCGGCGCGTCAAACAATTTCTTCTGAGAAAAAGCGTGGGTCAGGCACCTTGGCGGCTACAAATAAGCAGAACAATCGCATACCTCTGGGCTTCGTGGTGGTACACGTTGACATTGTATGGCTGTGGAGAAGCAATTCGGGACGGCAGAGGTGGCGGTGACAGGCGACATAACGGAAGAACATCCTGGAGAGACAGGTTTGACGTGAGCTTTGGCACCAGACACCTCCGCAGCACATTCTTCAATCTTGGGCAGCATCTTTGCTTTGCCCTCGCTGGGACCATCGAGCCACGAGTAATGTCTGTTATAGATGCGAGGGAAAGCAGCGCTAGTTGGCTTGGAAGCCATGATGTGGAAGGAACCTGTTCGTTTCTCAATGCACAGGACAGAGTACTTATGCCGCGCGGACGATAGCCACAACATGATCCATATGGGTTAGGCCATGGCCAAAGAGGTGGCAGAGCCACAGACATGGCGGCCAAAGCAACTGAAACATCACCACAGAACTTAAAGCGCGACGTGTGACAATAAAAGGCCTCGGGTCCGCGACAGTCACCATCGTGTCGCGTGGTGAAGAACGATTAATGAGGAAAGGTTGCTCAAGCTTGGCTGAACGTGGTGGCAAAGCAACGAACTCAGTTTGTTTGTGCTTGATTGGCAAAGGCTTCGTCCCTGACGCGCCACAGAGTGCCACTTTCCAAAATTCGTAACTTCGTGTTTTCTTAAATCTCGCTGTCCTCCCTAACGAATTCACAGAAAGACTGTGATAACCATTCTCAGACTTCTCGAAGGAAAAATGAACGTAGATTTTCCATGTATTAGCATGCCTTATTAAAATTAGGACGATCTTTCTCCTTTCGCCAGTACTGATCTGCACCATGTCCGGTATTCATGAACTCATCTTTCTCATTTTCGTCGACCAGCGTTGAATAGCTTCATCTAAAGTATAAATTAAGTGAGTTCTCCTTCGGAAATGAATGTGCAACTGAGCACTTACGCTGGATGGCGAAAGAGATTGATTCTGTGCCATAGAGAACCCACTCTATCCATCAATTTTCATAGCGCGGATATCAGATGGTGATGATGCATTCCGCGGTGGCGTGTTTATTTGATGCCATATCTAGGGCGCCTTCTCTAGGAGGAATAAGTGAATGGAAAGTGACCACTGGAATGGGCCTGCGAGGTAAAACGCGTGGATGAAAACGCGGCACTTGATGCTGGACAGCTCCGGTGTCATGGTCTGACAGGTCTTCAAGCTTCAGGATATTTTCAACTTCACATTCCTCGGAATCATCTAGCTGTGGATCATCCCTAGGACACATAGGAGAGAGTGGAGATGAGCGCTGAGGGATCATAATATGATGAGAGGGCGAAGGGGCGGTGGTCTCCTCTTAGAGAATCCACGAGTATTTATTACCATGTCGCTGCGACTACAAAGCATTAGGCTCCACGATTTCTGTGTGGCAACAGCGGCTGTGAACAAAGCATCAGAGCGAAATCGGAAAACATCGAAGGACCACGCACCGATAAGCTCCCATGTCGCTAGGGAATTCAATTCTGCATCGACAATGTGTCCGATTCCAAATGTCTTCTGATCTGTCCATAATGTTAAGTTCGGAAACCGCAGAGGCGGTCTTCGCTGAGATAGATTGAAGCAAACCAACAGCTAGTACCCACAGCGGCAGCGGTTTTTTATTGTTTTGTGTTTTCTTTGAACGATGCCACTTGCCAAGCAACGCCACATTTTTGAGGCTATCTAGCTGTTCTATTAGTAGATCGATCTATGTCCTGTTGTGGTGCAAGGAATGTGCATAGCGTCTATTCTAAACAGTCGTTAATCTTCGCAGAAAACATACCCAGATCGTCACATCTTATAGAAGGATCGCGTGAGCGCAAAGCTTGAAAGCCCCATTGGCCAAAGTATACTTGTTACATCCCGCTAGTGATCGCGGTCCCCTACAGGTCCCTTTATGTAAACTCTTAATCAATAATCGTACAGATCAATCCCGGAAAGAATTCTTAAAGCCGATTTGCTGATTAAAAAGGCTTGGGAGAAAGGAAAGGCGCGATCACGAGCTTCTCCTTGTCCCACTTGCACACGTAACGCACGTCAATCAAACTGCAGTAGTTAGAAGTAGCTACTGACACTCACAACATTCGCGGTGTAGTAGATGTCCGTCTCTACCAACTGCTTCACCTCCTCGAGCGACTCAGCCTCGACGATCATCATCGAGCCGATCATCTTCTTCTCTGCGGTGGGGGATTCGATGGACTCGGGCGTGAGCATCGCACCGCCAACCTCTGAGCATCCTTGTGTCAGATCTCATCACAAGAAGGGAGACGACGGCGGTACACACTGATCTTGCTATTCTGGTGAGCTTTTTCAAGGTGAGCCTGACGCACGGAGAGACGACGCTGGAAGGCCTCCGCATCGGTATAGTCAGGCAGATAGACGACGAAGAGATGCGGCATGGTAGGCGACCTGAAGCTTGAAGTGCGGGGGAAGAAGAAGCAAGGAAACCAACAGGCTCGATAGCTTTATAAGTAAGATCATAGTGATGATGGTCACGGTCCCAGAAATCAGATCAAATGACAAACAACGTGCTCTAAGATGTCCTATTCTCGGAGCTCTCTCAACCATCTGTGTGGTATTTCACAAAGCTAGATAATCCCAAGAACATACAGGAATGTATTCGCACAAGTGCATTGAAACTGCTCAGAGCCAGTCGAGAGTAAGGTGCAGCAAGATAAGATAAGATAAATTCGTGGACCTTCATGGGCGTCTCTCATTACGCATCTCTCGCGGACTCAGTGCGCTGTCCGAAACCATGTCCACACCGTCCTCCTCCCAGCTCTTGCGTCTCTTTCTCTCGTCTTCGACCCACACGCCTCTCTGTGAACGGTGTGCGCATCGAACGGTCTTTAATTCGCGTTTCTACCATTCTATACGACCTACTTACACATCCCTCACGACGCGTGCAAGTCTGAGACGCACATTCTCATCTACACATGCTCCGCGCGCTGCATTAGCATCACACCCACCAGCAGATCCCACTGTCTTACTCTCATACCCATCTCCGTCTGCCATACAAGAGGACACGGAGGACGAGGCGGACGTAGAGTATTGCCGCCTGAAGAGGCGCGTATTGAAGTCACGGAGCGCGCCGCGGAGGTGCGCACTCTTTATTTGCCCGCTGGGTAGTACAGATGCTTACCATAGGTGTTACTATATCAGCAATTGAGAGCAATAGCGAAACGCGAAGATAACCCGGACGCAGCACTGAGGGTGGCTGTAGAAAGCGGCGGGTGTCACGGATACCAGTATAAGATGGAGCTTGCGAAGAGTCGAGAATCTGACGATTAGTATGTTACCTCATCCTTGATTCATTCGCCCCCTCTCTGTGATAACTTTCTTATTTAACCGCATCACTCTAGTCATTTTACCCATCCACGGATTACACCTGCAAACATTTACGTGGATGCAGTGTCGATGGGTCTTCTGAATGGCTCCACCATCGACTTTGCGACGGAGCTGATAGGGAGCAGTTTCCGGATATTAGATAACCCACACGTGAGTACTCATGGATGCTATGGCAGAAGCTCGAGCGTGTTGATGACCTTTCTCATAGGCAAAAGGGAGCGGCTGCGGTTGTGGCGTGAGCTGGGAGCTCAAGGTTTAATAAGAATCGTGGTGAACGGAGCAGAGGTCTGTTATGCAATATTTCGCAGACATTGGTATAATACGATAACCCAGAATCGCAGTTTCATCTGGCGACGGCGACGTCCCTTGTATAATTAGTGTCTTGCTTGCCATTCCAGCTGCATTGTTCGCTTCATTCGTACCCCCTATGGATTGTCGACTATGAAATAACCCGTGCACAGCACGACTCGACACTTCCGGAACTTGGGAGCGATATCGCATGCATGGTCCCCGTTTGCGAAAGGCATTCCACACCTCGGAATAACTTTTGTAGTTCGGTACATGAAGTTAGGTGATACGTATGATTGTGCATCTACGGCACAGGTGTGCCAACAAGTGCGGGAAGGATAACCAGTTTGTCGACATCCCACTGTATTCCGTCAGTATGAACCGCTGCAAACAGGCAACCGATAGGTACGCACCACTTCACCGGAAGTGTAATATATATCATCTTGCAAAGTCTTTTTCACCACATCGATGTTCTCTGCCTGAATCAGCAGGAACGACCCAACGATATTTCCCATGACATTTGGTGTATCTGCGGTCACATCCGGCTTGAGGAGGCCCCCTCCGACCCCTGCAAGAGCGCCCGGAGGTCAGCACCCATTTACAACTGCACTACAGAACGACTGTGCGCACTGATGAATCCGCTTTCGAGGAGTGGTGCGTTCTTCGCCTGGTGGGCTCCCGCGAAGGCGAACCGCCGCTGGGCAGCACCGGGCAGGTCTGGCGCGTACACGAAGAAAAACTGTTTTGTGGCGCTCGCACTGGACATCGTGGTGTTTGTGCGCAGAGTCAAGACTGATGGTGCTTTGTAGCTGAAATGCGCATTTGCGGCGGGCCCCTTAAGACTGGATTGGACAGGCCGCCCGAAGCCGCCCGGCGCAGGTGGGATGTGTAGTCATCCTAAACATCGAAGAGGGGCTCCCACTTTCCCCAGGTCCTATGTGGTTCTCAAATTGTATGTATGTAATGCTCCGAGTATGCTCGGCAAATGTGCTTGCTAATGTTATCGGTCAGAGAAGTCATTGGCCACAAGTTCGCCGACCTTTAGACATGACACATAAAATGCTTCTGCAAACGTTGCAATTGTCACTTTCATGAGACAAGCGTGGACACTTGAACGTAAATTCTTGAATCTGATTCAGCATGCTAGCACCAGCATGACAAGACAATTCACAACTCACATTGCACCAACCCGAATCTCGACTGTTCAACTCCGCGTCGCCTCAACTTGCCATAACGTTATTGATTTCGTTTTGGCGGTAGGCAGAGGTAGTTGGGCATCGGCTTGGGACTAGCTTTTCTCACCTACCTCCACCGTTGCTCTCAATTAAGACAGAGAAGTCGAAAAGATAGGTCAACAAACCATGTTAAATTTTCCTCCTGGTCTCATGATCAATACCGTGGATCAACCAGCTCTTCGTTCAGTGCTTCCATTGTGAAATGGTATCTTCCTTGTTCACAGATGACATAGGTGGAGTCATGAGTCCCAAGGCTTCGAATGTGTTCTTGGACTTCATAAGGATTGTGAGTTACTTCCTGTTACTTCTCGTATTCATGAATAGACAAACTCACGTTCTCAAGTCATGAGTCCTAAGGCCTCGATGTGTTCTTAGACTTCGTATGAAGTGAGTGACCTCTCGCATTCATGGATAGACAAACTTAAATTCTCGAATCATGAGTTCAAAGGTCCCGAATGTGTTCTCAGACTTCACAAGGATTGTGAATTACCTCTCGCATTCATGAATAGACAAACTTATGTTCTCGTGCCATGAGTCCCAAGGTCTCGAGTATGTTCTTGGCGTTCGTAAGGAGTGTGAGTTACCTCTCGCATTCATGGATAGACGAACTTACATTCTCGAGCCAGACCTCGAAGGTGTTCTCGGACCTCATAAGGATTGTGAGTTACCTCTCGCATTCAAGACAAACTTACGTTCTCGAGTCATATGTCAAGTCAACCGACCTGCTGGGGTATCATCGCTATAGTAAGACCGCAGTAGGGATGGAACTCAAGACGCTTGGGACCTCATGATGCTGGAGATTCGGGGCGTTCGAAACAGTCTACGAGCCTACATAAGTCCCGCAGAAGTGTCACACGTCCTCTCGCCTCGACATCAAACCTCAGCTTTGCTAGCGTTAAAGCTCCTATCTCGTGCTTGAATCAACTTGTCATGTCTACTCCTTATCATCCGTCTATCGGTGAGACTACATTCTATGCATTCGCCATTGATGTTGACGCCTATGCTGACTGTGATTGTATGTTAATATCAAGCCGAAGGCGCGTACTGGATTCGCAACAAGTCAAACGGGTCCATTCTCGGGATTGGCTCAAAAACGGCTGACGATCTTGTCCCTCTTGTCCGCCAGGACAAGTACCCAGTTCGTCAGGGACTCACGAATCATCTCAGATGTGGCTTATCGAAGCACTCTCGGACGGCGTGCGCTTCCGAATCCGCAATGCACAGTCCGCGAATGTCTTGGACGTTAAGGAGAACAACACGGCAGACGGAGCATCGGTCATCATTTATACTCCCAATGGGAACAACAATCAAAATTGGAATGTCGAGTGGGTCGATGACGCTGGAGGGTGAGTTTTCTTTTTTGTTAGCCTAGCTTGGCGTGACTATGATCATCACTGCTAATATGCGGTTCACTAAAGAATGGCATATTATCGCATTACTAGCATCTCTACGAAGAAGGTACTGACCTAGACGAACAATACCAATAATCCCGTCGTCTTCTCAACCGTGTATTGGATCTCCCACGCACAGACAGGCTGGTATCTTCAGTACGACAAGACGCAGGGTGTGATTGTTGGCAACAAAATCTCATCCACTTCCGCTACCCGATCCCAGCTTTGGTTTCTCGACGCCGAGGAGGGTAGTGAAGCATACGTGATCCGTAGCGTTGAGGACGATACGAAGGTTTTAGACTTGTCCGGCAGCGGTATGGCTGATGGGACGCCCGTCATTGCATACACTTATCATGCTGGGCCGAATCAGCAATGGGAGATCACAGATGTAGACTATAATGATCCTGAGGAAGATCGGTGCGTACTTCCAGCTATCTATGTATATGGATTACAGGCTGAGTGCGCATTCTGCTTGCTATTTAGAGTGAGGATCGTCAGCAACGTAGCACACACCGTTGTCCAGGTGATCGAAGGGGCTTCATATGGCACGCTGCAGGCACAGACGAACAAGGGCGACACCACCCAGACATGGCGGCTACATCAGTATCCGTTCCCCTCACTCTTCTGGTCCACGATCCAGAATCTAAAGACAGGGACGTTCCTCAAGCAGGACAGCAGTACCGTGTCACCGTCGAGTGGTGCGCGCAATGCACTGGACTACAGCGTCCAGTGGAGGTTCATATCCAATCCCACGCAGCCGCACCACTATTCGCTTGTCAACCGGGGTACGGGTTGGGTTGTGGTCGGCAGGAAAACCTCGCCTACGGTCACAGCAGCTAATAGCAGCCAAGGGGAAAATGGCGGCCTCTGGGCGCGGGAAAGGGCTGGACAGGGTATGGCGACCGTTAACACAGAAACCGTTGGCGCTATTGACCATTACGCTGGAGGAAGCACAATCGAGGCATACCCCAACAACGGAACGGACAACCCATACCACCAGTGGATTTCTGTTCGGGTACGTTTCGATTTATCGAGGCGGTGTACACACACATCCTAATATCAATTGTTTCGCGGTCCAGGTTATCGGATCGCGTGCTATCTTTTGCTCTCGTTAATTCCCAAACAGGCCGATCGCTCACATTCAAGAGTCCAACTGAGGAACGGGGCGTAACGACGACTGAGGATGCGGTGAATGACTGGAGCAATCAGTGGTTTTTAGAGAACCTTTCCGGGGCTGACAGCTCTGACTCTCCGCTCTACGCGATTATCAGCAAGGTGTCGGGCACTGTCCTGGACCACTATTACGGAAAAAGCGTTGAAGCATACTACGACACTACGGATCACCCCTACCACCAATTGCGACTTCTTCCATGCCCGTCACAAACCCGACCGACAATGACAGAGCCCAGTGCTGGGAGCTGGTGTCTAACCGTGTGGGCGACTTCGACATCGTTACTGTCGACGACGACGTGCTAAAGCGTCTGCTACCGTACTTCCGCCCGGACGACGCAGCGGAATTCGGTCACCGCATCGTGAAGCGCGCACCCGGGCGCGAGAAGAAGGGTAGGAGCAAGGATGCGCACAAGCCGCAGAACCCACGCCTCCTGCAGGACGTCACACCCACTGTCCTCAGCATATTCCAGCACGTCATCGACGAATGGGAGGACGATCGAATCCAAAGCAATGCGCAGGCAGGCACGCGCGTGTCGACGACGCGGACCGAGGTCCAGCAGCGATGGGGCATCCAGATTCCCTCGGCACTTCGCCCTGGTTCTGATAGGCCGGGTTGGATTCGGATCGACATCCAAGGGACGTACGAGGCAACCCCGGGCCAGCGGGTGGCGAACATTCAAGGACAGTGGGGCAACGACTCAGTGTTCCATGTCATCGTCCCCGTCGGCGTTACTATCGGACGTGCGGTCATCCGCGCAGCGATGCATGAGAGTCTCAGGACCCACACAAGTGTCATCATCGCGGCCTCGAACAGTAGGCCGTCTAGCGGAGGCTCGAAGCCGGGAACGACGCCCCCGCCTCCCCCGGGACCCTCTGGAGGAAAGGGAAATGGATGGATTTATTTTGCAGCTGCTCTCATCCCGATTGTTCTACTGTCGCCATTGGGGATGTGAGTACACCCAGTCAAACTCGTGAAGGATCAGAACGGTGAGTCCTCTTTTCACGATAATAAAGATCAACCACTTACTATACTCCGTTCTCCCTTCTTCCAGATCAATGGCGGGATAAGTATGGTGTCGTTACGTATGGTCATTTACTCTTTTCATGTTCTTCTTTTTTCGTTTGAAGATATTTGGAATTGCGTTGTTTATGATCCGATACCGTGGAAGGGTACGTTGTACGATGAGCAGTCTGTAACATGTACACGAGTTATCAAATTCTCAGATTTCAAATACGAAGTTGCTCGCCGTCAATATTTCAATGCCCTGCCCTCGGATGTGACGCGGTATGCAGAACATTCCCAATCATCGTCAACTTCTGACAACACTGTGTTCATTCACCTCGTCCCGAAACACATTCTGTCCCGTCGGACTTGAAGTTCGCGGAAGGAGATCCACATCTCGGAACAAGCTTTAGACCTCCAATGGTTCAGAACAGTCAGCGTCACACACCAGGCCGGAGAATTATTAATGATTATCTATCACTGTTAACACCCAACAGGACAACATCGCACAGCCCAATCGAACACATCCACTATTACTTTTCCGAAGGGGTGGGGCGGAACCAAAGACGAACCAACCAGGAGTGTTCACAGCGGGGTATGGCAGTAGCAAGTAGGTATACGGGTGCGCGTATGAATGCACTATTTAGTTAGCGGAGGGAGGGAGGGAGATGCAACGAGAGAGCGTGCTCGACAACGAAAAGAGAGACGAGGTACCATACTATCTAAGCCTAGGGACACATACGGCATAATACTACCTATCCTGACAATTACTACCTACTGCTGCTTTTGACCGACTTGCGCGAGCTCGACACCGTATGTACACGAACCATTAATCGAATCGCCAATAACAACAACAGAAACAACAATAAATGAAACAGAAAAAAAAGAGAGAAGAGCGGGGGACACCAGACATCCATCCAAGACCACACACACCAAACACAAACAGATGCATCAGCACACCTCGACCTCCCACTCGCCACCCTCGCGGCCAGCCGCGGGCATGCTCTTGAGCGCGATGCGCACGCGCCGCCGTCCGCCAGAGGGCGTCGACGCTCGTGACGGTAACGCCGCCCCGTACCGTACTCGCTCCCGAGGTCGAAGTCAAAGTCGAACTGCGATGGCGCTTGCGCCAACGATGGGAACGCAGGTCCGTCGGCGAGGCAATCCCGTCCAGTGTCATCGACGTCGCCATCGGCATCATGTCTGTCCCACCAAGGAACTCGTTCGGCCATGCCGGCGCGTCGCTCCACATCGTCTGGTCCTCATGCTCCGTCTGTGCTGACAACGAAGGAGAGGGGCCGACGAGGGAGACGGGGGTGAATGCGTACGCGGATCTTGCCGTCCTCCGCCGGGCGCGCATCAAAAGAGATGTCCAGCGCGCTCAGGCCCAGGTTCAGCGCCTCAGTGTCCACATCCACGAACTCGAGCCGCTTCACCGGTGATGGAGTAATCCTCCGCTTGTCGTCGACATCAAGCTCCATCGAGTGCCCCGCGCTCGGGTTGAACGCCCAATCATACTCCGCGGGGAGGAATGTGTGCATGTCGAACGCAGACGCAGACGAGGGCGGCAGCGAAGACGACCCCGAAAGCGGGAAAGAGAACGTCGTGGGTAACGACGAATGCGTCGGCATCGACAACAGCGTCGGCAGTGCGCAAAGCAGCACCTACGTACGCCACACCAGTGAGCACACCAACACCCACGAACACGACACGGCTCTCACCATCAGCCCGAGACTCGCCCCGGACTTCTCGCTCTTGTGAGACACCTGCGTCCGCAACGGTGCCTCCACTGCCTCCGTCTTCACCGGCGCTGTCCGCGCTGCCTTGTGCGACAGTTCCTCCGACAACGCCTGCTCGCGCAGCTGTATCGCCGCCAGCTGGGCCCGCAGCTTTTCCACCTCCGACAGCAGCTTCTCCTCTCGGCCACCGTCGTGTGTCTTTGACTGTGCCGGTTGCTGCTGGGTACCGCGCTGTGTGAGCGCGACTAACCTCGCGTTCTCCTGCTCCAGTTCCGCCACGCGTCTGTGGGGATGTGATTGTAAGTTTCATGCCCGCGGCAGACAGATGGAACGAAACCGAAGGAAAGAAAAAGAAAGAACAAAAAGATACCAGTCACATTCAGGCACTCCAAGCTCGCCAATAGCGCACAGAATCCGCACAGGCACTCGGGGCCTCCGCAGGCCCTGATGGCTACCGAGCCGAACTTTCGCAGGAATGCCGGTCAATCCATCCAGGCCCGAAGCAGTATCACACGCGAAGAATGAACGTCGCAGCGCGACAACCGAGAGTCGGGGGAATCCATCCCTCCAAAATTAGAGCCACAAAAAATGTAGCACTGGGAAACGAAGGCTGCAATGTAATAATTGGCCATGGGGAAGGAGGCGCCGTCTTGCACCTAAATTCTCTGAAAAGACACTTGGTCGAGATTGAAACCATACCAACCAGCCCAAGTCGTAAAACTCAGTAGCGCGGGGCGAGGCTCTGCAGAGGAAGGAGGGAAAAAGACATGACACGGACGAGAGAATGACAGTATCGGAGAATTGCACTGAGGCTGCCGTGCCCGAGGGTAGAGGGCAGGGGCCAGAGATAAATCCGCGGGAGTACCGAGGAGTATAGTCATCCGCGGGCGAACGCGTGCGGGCGAAGAACGGCAAAGGGGACCTGGGCGAGGAGAGAAAGTGGAAAAGGAGTCTCGAGCATGCAGACACCATGTACGCGCAGCATGTCACATAACAACCTGACAACCCAAAAGCCCAGCGGCACATTAGGGGTGCCATACCATGGCACGCAAGTACTACACACGCTAGGCGCCACGCCTTGGTTAGTGCGAGTGCAGGCGGCGTTCCATGAACGCGCACATGAAGGCTCGCAGTGGGGGAATGATGTGCGGTGAAGACGAAACCCACAGAACAAGATACCGAGAAAATAAAATGAGAACATGGGCGACGAAGAACTCACATTTCCATATTCTCAAACTCCTCCCTCTTGCGCTGCCTGCTCAGAAACGCAGCCGCCCGGTTCTTGACCAGGCGCGCCTCGCGCTTGCTGAGACCGGACACATCGGGTGGCACGAAATCCTTTGTCGTGATCCGCTCACCGGACGCGCGGACCTTCTTCGTCGAAGGAAGAGTAGAACTGGATGCGCGCTTCGCAGGGATGGCACTCGGGTTGATGGAGATGGACAACCGCGGGTGGGACTCGTCTGCGGGGAGTGCCGTAGATGGGCACTCGGGCGACGGAGAGGGTTCCGGCTGCGGAGGTACGGCGGCGGGAAAGTCGAACACTTGATGGGTCGGCAGGCACAACTGTTGCTGCTCGGGCTCTGCGGTATCCGGGCTCATGCGGCTGGTGCTCTTGAGCATGCGTGCGGCGGGGATGGGCGAGTCGGAGGCGACGCTCATGCTGTTGACGGAGAGCGGCGGGGACGCGGGGATACCTGCAAAGGAGTAGGCGAAGGCGGGGTCGATGGTGGGGGAGTAGAGCTGGTCCCAGGGGTGGAGTCGGAGAGGGGGGAAGTGAGGGGCGCGTCGCTAGCGATGATGTGCGACATCTGGAGGGCGGGGAGGTGTCTGGACATTGGAAGGGCTGAAGAGGGACGTGTGTCGGGGGAGACTTGGAGGAGGAAAAGAACAAAATTTATATGGAGGATGCTGGGAAGAAGAGAAGATGGGGAAAGAAGGAACCGGACTTATATCGCTTGGTGCCGCGCCTGGCAGCGCCTGGCGTCCATCTCTGCATCCATCTATAGACTCTGTCCCCGCAGTTGCCCTCCCCTGCCGACCACATCAAACACAAACACTCCTCTTGATCTTTCTGTTCTCTCACAAAGTTGCCATCACTCGTCCGCACAGCTCCCTCCAACAGTTTCATCCGCGACAAATACCCTATTTTTCTCACCTCCCACCGTGGATTTTGTCTTGCCACGGTTTGCGCGGTGGCCACTTATTCGTCCAGAAACGTGCCGCGCCGTTATCTGGAATGGGCGTCTATCGCACTGGTATAATTATCACCCCAGCAACAGCAGGCAGCCATTTGCAGCATGTCTACCACCGTCTCACTATCTTTTCGCAGCCTTTCGCCTCGCATTTTTTGTCTTGGACCTGGTCAGACGGTGCGCACTCTGCGTGCACCTCCGTCTAAACTTGTTTGCGCCCACCGAGGACCCTCCGAGTGACCGACATTCTCGCCACCTTCAACGCAACCTTCCTCTCGACTTTCGCCTTTTCCAGTTCTCCATCCTCCACGCGAACCACGCGCGCACGGTCACGAACCGCCTCCATCTCCGCCCACCTCCGCACCCCTTCTCTTTCGAATCTCGCGGCCCTTTTCGAGTGCTGCAAAGTGCCGCATAGGCAAAATCTACCTCGCTGATCCCATCTCAATCACCTCTGGCACTATTCTTGGCCTTGCTTCTGTCTGTCCGCCATACGGCGCGCTATGTCCCGCAATCTCTTGTTCGTGGTCGGATGATCGAGCGTAATGGCCAGGCCATCCACGAACCCAAGACGAACCCATACCTGCTGACGACCCGGGACGCCCCTCAGACAATGTCTTGTGTCCGCGCGTGCTCCACAGAAAAGACATCGCACCACACAATATTAGTTTGATCTAGAGGACACGCAGTGTGCCTCGTGCGACGTGCTTGGGCGTTCAAGGACAATCTACCATGGCCACTCCAACATCTCGAATCTGCACTTATCCCTCTAAAACCATGTTATGCAGGACACCGATCATTCGCAGGCGTAGCAAAAGTTTACAAATGACTATGATCGTTCTCACGAGGGCGCGACCTTCCTGCTTTCGGACGTGCCTGCGGCGTGAAAGTGGCATGAAGCTGTGGCAGAGCGTCTATTCTCGTCCAGGCTGTGTATGCGCCACCAACAGATGCTCAGTGATCTTGCATGCTCAGCGATCTTGCGTACTTGCTGAGCGGGCAGGTCTGTCTGTTCGTGAGGGAAGGTGACCCGTCGCTCTCGGAAATCGGCGCATATATCTCATCGCTCGCTTGAACTATGGGATGTGGCTGGAGTTCGCAGGTGCATCGATGCTCGCCTGCACAGCAGCCTCCCCACCAAGCACACAAATCTCCGGAACGCCTCGACGAGACGCGCATGGCCAAACCTCGGAGACGCGTCCCGCCTCGCATGCAACTGCCCGGCGTGCCTGCTTCTTGTGCAAATCCGGGGAAGAGGCTCCCACCGCCCTCAAAGCCACCGAGATCTAAATGCCGCAGCCCTCGGACATCGCCTTGCATTCTCTGTTTCCTGCTCCGCGGAATATTCTGCTCATAGCCGGATCCCCTTGTTGCGCACGGACGACGGGCGCTGTGGTCTATGCGCGGTAGCTCACCACGCCGGGACCGCAATATCGCTGCGGATAACTCCATCGATTGTCACGGTGAAGCTGTTCTTGAATGTTGAAGAAATAATTGACCGCTACCAGATAATTGAATGATCAAAGGCAAGTTCTTGTGAATAAAAGAAGGGTCAAATGAAGAAATCCTAGGTGAGGCTCGTTATTTCAGTGGCGACGCATATACGCAGGCTGCTAAAGTTCTGGCTCTTGAGCGACCGGAAGGCCATGAGTAGCCTCTCTGACCTTCTGTACCAACTCAAGAATGATGAACCCGCCCTCCAAGACAGAGAGGACGATGGCGG
Source organism: Grifola frondosa (assembly GCA_001683735.1). Classification (NCBI taxonomy): domain Eukaryota; kingdom Fungi; phylum Basidiomycota; class Agaricomycetes; order Polyporales; family Grifolaceae; genus Grifola; species Grifola frondosa. Next base: position 364,183 of record LUGG01000038.1, on the reverse strand, counting down.
CCAGCAAGAACTGGCTGTTGATCGCGATGCAGATGATGATTGCACTTGTTGAGGTCGGCACATCGCTCCACTCGACGGCAGTACAATTTACGACAAGGGCGACACGCGTCTCAAGAAGTTCCTTGCTGTCACTGTTGCGGTATATCACTGGTATGGGTTCCGCGATGTCAACACAAGTGACACGGGTGGAAAAGGCGTGCTGGTGGATTCCGAGTAGGCTGGCGAAGTGACATATCCTCTGAACTTCAACAAGGATCCCGACCTCTGGCGTCAGAGGGATGCCGTTCGCGGAGGCCTGATTGTCACGGAGCATGTCATTGCTTGACGAGCTCGTGAGGGTTAATCTACACCTGGTTGTTGTAAGCTTAGAGTTGATCACATATTTGTGATAAAGGGTATGCATGACAAAAATTGACAGAAATATTGATCATCGTCAATGAAACGGATAGTACATTGATACGCATATAATGATCCGTAGTGATACAACAGAAGCTAGCGAGGGCTTCAAACAATATAACGCACGTAGTGTATCCAACCTGATCAACGAATCGAAAGGCAACGCATAATCATATCTACGCCATATTCATACACCGAGCTATCTGCCCAGAAAGGTCAGGGAACGGCCACAGAAAATGTGCTAGAACATACCATATAATGTCGAAGAAGCTCAGATTACATATACATCTTCTTTCTCAAGACTATACTCCTTGTCGAGCTTTCGGAAGTACTCGATACGAGCCTTCCGCTCACGCGCTCGTTCCTATCATGACACGGGTCAGTTTGCACAATTTCGCGGATAATCGAACAATGCCTACCTCATCTTCCTCCAAGTCAATATACTCGCCTGCCTTCTCCTTCCCCTTTCCTTTGCCTTTGCCTTTACCAGCAATCACACGCCCGGTCGCTGCAGTCGTCTTTCCGCGACCTCTCCCTCGCCCTCTGCCCCTGCCTCCGCCTCTCCCACGGCCCCTTCCTGTGGCATTTCGCGTCTGCCTACGACCTCCCACCTCGCTCTGCTCATCATTCTCGCTCTCGCTATCCACACGTGCAGCCTTTGCCCCTCTGCCACCTCTGCCCCGCACGGTTGCTGAAGTACGTTTCGAACGTCTCTTCGGTAGCGGCTTATCAAGATTACTGGCTGCAACCTTCGGGGCCTCGTTCTCGTTGTTCTCATTGTCCTCATCGTTCTCATCATCCTGCGCCCGCTTTCGCTTACGTCCCGCAGTGCTTGATTCTGCTACCCTCACCTGCGACTCTCTGCGCAGCGAGCCGGGTACGAAACGAAGCGCAGAGAGTGGCTTCACGGGGGAGGGAGAAGACGAACGACTGCGAGAGAGCGTGCGTCGAGCGGAGAGGGAGAGGCGGTGGTGGATGAGAAGTGCGGAGAAGATAGCGGATCACGTTTATGCGCGCCGCGGTGCTTGTGTGGCGTGCGTAGCGGGTCAGAGTATCCTTCGGAGGACGGAGAGGAGAGAGCAGTAATAATCTCGGGCTCGGTTGCAATTTCCGCGAGCAGGAGTGGCGCTATCGGGGGTGCGTTTTCCTTGTCGTCATCGAGAGGCGTGTGCAAGGTCTCCGCTGGAGATGGGAGGCGAACTGGATCGATGTCAATGTACAGGTCGTCGATGTTGTGTTCGTCGACGGGAGTAGGTGTTGGGATGCGTGTTGGGATGGGAGCAGGAAGTGAGCTAAGCCCGGCGGGAAGAATCTCGCCGAGAGGAGCGCGACGCGTGCCTGCGCGTTCTTTACCTTTATACTTGGTAGAAAGAGGTCGGGGCTGATGTCGCTCGCGCATCGCTTTTAGCTTCTTCTCCGCGGCAAAAAATCCAAATGGATCGTCTTCGCTCGACTCGTCCTTGTACACGTAAACGCTACCCTCTGTGGCGGCGGCAATATTCTCCTTATCCTCATCTTCTTCGGAGAGATCTGGGTACGGAATGTGAGCTCGAGATCCCATCGCGAAGTTGTCGTCGCGGTGGATCACAAATGATGATGGAGGGGAAGATGGTGGCAGCGGAGACTGTTGCCGGATGTTACGCTTCTGTAGGACACTTTGGTGGCGAGGGCTAGAAGCAAGCGGTCTGAGCGGAAGACGCTGTCGACGTCGGCTGGGTCCAGATGGCGTAGACTGAGCGTGTAAGGACGCGAGTGCAGCCCGCGCCATCGGTCGCACAGGAGAAGGGCTGTTAATTATACTTTCGTCTTCATCTGTTATTTCAGATAATCAAGGTGCGATGGTTAATCGGTCGTGTAAATATCATTGTAGGGTGCGTGATCCTCACCTGATGAGTGTCTGGATGGCGTTGCTTGAACAAGAATGGTTCCCAATGGGAGACGACGCGCCGATGCAGCAGGAGTGAGAATCACTTTCAACCTATCATCTACCCCTGCCATTGACTGCGCCGCGGCATCTACATGCTGCTTCAAAGGACCATCGGACGCGACCAAGGACTTCAATACGGAGCCCTGATTCGCCTGGTCACGCTTCGGGGCTCGGGGAGTGTTCTCCGCATTCCTCGGTGTCTTGTCCTTCAGAACGCTATGATTCCGTCTTCGAGTACGCATTAAAGCAAGAAAAGACAGATATTAGCTTCAATGTATGCAAAAACTATGACTGAGATAGTGGTTTGGGACTGAGTTGATACCAGCCCGCGACCGTGACAGACCATCCTCCAGACGTTGTGACATATTATTACGTCACAGCAGTCATGCCTGTCCCACGTTCATGGGCGTTCCTGAACTGGACTTGGACACGCCTAGCGTGCAAGCTTCTCTGGCTACAATTTCTTGCTTAGACAGCTCTGGATATTGTTTCTATGTCATGGGTTTTGAATGCATGAATTCCTGCATAATGCGACGGATTTGAAGGTTACTCTCTGACAAACAGCACTAGTTTCACATACTTTTTGGGTTCAGTCATGAGCCATGAACTCCAGAATGATCCAAAGGGCCTTCAAGGTATGTTGGTCAGTCGCTATATCATGTTGCGTTTAGATTCACCGTGGTGGTTCCGTAGATCAGCATTTTTGGTCGCTGCGCCACCGACGTGTTTTGACACGGCGCGTTAGTCCCATGATCATGCCATACAGTAATATGGTACAAACTCGCGGTGCCCTTCGCATGGGGAAACTGTGCTTAAATGAACCAGCAAACAACATTGATATCGACCTTGGATTATCCGCGGTCAGATAATTTTTCTTCATGCAAGTAGTCGTCACATATTGGTGATCATTGTCTGTAGCCCGGCTAGTGCTCGAAGCTAAAGTACTCGGCGATATTATCACCTTTACTTTCTTAGAGATCTTTTTCTAACATGCCGCTCTTCAATCATCTAACTGGTTCAACCACGACCGAACTTCTGGCAATCTAGCGACCATTACGGCACTGTCGACGTGTCTTGAATATCATGCATTGTTGAGACTACATCATCACCTCGACCAACTTTCACAGCTTATCAACTCACTCGAACGTCTTGAGTGGTCTCTGACACGACTAGCTACGTTTCTACTCACATTTTCTTCCTTCCGCGCGCTTCCCGCTTTCCCTGGTTCGGGAAATATTTTATGGCTTAAGCACCTTTCCATTCTGGTACCGGGAGATCTGTCCAACCTGGCTCTGGACATATACAGTGTATGTACATTTCTCTCAGCTTATCTCGGTTTTTCTGGTAGTCTGCTTCTCACAACACTTCTCGAGCATAACAGAGAGCTCTGCAGCGATATGGATCGAATACGACGCAGCACAGAATGTATTCTTGTGCCTTCAGATGTGCTTCAGATATCGTCGGCTATTGGTCTATAAATACTGGTAGCAACTGCTCATTTTGTCGTATCTGTTTGGACGCTGGCGTTCTTCCGACCTCTTCAAGATTTGAGCCATGTTTGTGAAGGACATGTCCACATTCCCAAGGGTTCTTAATTTATGTTGCCCACTGTTTTCCTGCCGAAACTTTATTGGACGTCTCCGGTGGCTCTATTGATTTTTGCTGTTTGAAAGATTCTGTGGCGCTATCTTTCAAATCCGCTGATTCATTCTCTGTGCGGCCCGGGCTGTCTCAGAGCAGCTGCCTTCTCTTGGGCCGACATTACTAAGGTGCGTCTGTAGTCTGTATGTTGTATTTCTTGCCACAGTGGTGTCAATTCTATGGTGATGTACATTCTTTGCAGCGTCTGCGTTTCTGCTACTTATAGCGGCTACATTTCTACAGCAATTCGGATTGAACAGATATATATTGAGGTAGGACGCGGATCGGGCAAACCCGCGCTAGTCGGATGTGCAGCGCTCATCGGAAGCCACCACAACATGTTCAAATTTTCCTCTTCTGACATTTCCCTCGCTGGCTATATGACAGACCTTGAGAATTTCGCCATAATGCGGCTAGCGTCGATGACGGAAGAATAGAGTTTCTTCATAATTTACGGTAAGCCCCGCGTGATTGTCGCACCTAGATTAATTAAATTTGAAACTATCTTATTAATATCGTGACCGAGGTTAGTGTGGGAAGGTATGACTCTAGCACCCGGCTCCCATGATACCGCCTCTTCGTCCCACTTAAAACATCCTCAGCTGCCCTCCCACCATACTTCAGATATGACCGCTCTCACAGACCCGCCAAACTATCACTTCCCCTCCGACCGTCTCGCCCGTACCCTTCGCAATCCAGCGAAGCAACCCCTGGTACTGGTAGCATGTGGCTCCTTCAGTCCCGTAACATACTTGCACCTACGCATGTTCGAGATGGCGGTGGATTACGTGCGTCAGAACACCGAGTTTGAGATCGTCGGCGGGTATCTCAGCCCGGTGAGCGACCAGTACAAGAAACCTGGTCTGCTGAACGCATGCCACCGGTGAGCCGCATCGCCCTGCCCCGAGTCACCGCTCACGCGACTCCGCAGCGTGAACATGTGTGAGCTCGCGGCGGAGCAAACGTCATCGTGGCTGATGGTGGACCCGTGGGAGGCGTTCCAGTCGTACCAGCGCACGGCCGTCGTGCTCGACCACTTTGACTATGAGATCAACGAGCGGCTCGGCGGCGTTGCGGGCGCGGATGGGGAGCGCAAGCAAGTCCGCGTGATGCTGCTTGCGGGGTCGGACTTGATCGCGACGATGAGCGAGCCGGGCGTGTGGTCGGACGCCGATTTGGACCATATTCTCGGTCGGTACGGGGTGCTCATCATCGAGCGTGCGGGGTCGGACATGGACCAGGCGATCGACAGCCTCTCGCGGTGGAGGCACAATATCCATCTTATACACCAGCTTATCCAAAACGACGTTTCGTCTACGAAGGTCCGGCTATTCCTGAGACGCGGCCTTTCCGTGCGATACCTGCTACCCGCTCCTGTTGTAGACTACATCGAGCAGCACGGACTGTACGTCGACGAGGGAACATCCGCGGGTGCCGCTTCTGGCCGATCGCTGCCGAGAAAGAGAAGGAGAAAGGCAAGGAACGCGATGCGGGCTCGAGCGGGTATGGCACAGGAAAAGTCGACTCATAGCGTCGTGATGAGAGCTTGTGGGGCCCAGGCGGCGGTTGGAACGTAAGATCATTCGGAATGTACGTTCATCTATTTGCTTAGTAGTTACATGTTCTCGGGACCTCGCGGAGGAAAGAAGACGAAGGACTTTTCTCTTATATTGTTTCTGTCGTATTATATGCATTCATCCATATTCGTAGCTGACAACGTTTCATATTTCTGCGAGTATTCCACAATACGTGATTTGGTGGTAGAATGATATCACGACGGTTCCGTCATCTGCATCCGAGTCGAGCGAGAGGATGCAAAATATCCGGATGGGAATTGCATGAACCTTAGAAGTACATCCGTAATATAACAAAATACTGCATCTTGTCTGCCCACGAGCCGAACATCCGTGATTGAACCATCATCCCGTCTAATCTCCCCGCGCCCAAGCCTCTTGGCCCTTGACCCAAGTGCTGAGCACGTTACCTCTCCGGTCCAGCACGACAAGGTCGGCATCCGCGCCGGGACGCAGCGTCCCCTTCTTATTCTCAAGACCGAAGCACCTGCATAATACAGTCAGCCAAGTCACCCGACCGGAGCATGCGTCATACGCACTTGGCAGGGTTGTACGTCGCACACTTGATCGCTTCTCCGAGAGAGCATCCGGTAAAGCGCGAGAAGTTTCGCACGCACTTGTCGAGCGTGACTACGCTGTAGGCACCTCAGGAGGACGAACGGGAAAAGAAGCGCGTACGTGGCTTACCTCCCCGCGAGGGTATCCGTGCCCTCTAAATAGAGCTTGTCTCCAGACTTGACGAAACGCTTGCCGTCCCGCCATTCATGTATGCCATCTTTGAGGTTCGGGTCCAAGATCTTCATTGCTGGACGAACATAATCAGTCAGATACCCAGACAAATATTGCAATGACCAACCGTCAGTAATGAGAATACAGCCTTCGGGGTATGAGGTATATGCCAGCTATTTTCGATTCATGAGCACCTAAAAAAACAAACGTCTTGAAAAGTACGACATACCCTAACGGAGTTCGGATGTGAATGGATGCCATCTACAATGAGCTCATAGAATGGTCTCTCAAACGACAGGTCTGCGACCTTGCCCTTCTGGAGATGCAGCACGCTATCCTGCGCAGCGAGGATCGGTGTCTGCGGGGGCGTCTGCACGTCATCGAATGCCTCTGACGTCGCTTGCGGACCCTCTTGTAACTCCCGCAGGCGCTTTGTAAGTGATGACGTCGATGTCGCGCGCGAGAGAGGAGGTGCGGGGAAAGTGGTTCGCGCGGGTGAGTTCGGTGGGGACATGTGTGGCGATGCGCCCAACAGACCGATGATAGACGGATCGCGGTGGTGCAGCTGGGGCATCGCGTTGAACAAATGAGTGATCAGCCGAGCACCGTTCTGCACCGCAGCTGTCGCGATGTCGGTTGTTGCGATACTGCAGAGCGAAAAGTGAGTTCGCTCCAGCCTCCACAGGGAGATTCCGTGGAATGTACCTGTGCCCAATAGAAAAGATGATACCGCGCTTGACGACTTCTTCAACGGCAGCCATGACTCCGTCGACCTCTGGTGCTGCGGTGATGACTCGTACACCGACTACGTCCTCGGTGGCTCCATCGCCGGCCATGAGCCAGTCCTCCTTTTCAACCAGGTTTTCTGCGCCATAGACCTGCTCGAACGATTTGAATCTCTCAGTGGCAGGCACCAGAAATTGGGGGGCGTGTGCGCCGCGCTTCGCAAGCTGGATGAAGGGTCCTTCTGCGTGCCAGCCGAGTAGATTAGCCGATTTGCTTGCAGAGTAGGGGCGGAGAAGATGCAGCAATTTAGGGTATAGGGATTTCTCTTGCGTCTATTGAGCTGTCGATCAGGAACCGCACTATGTTTGATGACGCTTAAAGCAAGACGCACAATAATAGTGGGTAGAAGACTACGATGAAGATTTAGAAGGCGCACAGAAAGCATATAAATATTCTTACGATGTAACACCTGTTTCAACGATCTTGGAAGAGACAAGTTTCAAACCTTCTCTATACGCTTCATCGTCTCCTTCATAAACGGAGAAGTCGAAACCGTAAGCTCCGTTAATCTGTATATCCATGAATCCGGGACTAGAAGCAAGAGCCAATTGCATTAGCATCTCCGACCAACGTTGGTCGGTCAAGATTATGTTCACACGAGCCAGAGTGGACATTAACGACATTTTATGACTCTCGCGATCCGCTCTCCACAATAATTTGTGCAAACCATGATCACATGAATTCCACCTCGATTTCAATATTCATCGTGCCAAAGAACAGAGCGAACCCATGAAGGATGAATGCCACAAAATATTTATTTGGAGTCGAGAGCTCCTGATATTGCAGTCTCAACTACAACTGAGATATCAGGAACTCTGTCTGAACGCAGATCATAACGTGTACCACTCTGCATCGTTTTAAACAGCAGGAGGACAAACATGTTACTTACCTGACAATGTTGCCGTCCATATTAATGACCCTCGCAGGTCTCTCCTTGCGCAGGTAAAATGTGCGCTAGAATATTTTATCGTACATCGGTCACCTCCAGACGGAATATGTAACTCACCTGTGCATCCAAGATAACTCCACGACGTTCATCAATCCACAGGTCCTTCTCGACAAGGCCGCCGTCCTCTGTCGGCAACAAACAATTGGTAAAGCATATCAAACCGTTGGTAGAGCTCATGTTGGGAAGAGTTGGGAATTTGGAGGGCCATCTCCGGCGCACTTAAGTAGTGGTTTGAAGCCCAGGCAAACACCGGAGAGAAGGTCATCCAGAACTTGGAAGCATGTGGACGAGACTGTCGCTGCCTTTATCAGGCAGTTGAAATTCAAATGTTGCTCGGACCCACCGGCCCTATCGTCCATGCAATGTTGGGCGCCGATGGCTATGCCCTCGAGACCATGTGCGAGCTTGAGTTCCGCGCAGGACATCCGGTATGCAGAGTTCAGCAAGATCTTGGCTCTGATTCCCGAAATGGATACTGTAACGCAGAGTCACAGGTACGTGATATGACAAATATTCATTAAACCACATATTAGGGTCGTGAATCAGATATCACTTTGGACTCCGCGACAAAGTACTTGCTCGATGCAACCACAACCCGACTCTGAGACATACATCGACGCGCATGCCCTCTAGTAGACTGCATCTCAAGCGTACACCCGCAGAACAAGCAGAACGCGAATGGCGAAAGGCTCAGAAAGCTGCACGCAAAGCAACTAAACGAAAGCACCGCTACGACGACGACGAGGATGCGACCCGCTCGCCGAAACGCACACGTTCGGAGGCCCTGCATTCGGGAAGCGCAGACACTTGGAACGACAGCGACAGCGAGTATGGACCTCCCCCTCCGCCGTCAGGCTCTTCTCGCGCGCACAAACCAGACTTCGACCAAATATTTGCAGAGGTCGAAGAGGAACGCTTCCGCGAGAAGATGTGGGGTGCATATGGGGACGACGAACGGCTGGACTCCGTTTGAGGCATCAATGAACTCGTATGCTCATATTCCCCGGAGATGGCGGGGCGGTGGTATGGAGCGAATGGACGACGAGTTAAATGTGGACCCACATCTCATGGAGGATGAGGATTATGCTGAGTGGCTGAGAGCAGGGATGTGGCGGTGCGTTTCTCATCCAGTTTTTCTACGTTTCGTATGTCTTACTCTCGATGTATGCTTTGACAGGAAGAAACACGCTGCGGAACATGCAGAACAGGCTCGCAAACAGGCCGAACGTGCTGCACGATTAGAACGAGAGAAAGCCCTGAAAGCCGAGACCGCGCGACTGGAGCTCGCGGCAGAGAGAGAAAGGGACCAGCGAAGAAGGGAAAGAGCGCATATGAGGGCAGTGGAAGCTAGAGAGCAGTACGATGCGCGATGGAAGGACATGCTCGGCACCAGCGAGCAGCAAGACAGTCTACTGAGGTTTGGGGACATTCCGTGGCCTATCATTGGCTTTGAAACGAAAGGGAGTAGACGAAGCGCAGTTTTGATTGAAGACTTCACGGCGGATGCGATATCATCCTTCCTGCTGCCCGCGACTCACGTCGACGCGGGATTGGACGAGGAGGCTCTGAAGAAGGATCGCAAGGAGAAGCTGAGGGAAACTATCTTGCGCTTCCACCCGGACAAGTTTGAGGGACGGATAATGGGACGGGTGTGTGCGGCCGATAAAGAGCTTGTTCGTGAAGCGGTGGGGATTGTCGTGAGGACTGTCAGCGGGCTTATGGGCGAGGGGAAATGAAGCTTATAGTTGTGAGTATCCGGACCTTATACCATTATTACAGTGACCACGAATGTAATCCAGATTTGTTCTCATGGTCTGCGCCATTATTTCCTAGTGTTTCGACTATGGTCGTGACCTTTTGTTTTGTCCCATGCCAACCGTATCCAACGCGATGTCGATATGGTTGGGATTTATCCAGGTACATTCTTACTACTATTACATGGCGAGTCCGCTCAAAGCGTATGCAGATATACTACAATCCAGACTCAGCCTTCTTATCAAAAACCACCGGGACATTTGTTCTGCATGGGAAGCTTCCCCAGCACTGGTTGGAACCTGATAATGGTAGCATGGCAATTCACGCACGTGGAACGTATCATCAAGAACGGCAATTATTCAGGAGCGGGTGCGGCGCACCAATTGATAAGGTACCCCGCAGAACTGCATGAACCTATTGACGTTGCGTTCGCGGGACTCCGAGACTTCGTCCAGCTCATACTCCGTCACAAGCTCCTTGGCGGTGTCGGCTATTAGTGATTGTGCACGAAATCGTGAGCATGGTTTTATGATTACTGGACTGTTTGAAAACTGACCGTCCATGGAGAACAGAGCATTCAGGTCCTTCGGGAACAGCGCGCTCACCTTCCCGCTTGGTGCGAAGATAGTATGAATGGGTTCGTCGAGACGCGAAGATCGAAGCGACGCATTGGCTTGTCGGCTCTCCCTAGTACAGAAGAAACGGATGAGACCTTCACGTCTCGCTAGTGGATCCACTCACGAATTGTGCAGCGCTTTCTGCACCTCTTCGAGTTGCTTTCTATAGCCAGCCACCTCGTCTTGCAGCTCTTGCGGGATATAGTCCGGCAATAACAGGTTTACCTGCTCCTCGACCAAGTGGTCAATCTGATCGGAGATTTCCTTCTCAACTGAAATATGGAAATGGGGAAGAGTTGTGGTAGGTTTTATTGTGCCTTGCTTTTCACGTACTTATTTTTCTCAGATGTTCAGCGACATCATTCTGGAGAACCTCGTCCAATAATGCTGACAGAAGAAAGGTTACGAGCGGCTTTCTTGGGCGGAGATGTGCGTCTCACCTTTTATCTCCTTGATTTGCTTCTCCTGCTTGTCTTCCTGCGCCTTCATCTGTTCCACAGCACTGCATCCCATATATATCGTTAATTCACTCCGATGGACTTCCACTCCGATGGCGTACCTCTTGATATGCTGGGCAGTCTGCGTCTCACCTCCGGCCTGAATAGTAGTCGTCGTTTGTTCTGCCAGAGAATCCAATGTTTTCTAAGAGCGAGAAAGGTCTCAATATGCCCACTGACGCAACTCTCTGGATCACGCACACTCAAGTTCTTGAGCGATCCTTTCATGGTGGATATGATCTCGTTCGCCGCGGCCACATCTGTGGGCATGGTGGGCGGCGCGAAGTCAGGAACAGACGTGGTAGAGGTAGATACTCGCGACATAACAATTGTTGGGTGGTCTGGGGTTGAAATAAGAAGGCCGCAGCTCAGCGGCGCAGTACATGTTATATCGCCTGCGGCGTTCACCATGCGTCTGCAGCATGTCTGTCTTAGAAGCCAGAAGTGCTACCCAATCTGGATGGCACGAGAACCAGTCGTTTATGACAAAATAGGATGCAACCATCGCATACATCGCCGTTTGCAGAAGAAGGGTCCGGCTGATGCTGCTAAGCGAATACAAACTTATTCCTTATTCCGATAAATAGTGGTAGTTCAAATACTCAATTTTTGCTTGACACGAATATTGCAATATTGAGCTGTCATTATGTTGTAGAAAACATGTGCTGCCACTTACTACCTCCAGCCGCGATCGCCGATTGCACGATCGATCTTTGAAGAAACTAAATAGACCTGCGTGCATTCCCCGTACGTTGCAGTCCAACTATATTTCTGCGGCGCAGACTATATTAAATTACCCGGTATAGACATGAGTTCTTCGCCTGACATATTCGCTGCGAGCAACGCGCAAACTTGGAAGTCGTTCACATGACTCACAAATCCGAGCCCTGCCCTGAACCTTGCGATAAACCTATACTATATGAAGACGTCGACGCTACGACGTTTCTTCGGACTCTCGCTCCTTCTACCTCCCACAGAAGAGGTAGAGAGAGCCAATCCCCTGTGAGATCGTATGTATTCCTAACTAGACTTGGTTATAATGCGCTGATACGACCTGTCCTTCAGTCGAGCTGTGAGAGGCTCCGCGCAGACCTGGAGGTCGATCGGTTCGACCGCCTCATTCTAGGATGCACGGCCGCGCGCACGCTGTGAGCCGCCAGCCAATCCAAGTAAGATATGGATTGGCATGGCACTGACATAGCACCAGTAAGGGATCCACAAGAGCCAAGTTCGTGTTCAGTCTTGTGTGGTTTTTGGTCACTAAATTGTTATCATGGATTTATAGTTAGCACAAATAGCTATGCGGCTGTGGACCATCGACTACGGTGCTCCACTTGAGAAACGGGTTGCCAGCTTCCACTGTCAAAACTGATAGTGGAACTGACCCTCCGTATTTTTCGACGGGCGTTCTCGATGAAGAGCTGTCCTTCGAATATTCAAATCAATTAACCCAGATCATATGTTGCCCTCGTCCCGCATACATTCCCCTCACTACGACCATGACCAAACATGTGGTTCGCCCCCAGTTTGTGAAGAGGATGTTTGAGGTTGAGGTCGATCAGACATGCGAGGCTATGTAATTCCGTCATAGATGTTGGGCATGTCAAATCAACAGTGAATTCCCCAATACAAAGTGTTGGGTTCATATGTAAAATTCATGTACTGCATCTTACACACTGAGATGGAACTTTAGAATGTAAGTAACGACAACTGATCTTCGTAATTGCTGTCAGATGAATCCAGCTCGCTAAGAGTTCGGTCTATGTAGTTCAGTTGTCAATATGAGATTACCGATTATTGATACAGTAGTTTCTTCCGCCAGCATTCTATGACACTCTTGAACCAGCAGATTAGTACTTACATCGACTACACGCTACATACTGAGCGTACTTCCACGACATTTCATTCACAAGCTCAAAGGTCTTCCTCGCGCTCTCGTCCTGCTTTCAATGAGGGCTCTGGAGGCTTGTATATGAGCGACTCCCCTGCAGCGGCGTTCAATTGCGCAGCCATCAGCGTACGGAACCTCGAGTCCTTCTTGTTAACCTGCGTAGTAAGATGAATTATTAGCTACGTTAGATCCGGAGCGAGATGCATTTCAACACACCAATTGTCGGTACGTTCCTGACTCTGTGATGTGTCCGTCTAATGTTATTGAGTATATGCAATAATTAGTGCGAGGTAAGGTATACGGGGATGCTCATGCACCTTCTAGTACAACTATTCTCTCTGCGCGTGCGATAGTGGATAAACGGTGCGCAACGATAATGCACGTTGTTTGCCTTGACCGAAGAATCTTGTCAATAGCGTCGTTCACCTGTAAAGCGCAGGCCTATCAGTACCTTGAGAATCAACACCCGGGTAGTCATCCTCACCCTGTGTTCCGAAGTCGCATCCAGCGAGCTCGTCGCCTCATCCAGAGCGAGAATCGCTGGCTTCTTCAACAGCGCTCGTGCGATAGCAAGTCGCTGCCTTTGACCGCCGCTCAAGCTTAGGCGGCCGACTGTGCAAATGTCAGCATGGAGAAAAAGCGCATGCTGATGAAGGTGCTAACTTTCCGTATCAAACCCTTGGGGCATGCCCCAGACGAACTCGCAGTTCGCCTCGCGCGCAGCAGCTTCAATCTGCTCCCGTGTGGCATCTTCATTACCGTATGCAATATTCGATGCGATAGTTCCCGTAAAAAGTACTGGATCCTAGTGAAATAACATAACACAATCAGGGCTTTGATAATTCGCTAGCAAGGGATGTTCAATACGTACCTGAGGGACGACGCCGATTATATGCCTCCATGATGAAGGCTTGAATTCCCGGATGTCTATTTTGTGTTGTTTAATGCAAGCGTTACGATCATCATGCGTTGAATAACGCACCTTGTCCATCAAATGTGATTTTACCTCTGACAGGATCGTAGTACCTCATCAATAATGCATTAATCGAGGACTTGCCGCTCCCGCTCTGCCCCCTGTGCGGTAAAGGAATGTCGAATGGGCACACCGAGACGACAAGTATGCGAACACCTACACAATGGCTACGCTTTCCCCGATAGCGACCTCAAAGTCCAGATCCTTGAGAATCTGCACGCCCTTCCGACTCGGATACTCAAAGCTGATGCGCTCGAACCGAATAGGGCCACGCCGTGAAGAGTCGACGTCGGCGCCAACATCTGGTGGGATCGCAGGTGTGCGGTCGAGCAGCTCGAATATCCGCACGCCAGCACCGATGCCACGCATTATCGAAGACTAATACATGTCAGACCGGGTGCAAAGATTAGCGACCGTTTAAACTCACGAAGAATACGCTGATGACACAGACACGAGTGGTCAGCGCGGGAGCGAAACGACATAGCAATGGTGGTTACGTTAGCATCTGCAGGCCGCTCCCGACATATACCGTGTACAGGAGTAGACTTGTCAAGTCGCCGACCGAGATCGTGCCCCTGCTCACCAACGTCCCGCCTGTGATGCGTTACTCAATTTCATCACAACAGACACAAGATTACCAGCTCGTACTCACCATAGGCCAGGAGCGCGAGCAGAGTAACATTCCCACTCCAACCTGTAGTACCGAAAAAAATTCCGCTGGCGATTGCCTCCTTGCGCGCAAGCTTGAGCACATTTCCGACCTTCTCATAAACTTTATGTCCTCCTGTGGTAATGCATTGAACGCTTGAACAGTGCGCAATGCAGAGAGTGACTCCTGTGCTACCTATAGGAGCGTGTGAGCAGCTGCGCGATGAAGTGAACCAGAGCCAGAGTTTGCGTACTTTCGTCATCTCTCCAAGGGCTTCTTGTGTCCTATTCGACAGTCGTTTCAAGTACCGGCCGTAAATACCTACCCGTTAATCTGTTTGAGACATAGGGCTAAACGAACATGGTGTAGCAATAACACGTACAGCACCAAGGGAGACAGGTGGGACGAACCGTAAGCATAAGCAGCGTCAACGTGGGTGATATATAGAACATTGCGCCAAACTGCCAGATAATTAATTCGGGGATTCGATACCAAGAATACGAATAGAACTCACGTCCAGCGGAGGCCATTACAATCGACCCAAACCATCAGAGAGATTCTGGGTGACACTAGACATCGGGTCAGTTAGAACGATCTAAATGTTCACCAGCCACAAAATATGGCTAAAGTAATAATATACATACCTCTCGCCGACGATGCTAGAGTCTACACTGAGCCGGCTCAATACATCTCCCTCGCCGCGCTCCACGAACTCAACCTCCTGCCGGAGTGCCGCCGTATACGTACGCTCGCGGAGGCGCGCAACTATCCGTTGACCTGAATTAAGTTGAATGAAATGATATGTATCGTGAATTGATGTTAAACAGTTGAAGGCGAGCGCACACACCTGATAACCGCATAAGCATGGCTCGCCCCGCATTCGCCGCGGCGCCAGTCGTGAACATAAGAAGTAAAACAGCAGAAGCTTGCCCGAGGGAGAGACCAAAAGGTATTTGCTAAAGCACAGAGTTAGCAGCGTAAACATTGCCCAACCTTTGAAGACATTGAAGACTTCCGACCAGGCTTGGAGCACAAAATAAACCCGACGCACCGGTTGTGTCGAGGTGAAAAAGTCGATCAATTTTCCAATAGTGAATGGGACATCATAGACACCGTAGAAGATACAAGCAGCAGCCCAATCGCGATGCCGAGAGGTTTACGCTCGGGTTTCGCCAGCGCGACAATTTTACGGAACGAGGATACGTTTTGTGAAGAACTTGCTACAGAAGATGGCAGAAAACGCGAGAATAAAGAGTCTTTCGATTGCGCGATAGGTCTTGGAGGTCGATCTGGCTTCTGAGAGTCGGTAGTGGGCGTGGGTGGAGTTGCCTGGGTCGCGAGAAGCCTCAGAGAGATCGCATAGCGAGTGCATGGGAGCGATCTCCTACAATATAGACCTGCTGATATTGATGGCGGCCTAGATAGATGCGCGAACACCCTGGAGGGTGTCGCGAGGCCGAGCATGTCAATGGTCCAGAGAAAGAGGGAGGAGGAAATGGACACGACAACGGCATATGGAGGTGTCCGGCCACGTGACCTTATCCCCGGTCCGACCGACCCCGCGGTACGCTGTCATGGCTCGTTCTTGTTGAATTGAAAGACCGTCCAGCTTCCTACCTCGATGTACCCATTCAAGTCGTCAGAGCACTTTGTCTGCGTCCACGCGGATTTCTCAGGTTTCTTGGATGGTGCATTCTCGGCGTCGAAGGGGCGTCGAAGGTATGTATCGTTGTTTATCAAGACGTGCATGATGTAGATGTCACAGAAGACGGGATCTTGTCGACCGAGGTATATATCATCTTGTGATACAGGAGGTGCGTTGTTTCGTACACGGCTGTTTCTATCTGCTCAATGCAGGTCCGCTATTACGTGCAGTTGACCTCGAAGTTATCAAACGATAAAGCACCGTGCCATCCGGGTCCACTACGATACGAGCCGCCAATTTCCGCCACTCGGACGAACTCCGAAAGAGGGACAAGTTGTACTGTGTTTTCAAGGCTACTCGTCTATGGTTGGAATGCACATAATCCTATATTCGCGAGGAGACGAGGCGAGTTTTCACCATCTGCGAGCATGGGTGCTAAATACGTGTCTTTCAGTGGCTCCGATTCA
Organism: Grifola frondosa; assembly: GCA_001683735.1. Lineage (NCBI taxonomy): Eukaryota > Fungi > Basidiomycota > Agaricomycetes > Polyporales > Grifolaceae > Grifola > Grifola frondosa. Next base: position 347,687 of record LUGG01000038.1, on the reverse strand, counting down.
TCGTCGAGAATCACCCTGCCTACAGCGAACGCTTGACGCTGAGGTCAGTTGATGTTGTTCAGAATCGCATGCTCGTTGCTCCTAGTGTTCACGTTCCCGCCGTGGCTTATCACCGTATGGCGATCCTGAAGGTACCTCCAGTTTCTTTCAGATGTCTCGAACTACCGTGCTTGCACGGAAGTAAAGGCTGTAGGAAGATGGAAGAAGACGAGAGAATGCTGTTCTCTTGGGGGAATACTCCAGCTGTCTGCGAACTCCATGATACCGCTGCGGAAGAGTTTTCGGTGCGTATGTGCTAGTGGGCTCAGGGGCCCAACCTACGACATCTTCAATCCATCACGTCAAAATTGAGTGACTGTAAATTATTTCTACAGTTAGAGTACATTGGTCCTTATTCTGTTGCTTGATCCGCACGAATATCAACAAGTTTCCTTCTATATCTCGCCTTTCTCGCCTTTCGCAGACTTTCTCTTCAAACTCTGCAGCGCAACAACGGGCCATTATTATACGATGCTCAACACCGGCTACTACCCCACTTAGCACGGGGATTAGCGAGTGTCATCTGAGTCGACAGACCAGGCTACGAAGTCAAGCTATGTAATGTAAAAAAAAGCTTTCGACAACGCTCTATGGCTTTCGTAACGTGCGCCATAACTTCTGCCAAAGCCCTTCTCTTTTCTCAGATACTTCCGAAACGGGGAGATCCCTTACGAACCGCCTCAACTCCTGGCGAGCAGACAATTCATGCGCTGGTAGAACCCACCGCTCCACCCCACGCAACATGCCCTTCTCCATCCACCGCAACACCGTGCTCTCCCTCCGCCAAACATCTTCCGTCAGGACAGTCAGGGGCCCTGCCTTCCGCACGTCTGTCATCTTCTCGCCATTTGGAGGTGCGATTTCTTGTGGCTTGTTTCGACGCGCCATGCGGTTAGCCAGAACGACATCCGTGAGGATTCGGTCGCCAACAATGACTAGCTCATCATCGCGCACGGGCGTCGGCAGAGAGCCGAAGTATGCGCGTATGGAGGCAATGCAAGCGTAAGATGGCTTGAAAGAGGGGTGGCGAAGGACGGGAGCGGATAAATGGTAAGTTACAGATTCCGCCTGAAAATCCAGGAGAATGGAGTTCTCAGATAGATTCACGCACACCTGAATTCAAACACACCTGGATATCGCCAGCGTCGAGGTGAGAACCCGCGGTGTTACTGACGATGAGAACATTCCCTTCACCAAATGTCTGCCTACATTCTTTCCAAGCTTCCTGCATAGAATAGTTCGGAATTGACGGAAGCAAGGATTTGAGCAAGTTTACTCACTGTCAACTCCGGTACCAGTCGATCCTGATGTGGTAGTGTCTGTGAACATTCAACTTCATATCCTTCCGCGGTTATCATTCATAGTGCACTCACCAGACAATTATCTTTGTCAAACACCGCTCCACGATATCCCGCCCGGTAAAGCTCAGGAAAGTCCAATTGGCGAATATCTTTCTGCAAATACCATCTGATTAGCCAGCGTCATAGGCACCACACAATGCTAGGACCTTTGACCACGAGCGAAGGTACGATCAGGCGAGGGTTGATGAGAAGGTGTAATGGAACAAGGATCCCAGGTACATTTATTGGCATGCTCGAAATATTTATACAACAGAAGGATTTTTGAGATAGACGCAAAAGGATATTGTTGTGTACATGGCGGCGTCGATTTTCCCATGCCCGATCGACTTACTATATTTGAGTTTTCCAACCTAACGCTATCTCTTCGTCATGCTCTCAGACGATTCCGAGACAGAGTCTATCCATACACTGACCATCAATGAACATTTTGCAAAGGCGTTTGAATACAAGAAGGAGCGCGAGGAGCTCGCCAAGTGTACGTTAATATCAATCAAGTTTTACCCTCAATGTTCCTTATATTTGATTGTGGTAGTAAAAGAAAGGTATGGATCGGACGCAGAGGAGGATGAGGAAGACTCGGAAGACTCGGAAGAGGCGGAATCGGAAGATGAAGATGGGGAAGAGCTCACGCCTGCGATGGACGCCGCCATTCTGAGGACGCTAGCGCGTATTAAGCGAAAGGATCCGTCAATTTACGAGCAAGGGAATGATGTGTTTGAAGGTATGGTTTCTCATGTCTCTAATATCGTTCATTCTTCATTTCCAGTCTTTGCAGAGGAAAAGCAGAAAACAGGTGACGTGAAGCTCTCGACAAAGCTGCCAAAGGACAAGGTACGCACATCCACCACTCTAACTAACGTAACAAATGCTGAGTGTACTTGTAGTCCAAACCTCTGACCATGCGCCAACACGCGCTTGCCTCTGCGCTCAACCCCGCATCTCGCTCGCCTTCGCCGGAGCCGCTCACGCACGTCCAAGAGCAGTCAGCATTGCGTTCCGAGACGATCGCCGCGTTCCATATAGCCGTCGAGGATGAGGATGAGGACGATCTGCTGGTGCCGCGAGAGAAAACAAAGGACGAGATTGAGCGTGAGGAGGAAGAGTACCGGGCATTTCTAGAAAGGGAGGTTGGTGAAGATATTCGGGGTCTTGTCTCCATTGATGCGCAGGACGAAGACACGGGTGCATTCGCGAGTGTGGAAGAGGAGCCTGTAAAGGCAAAGAAGGCAAGGAGGGAGAAAGGTGACGTCAAGAAGACGAGGCACGAAGAGGACCAAGAGTTTCTCATGAAGTGCGCATATAGTATCTCTGCTGAACTTTACTAACGAGTCTATTCAGTTACATTCTCAACCGAGGCTGGATTGACCGCTCGGCTCGCCGTCTTCCTACTTATAGTGAGATCACGAGCTCCAATAAAGGGAAAAGAAAAGTGAAGGCAGAATCTGATGCGGGCCAGGATTCTTCTTCTGAAGACGAGGAGGACGGGGGACTGATGAGGGTGAAGACAGCGTATTATATGAACACGAGTTCGACGAAGTCGCTGATCGCTTCGAAAGCTCGTACAACTTCCGTTTCGAAGAGCCGTACGTCTTGCATTCGTCTATTTGATAACTTGTCTTTACATTTTTTTTTTCAGAGATGCCGCGATGATCCCACGACATCCGCGTAATCTACCCTCTCTTGTGAGACGGCAAGATACCTCGCGGAAAGACGCGCGTGAAAAGCGCAAAGCGCGAAAGGAGGAGGAGCTGCTCCAGAAGAAAGAAGAAGTGAAGCGGCTGAAGGCGCTGAAGATGAAAAACCTGCGAGCGAAACTTGAGCGGATCGGCCGGGAGGGCGGCAAGAGCCTTGAAGAGAGCAGAGGTACAACTTCTTTCATGCGGTGCTATTTGTTTTGTATGTTGACTCCTGGCACAGCGCTGCGGGAACTTGACCTCGATGCCGACTGGGACCCAGCCGCACATGACCGTCAGATGGCAGACCTCTATGTGAACGATGCGGACGCTGAAGAGGACGAGAAGCCGCATTGGGATGACGATATTGATGTCGCCGACATCGTTCCCGATGAGCCTGAGGAAAGCAAGTCGAAGAAGAAGAAAAAGAAGAAAAAGAAAGATGTGGACGAGGATGCTGGGGGCGTGGATATAGACGAAATGGATGCGGAGGTGGAGCGGACGGCTGTGGAGGACGAAGAGTGGGATGGAACGGAGGAGATGCGAAAGCGAAAGCTGGAGGAGTACATGGATGAGCTGTATAGCCTGGACTTTAACGATATGGTGCGTACGGTGGTAGCTGTCTCACACACAATCACGATGGATAGCTTCATTTTGTCTCTAGATCGGAGACATGCCCACACGCTTCAAGTACGCCAAGGTCGATGCGCAGACATTCGGCCTGACTCCTTCGGAGGTTTTGATGGCGACGGACGCAGAGCTGAATACGTACGTCGGCATCAAGAAGTACGCACCGTATCGGAAGGAGGGTAAAGGCAAGACCTGGGATGCCCAGCGGTCGTCGCGGTTGAAGGAATTGAGGGATAGGCTGAAGGAGCGCGGTGTTGGCGGAGAAGACCGAGCGGCGGGTGGCGGCGAAAAGGTGAAGAAGCGGAAGGGGAAGAAGGAGCGTATGAAGGAGAAGGCTGCCGGTGCCGGTGATGCTACTGCCAATGAGGCTGGCATTGAACGGGATGTTGATGGAGGTGATGAAAACATTCGGGTGGAAGAGAAGATGAAAACGGGAAGATGATGACGCGATTGGTGTCGTGGACCACACTGAGGAGGACGGTCCTGCAAAAAAAAGACGGAGACGACATAAAAAATCCGCGGTATCGTCATTTACATGATTCTTCTGTGGCATTAATTGTTATACTCTTTTGGGCACTTCAGTTTTTGGTCAAATATGAAGTCTTCAAGCTGGGCCGTTAATCCATAAGAATGCGTACGAAATCAACGGTTTCGTCAAGGTCTAGAAAATGCACATGTCGGCTGTCGCCGATCCAACAGTTCGAATGAGTAGTTGTACGGAGACGCATGGATCGATGCGATCACACCAGGAGAATTTGCCGTGACAATATTCGCGTCCGAGTCCTCGACTCGCGGTCTCGGCATTTGCCATTCTATATGATGCATAACATACAGGGCCGCGGAGATGCCATTAGTCGGGATCTGCGGCGAAAAAAAGATGCCCATTTCATCGTGCTCACTTCTCATGATTGACCAATTACGGTGCGCACACATTCGCTCTCTGCTTGCTGGAGCAAACACACTGAGGCACCGGTTTATTATCTATCGCCGTATCCAATTCCAGGAGCCGCGCCTCCTCTGATGACATGATCTGGAATCACTGATGAAGTAGGTATGTGTAGCTGCAAATCGCATTATCTGCGGGAGTGTGGGTAGAGGGGCCCGCATCCAGGGCCCCCAATTTTACCGGCAGCACAGAAATAGCCTATCTGCTCGGCTTTTGTGAGCCTACTTTGCGACACATGCCGTAGAGCAACATTGTGATAGCCCATTCTCACTGTCTTTCTTCGATGAACGCTTGGGCCAGGTCACGCACGGGACGCTCGTACTCGTCTAGGAACTAAATAGCGCCGTAATTCAACAGGATATCTCAGAGAACGTTCTATCTCACCACCGTGCACCCGAGACTCTCGTACGGTCCACGCCTGAACCCCTCATTTTTCTATTTCGGGCGCTGACCTGCGCCACCGAGTTTTCATCGCGTTCTGTTCTTTTTGTCCAGTTCTGCCGCCCTTGCACGGAGCTAATCCCTGCCTACCACGCACGGGCAGCATCAGCCCCCCTCCGCCGAACCTGACAAGGCACGCCATGCTGCCGTGCCGCTATCTGCAGCGCGCTCCTGCCATGCTCGTGGTTGATCGCCCTGCATAATCCCGTTCGGACGACACGGACTTCGGCACACCGACCCGCCCACTCCTTATCCACGCGGACCTTGCGCTTAGCCATGGGAGCAAGGCGGAGCAGCCGCGGGGCTTTCGCGCCGTCGGTCTACTTGATTCATGAGCGGCACGGTCTGCTACGCAACGTAAGGGCGTTCAGCACTGACCCCACGTAGGCCATGTCCATCCCTTCACCGAATCTTCGTATCTAAAGTACAGGTGTTTGATGATCTCCCGCCGATCGGTGGCTTTTTGAACCTCGTGATCTATCATGGCTAAGAACAAGATGCCATTTCGTTGTGCTCAATCGCCACGATTGGCCAATCGTGGTGCGCACACGTTCGTTCTCTGCCCGGGAGAGCAAAGACACTGAGGCGAGGCCCATCTATTGTTCTCGTGCAGGGAACACAGTCTCTCGAGCCCTCTCGCTGAACCGAACAATCCCACCTTTCGAAACACCACACGCCCGAGCGCCAGGAGGCCTACCGCCGTATCCCACCCTGCGAAACATGGTCACGCCGTCGCACTCCCCTGGTGACATGATGCGGAACCACTGATGGAGGTCTGTGTGGCTGCATATCGCCGTATCCGCAGGCGTGTGGGTAGAGAGGCCGTATCCAAGTTCTGTAATTTTGCCGACAACGCGGGGGCCGGCCAATCTGTCTGGCCGTTGTGAACCTAGTCTGCAACACACATGTTGTGTCAGTTCGCGCCCACCGTCTTTCTTCGAGGAACACTAGGGCCAGGCGACGTACGGGCCGCTCTTGTTCGTATAGGAAACAAACAACACAACAAGTGAACAAACCGAGTAAGCATCTCACATCGCACGCACAGAACGCCGCCGTCTGATCACCATACACTCCAATCTCTCGTGTGGCCCAGAGACTCTCCATTGTTCTATTTCGGGAGCTGACCGTTCCGCCCCGTCCTGTTCTTTCTCTCCAGTTCTGCTATCCTTCCGCGGAGCTGGTCTCTTCTTACCACGCACGGGCTGTATCCGCCCCTCCGCCGAAGCTGGCGCGGCACGTCTTGCTGCCGCGCGCTTCTGCCAGGCTCGCGGTCGGTGGCCCTGCATGATCCAGTTCGGACGCCACTGTGGGCTTCGTCGGCACATCGACCCGCTCACTCCCTATCGACGCGGGCCTTGCGCTCAGCCATGGAAGCAACGCGGGGCCGCAGCGCGGTTTTCGCGCTGTTTCGCGCTTGATCTAGCAGCGGCACGATGCGCAGGGGCGTTGGCACGCCCGCCCGCGCCAGTGATCTGCCGAGGTGCGAGCACGAAACCCATTGCTTTGTCGAATCTGACGCCGCAGGACTTTGACACAACATCGCGGGTGCCGTTACTTGCAGCTCGCCTCGCGCTGGTGACTGTGTATCATCGCTCCGCCACGGAGGAGATGCGAGCGCCCGGTGAAGGCGGAGCAAGAGCTAATCGGCCTGCGTATCTAAAGTATGTGTGCCAGATGATCTCGCGCCGATCTGTTGCTTTTTTAGAAAAAAGCCCCATCACCCAAGCTGGGGTCGGCTGTATCGGAGGTGCCCTACATGTCACAGTTGAACGTTGAACGTTGATCTCCATGCATACCTTGTGTCATTGTCATCTGCTTCAGGTGGATCGCAGACAGCTGTGTGTATGTACCCTGTGTAGCGAGAACGACAAGCCGGTTCGCGAAGTATCTTTGTGCCGTCTTCACGTCAATGTCTGCCACCCAATATTCGCGTCGACTCGCAGTCTGGGCATTTATCATCCTGTACGATGCATAACACGCAGGGTCGCGGCTGACCAATCGTGGTGCGCATACGTTCGCTCTCTGACCGCCACACCTTTCAGTCGGACCAGTCTGTTGATAAAGGCCAGCCGGTGTTCGGCAAAACCTGTCTTCACAGGCGAGCCGGTCCCGGCCGGATGGGTGCATTTAGCTGTCATCATGGTCCGGCCGGAATGAGAGCATACCTGTGAAAGTGGTCCGGCCAGAATGTGACTCTCCCAAAAATCGGGATGGATGCCCCAAACAAAGTAAGCAGTATTTGGGTACACTTATTGTTGGAATTGGGCGGAGAGGCCCAATCCGGCATCTCCGAGAAGGTTATCGAATGTTCGGGTTAGGAGCTGAGTAAGCGATAGAATATTAAGTATTATCTAGTAAGTTCTGGATACAAGAGTCTGTATGTATATAAGCAGGGGATTTCCCTGCAAACTATAGAGAACTATACATAATATTTCCCCCATCCGGACAGCGCAGTTGCAACAGGTTATGAGCCCTGCGCTCATACTGTAAACCTCGGACTCTAGCTTTAATCTTATCTCGCTCTCACATTCCTTATCTGGCGATGTCGATTTCCTTATCGGGCAGCAGCCTACTTAATTCCGTCCCAAAGCTTACTGCGGACAATTATCATGATTGGAAATTTGCAATTTCCATGGTCCTGCGAAGGCTTAGCTGCTGGGATGTCACAACAGGAAAAGTTGACAAGTCCAAGTTGAAGACAGAGGAGTTGAGCGATTATGCGGCAAAAGCAGAGCAGGCGCTTACGGCCATAGGTCTCACGGTCGATCCGAGCCAGTATGGTTACATCCGGGATAGTGCCGATGGTCCGGCAGCATGGGCAGCGCTTGCCGGCGTCTACGAGAAGAATTCCCGCGCTAATCGAATCGTACTGAAGAGGCAATTCTTCAATTTCAGACATGACACCGAGCGACCAATTCGCAATTACATAAGCGGCGTTACCGATCTCGCGGCGCGTCAAGTCCATCGGAGTCAAACTTTCGGATGAGGATATTACAGATGTCCTTATTTTTAATCTTGGAGAAAGTTGGTCGAATATTGCGGGAACACTTACGGCATCAAAGGAGGAGATGAAAATTGCTGATGTTACGGGAGCATTAGTCGATGAAGAAGGTCGGCGAGGAGGCACAAACCATGAGGTGGCGGAGGCGTTAATTGCCAAAAAGGGAAATAACATTTCCCGGGGGAGCCGACCGTGGAAGCGCGACATCGAATGTTACACTTGCGGCAAGAAAGGTCACATCTCGCGTGACTGCCCAAATCGACAGACAAATAATTCGGAGCAAACAAACCTCATATATTGCTGATGATGATTACATATTTTAGTATGGAAACGGAATTAGGGTTAGGAATTTGGGATTTAGGGTTTACCTTCGGAGCAGGTGCTCTGTTGTAATGGTCAGGTGACCCAGTGGAATGGTAGCAGGTGCTCTTCCTTGTGAGCAGGTAGCTCTTACAACATTTGGAAGGATTTATGGGAGGTGGCATATGGAGATGCCGTCTTGCGGGGGAGTGTTGGAATTGGGCGGAGAGGCCCAATCCGGCATCTCCGAGAAGGTTATCGAATGTTCGGGTTAGGAGCTGAGTAAGCGATAGAATATTAAGTATTATCTAGTAAGTTCTGGATACAAGAGTCTGTATGTATATAAGCAGGGGATTTCCCTGCAAACTATAGAGAACTATACATAATATTTCCCCCATCCGGACAGCGCAGTTGCAACACTTATGCTTGTTAGTGACATAGTAACATAAGGTGGGACGGATGGAGCCCGAGGCCAACGCCGAGGCATACAAAGCGGTGTGATTGCTGGGTTTATGACAACAGCTCAAGATTGTGAATGTAACACCTCAGTGTTACAGGATCATGACATTTGAATATAGATTTGTATGGTCATAGGTCATAGAACAAACTTGTGCACTTGGACATCATTAAAACCCGAGGGCCGAGCGCTGTGACCGAAGACCTTCAGCATCCGTCTGAGCCGATGGCCGACATGCGCACCACTGCTTACTATACCTCATTTGAGAACACGCCGAGGGCCGAGAAACGAAAGAAATGAAAAGTCCCATTTTTTAATGTGTTACAAAAGGAATACGAGTACAGCTAATGAGGGATGCATATGCATAAGGAGAGATGACGGTCAGTGTCCTTCGCACCGATGATTCGCCCTCCGGCCTTCTACGCAGCCTGCCCTCCTGACGACCCAGCACCATCGCTGGAACCCGATGGCAGACCGGAACTCGATGGTTCACCAGCGAGATCTCTTGAGGGATGGCCGCCTTGCCCATCACCCGGCGCTTCCGACCTTCTGGTTGGCCAAGACCAGGGCCGACATCTGCTGTTGGATGGTCTCCACCACGGTGAGCTGGCCAGTGTTCATCTCCTCCAGGGCTTGAATACGGCCCAACGCTTTGGCGATCTGGCTGTCGGTCAAAGCCTTTTGGGCCTTTTGTGACTCGTCCACCTTCAGGAGCATCTCCGAGGCCTCTTGGACATAGGCGACAATTCGGTCGAGTTTGTCGTTGAACTTGCCCGCATCGCGAGCACTTTTTGCAGCCCGCGAAGCCATGTTGGCCATCTCAGACTTCTGGTCATCCAACTGGCATTTGAGGTATAAGAGGTCCCTCGGGATGGCGAGCATATCCCCGAACTGCTCACTGAGGTCTCGATCGGTGCCAAGGCCTTCGGTGATTTGCATGAAGTTCGTCAATGCCTTCGTGACGAGCCAAGTGTGTCGGCATTCGTGCTTCACAGCATCCGATTGCGCGTGACGGACGACAGTGCTAGGGGAGAGTGGGACTGGCTCTGGAGTGGTCTCGTGCTCCCTTGAAGGCGACGAGTTGTCCGAATTGGCAGCGTGGTCCAGCTCGAAGAATGTCCGGCGCGGTTGGTCCTCGACAGTCATTGCGCCGGTCTTCTTGCTGATCTTCATCCATTGCAGAGGTTGAGCTGGGTCCACAGACCCTGCTACTTGTTCAGCGATAGGCGAAGGAGTCTCTTGAGGCAAAGCAGTGACCTCTGATGGCGACCGGTTTGATCGTTCGAGCACCGGTGAAGATCGGCAGGGGGTTGCACCGAAGGCCCAGAGCCGGTGGCGACCTTTTTCGGGATGGACTTATCACCCATGCGTGGCAATGCTTTGACTGATCGTGGTGGGACGAGGATGTAAGCTGCGCCATGATGGTTTTGAACATGAGGAAAAGGTCATTACTCACTAGTGGCCTTTGGCGCACGGGTCTTCTTTGACTTCGTCACCTTCGGCATGGACTCCTCGGCCTTCGTCGCCTTCCCACCGCCCTTCGCGGCCTTCGTCGCCTTCCCACTACCCTCCGTGGCCTTCGTCGCCTTCCACTGCCCTCCACAGCCTTCGTCACCTTCCCACTGGCCTTGGCGGCCTTCTTCGCCTCACGATTGATCCTCGCCTTCTCGTCCAGGTTGTAAAGTCCCCTCTGAAGGTATGCCTCCCAGTTCGGCTGACGAGTGAGGGGAGATACATGCTTGCGCTCGCCTTGGAGCCTGGCTTCAGTCTGCGCCTTCTGTTGTGCCTCCTTGTCCCCACCAAGGAATTTTGATTCTGCTGCCGGAGGCTTTAGACTACAGCAGATCTTCTGGGCACGGCAATAGGTGCAAGCGACCGATTTCGTTCCCATGATCAGGTAGCAAACCTTGTTTTCACGGTTGCATTTATTGCATCGTATCTCCTATTCATGGATAAGCAATGTAAACATATGTGGAAGAAGGACACGCACCGAGACCCATAATGAATACAGATCCATAAGATCCTCGTCCGATGGGATGACGATCTCGGCGTTCTGTGATGACCCACCGGCGGCAGCCTCGGTGGTGGCAGCCGGTGCAGCAATACCAGGCTCGGCGTTGGTGGGAGGTGGAGGCGCACCGGCCTCGGCGTTGTCCACGGCCATGGCTTCGGCCTCCTCAGGAACCTCTTCTGGCGACTTCACTTTGCACCTGCCTCCGGTCTTCTTCCCAGAACGACCTCCTGAAAACATCTCAGTATCGGACATGCTGAGTGACATGCTCACTCACTTCTGGCCCTGGGTGTCGTCACATTGGCCTTCCTCTTCTCCACTGTGGCTGTAGTCTCATCCCGCATCTCCACGTCCGTGGTTTTCTCTGGTGCAGCGACTGCCACATCTTCGGCATTGGCATTGCCCTCCGCTTCCTTCGTCATCTCGATGTCCGCGGCCTGCTCCTGAACGACAACTGGTGCAGAGACCTCACCTGCATTGTCCTGTCCCTCCTCCTGCATCTCGACATCAACGACCTTCTTCTTTCCTTTCCTCGACATGACCTCGACAATCTCCACATCCGGCGATGGTGAGATGACCATCTGGGCTTCTTCGCCTTGCTCTCCTCCTTCTCGCTTGTCACTCGTGCACGTTTGCCAGATGGCACAGGCATTGCAGTAGTGGTCGTGATATCTGGCTATGGTCAGAAGATCAAATGACATATCATATAAAAATAAACCGTACCTTCATCTCCGTCTGCATCCACATCGATCACATCCACTGGCTGAGCTTGTGCTTTCGGCTTTCTCTTCTGTCGTAATGCTGCGAGCTCGGTGCGCCGGCGTTCGGCAGCCTCTGCTGAGATGCCGGCTGTTAACTATTAGCATGCAATGCCGAATGCCGGATGTGATTGCTCACCAGGCTTCTCAGTGGCAGGAATACCGAATGACTCATGCTGTGTTGTAAATCCACCACGTGCAGCAAATGAGTATGGGCCTCCAGGGCTATATGCATGTGTGACCGTTGCCTGCTCGGCTACAGACTGCTCAGCGGGAGCGTGCGACTGGGTGGTATCTACATCATTTCAAGTAAGCATAGAATTAAATATTCTAGTCTGAAAAAGGAAATGCGTACCTTCAACGTCCGAGGGTCCAACTGTTGACCATCAGTATCTAATGCCAAATGCCAGACATAAAATCTTACCTGGCTTCACTGCAATCAACGGACCACGTGCCTCAACGTCTGTTGTGAGTTGAGGGGTTGGTTCGGGGCCTGCTGGACCCTGCAAATTGTCCTCAGCAGTTTGCTTGGCAGCGGACGCCTCAGTGAGAGCCGTCGACGGGGTGGTGTCTAAATCATTTCAAGCATTCAATTGATATTCTAGTCTGAAATGGAAACAAATACCTTCAATGACCGAGGGTCCGACTGTGAACCATGAGCATGTAGCACCGAACTCCGGACATAAATGCTTACCTGGCTTCACTACAACCAACGGGCCACGTACCTCAACGTCTGCGGTGTGTTGAGGGGTCGATTGAGGGGGTATGGAGCCATGCACGTTACCCTCAGTGGCTTGCTGAGCAGCAGACGCCTGGGTGGAGCTGTCGACTTGGTGTTCTCTGTATCAATCAGTGCTGGTGAGTCCATGTGCTAATCAAAAGTTGAAGCACTCACCTTCAATCACCGGGGGCTCTGGACGTGCCATTGGCCACCACTTGCTCACCGAAATCCTCTCATCATTGACAGTGACATTCTTGAGCTCACGTGGGAGCTGCAAGCACTTCGAATTTTGAGCCTCGGTGATGCCGCTGAGCAGAAGGTAGGGGACAGACCACCATTGGTTGGTCTTATCCCTAATCTTCCCGGCGTTCACATACAAGGTTTGCTATAATAGTGTGCAATCAGCAACGGCCTTCAAGTGATAGATATGGGAAACATACCAACTCCTTCCACCATTTCTTCTCGAAGGCCGCAAACTGTACGGCGTCGGCGTTCGGGCGCGTCTCAAACTCTCGGCACAAACGAGCTGCGACGACGTCCAACTTGCAGAACTCAGCGGCGATGTCAATTGGGGTGGAGGTCTCGGACATGATCGAATAATTAGACTGGCTGGGAAGCTGGTGGGCGCTAGTTCAGTGTGAGAGGGAAAGGGATGGACACCGTTGAAACGCGTCGGCCTATATGAGGCTGTTGGACAGATGATCACGTGACTGGAACGCTATGCCGCAAATAGTCGAGACGAGCTGATGACATAAAATATCAAGTGAGACACTTAGAACCTCCCACATCTAGGTCCTCTCCGTGTACTGTCATCAGCTAAATCAACCAAAGTCAGTCCCCATTTACATTTCCAACTCTTGATTTCACAGTTGTTTTTATCAGTTTGCTTCAGACCAAGCCACAGAAACTCCTCAGGTATGCGGCGTTCACATGATCTCCCGGCCTTCTAATGATGCCTTAAAATAGAATGTCCACCGGTATTGTCTGAAGACATCGATATTGAAGCTGCCTGCTAACATTTTTGTCCTACCAGAAATGGATGTAGATGACTGGCCCGATTCTCCTTCAGACCAGCACATGGCCCTTGACCCCGGTGCCAATGCGCCTATCACCGAGGATGCCGAGGAGGATGAGGATCCTGAGCTCTGGGATTCCGACTCCCATCAGGACTATGCCACTGTGCCGGCTCATGAAGACAGTGTTCCTGCCAATGCCGGACCTGATGTTGTGCCGATCGCTGAGGAGAGCGATGAAGATGAGTCCCTTTGAGACTCAAACTCTGGCAGTGGCCATGCCCGATCGCCGATGGATCGTCCCGGTGATGATCTACCTGTTGACACTGCTCAACTTCCTCCTGTGCCTGTGACTTCAGGTGTCGCCAGTGGGGAGTTATCAACACTCGACCTCCGAGTCGAAAATATACCACCCTCCACTCGCACCCCGGTACCTTCATCAAATGCCGAAGCCATGGCCACTGACACCTCCGGTGTTGAGGCACCGATCGTTGCTTCAATCACCGAAGGTCATACCGCTAGTGTGCCGCCGAGGAGGACACTGACGATGAGTATTCCCAAGGTGAGCAAAATGACCATCCTCTTTCTTCGATTAGAGTCACAATCATCATCAGCACGATATACGGAATTCATTGCAACCACCACCGGGCCACGTCAGATGCCGGTCACCACCTCCTCGGTGATCGGCCTTGCACCCGCGGACGCAACCATGGTGTTGGAACGGGGAGACATGGAGGAGAGCATGCAGCGGTGGATCCACGAAGTCCATCCAGTGTGGATGAACCTCGGCGATACTGAGGGGAGGTCCTTTCCCAATATCATAACTTTGCGCCTTCGAGCCGAGTCGTTGCAATGGTCCCGGCGCAACCTCGTTCGAGTAGGCAACTGGGATGCAGAGTTGATGAGGATCAGGCAGATGATTCAATTCCGGGGCAACGGAATGAGTACTGATTCAGTGGAGTTCATGGTGCGTCAAAATCCGGCATTGACTGAACAACTGGTGGACTGGCATGGAATCAATGAGGTTTGGAGGGAGTATGAGGATGACCTGGATCACTGGAACATCCTCCCAAACCGTGACCGATCGCCGGATGCTGAGTAGTTAGACACCGTCGGTCCTATGCTCGGCCTTGATGTGCTTTACATTCAGAGCATATGGCCGGTTGACTTTGACATTGTATTTATCTATATATCACACATGCTAGATGTCTTACTCAATTTAGTTCACTTTGTACTGTCTGGTTCATTGCATAGTCAACACCTTCCTGCTGGACTGGGCAATTGACTAGCTGATACAAATGGCACTTGGGTAAAACTAACATCACAGCATGGGTGAGATGCCAGATGATATCTGTAGAGTGTCACTCTCAGAGTCAGTTACAATACCATTTTCAACACTCGGCCATCGGTGTGGTCATAATCCACCGAACACATTATGACCCGACTATAGTCCATGTAAATCCAGATGACCTAAAAGAGCGTAGTTCTACTTTCGTCTACCTCTTTTACTGGGTTTACCCCTCCCCTTATTTTTACTGCCAGCCATTTCCATCGGTGCAAGGACCTTTGCACCGGTCGCTGCTGCCATGCTTCGGGTCACGATCTTCTTCTCCCTCGTAGTGCTCCGGGTCACCATGCCGGCTTTCCTCGGCCCTTCGGCTACTCGTCGACTCTTCACCGATGGTATCTCGACTTCCGGCACCACATTTTGTTTTCTCTTTTGTGGGACGGTCTTTGCCACGGCCTTTTGCACAGGTGCTGCAGGTGACTTCTGACTACGAAGCCTCCTTGCAATGATTTCAGGTGATTTCTCCCTTGAAATCATTGGTCCTTCGGAGCTCCCCATCCGGGTGGGTGTTATTGATCAGTTGGACTGCACAATTGGAGATTCATTTGCCATGGGCAGATGCGGAGAGGCCACAGCTCCAGCTGTATTCAATGGTGCTGAGGATATGGACTCGAATGCCCTGCTGAAGTCTGATATAAGTGGGCCGAAGGCATCCATTGCACCATTGGGATTTGGAAGCTGAGTATGGGAAGGAGCAGCAACCAGGGGAAGGTCCTGGTCGGAAGACTGGTGGACATCATCCTCGGGGTTGTCTAGTTCAACCCAAAGCCGAATGAGCTTTCCACACAGCTCGGCGATGATGGTAATATTTTCGAATCCATGCACCGTGCTCGACACATGACCGGGAACATTGGAGGCCATATCATCAGGGTCGATGAATGAAAATTGTGACCGGTGTAGGTCACGAAGGATAAGTCCACATGTTAATGCCGCCTGAACGATGTCTTGGAGACCGAACAATCTTCTCCCAATTTTCCATGCCTCAATAAGTCTCGACCAGAATTCCATTATCTCCAGGATGCCATTTGAACTCTGATGAAATTCCTGCAGGAGCCAAGCATGATCATAGCTCCAATCGGCCCATGTCTTTCCTGGAGTGTCATCGGTCATATGAATATTTAATGGTCCCTGGAAATAAATCAACACCGATTTCTATTTACCAATAAAATTTGGTGCTCATACCGATTTCTCCAAAATAACCCTAATCAGGGTCTGATAAAAGGCCTCTTGGGACAGAGAACTCAAGAAAAGGCCCCGCCTCCAAACATTGTCTCCAGCCCAGGATGGAGGCTGGTCTTTCGCCGAACGAATATCTTTCTCCGGCCTTTTCATAATCGGAGATTCATCCAATACCGGTCCTGACGATGACTGCGGTGGTGATCGGACTGATTCTTCATCCTCATCACTGTCCGAGACAATGGTCATCCATCCCTTCCCTTTTCTTGCTCTAGGTCCTGCACTCCCGATACCCCCGGCATTCCTGGGAGTCTTGTTTGGGTCTTTGTCATCGGCCTCATCGCTACTTCCCTCACTCCCATACTGGGCAATCCTCCTCTCAGCATTCACAATGACATGCGTGAACCGAAACACAAAGTTCACGTCAGCTTGTGTTTGGCGACCTTGCCAATGCGCGAGCAGATGCTCAGCGTTGTCCTTCTTGATCTTCGATGGATCGGTGATATTTATTCCTTCTGGAAGTGATCCCAATTCAACAAACTGGTGGAATCCATCGTGATTCAACCTATCCCATGGGACCTTTCATGATGTGGTTCCACAGGCTAGATCTACATTCAGGTCATGTTAGTGCTGAACCCCAGTGTTTGATCTTAACTCACTCCAATGAATGGTGATGAAGGTCCTAATAAAGTTTTGTAGATCTAGCAGGTTAAGCTCCACAGAAACCGGAATGATAGGTACCCCTGTTGCATCACAGTTGAACGGGTATGGAATGGGCTTCGGCCTCAAAAGTTTCAGACGGAGATCGGCGTCATCGTCTGAACTCTCATCCTCCTCATCCACATCTGTCGGTTCACTGTCAGAGTTGCCGGCCATCAGACATGGTCTTACGCACTGAAGGACTTCCGGGTGAATTTCACCCAGCATGCATAGGTGTTGGTGGCCCATTTAGGAAAGGTGTTGATAAATTTTTGCCCTATCTTACTGTATTTGTCGTTGAAGTCGTGACTGTTGTCTCGTTATTATCCATGCTTGATCATTTATTTCGGTGACCTACCACATCACCACCATGTCACCGGCACTATCCTGATGTCCGGTCAACATGAAGATGTTTGCGTTCGTTTGCCTCTTCACCATTCGAGCAAATTTCGCACACATGTCCGACAATTGCTCATCAGCAACCCTAACACGGAGATCAGCATGTCAGAGGAAACATCACATAAATGCCTACAGCTGTTGCACGGCGACCGGGGGTCCTTTTTCATTCCATTTGTCTGCGGTCCTTCGGTATTCCAGTTGACGGTCTTTTCCCACTTTTTTCCAAAGCTCGCTTGCTGCCGGTTGGTATGTGTAACAAATAGCCAAAACCGCGACAGAGTAAGCTTACTCCCGGTCTTGCGATTTGTATGCGTTGGTTTCGGTGAGCGAAGCTGGCAATGAAAGCAAGTGTTCAACGAAGTTGTATCAAAGTACAACTAATATACAAACAGCTTACCTGGCAACGAAAGCAATGTTCAACGAAGTTGAACGAGCTGACGTTCCAGGTAGCAAAACCAATCTTAAATAGCAAAGTCCGTTTGCGTACGTATGGTCACTATCCCACAAATACGCCTTACTCATCCGCTCACCAATCAGTGTCATCAATATGACACCCGTTCCTCTACCTATCACCTGATCTTGCAGGTGATCAACGCGACGCGTCCCAGCGCCTACTGGGCTGTCTATGTCCAAATCGGAAATTTGTTACATTACCCCCTCTTCAGGCGAGTTTCTCCGGACGAGCTTCGTGACCAAGATTTTGCCTCTTGTCCGAAATCCCGGCAGTTTATCGAGACAGTGTAGTTGATCAGCGGTTGAAAATGCATGTCGTTCATCGATAATTGGCTGATTTGTCGTGGAGCGGAGGGGTGTGTTCGATGGAAATCGGCGACGAGATTGGGGCATTGTCAAGATTGGAGCGAGGTTCCCAAGATTCTCGGATTCGGGGTATCCTACCCATTTCACGAGGTACTGAAGACGGTTGCGGAACATCTGCGAGTCGAGAACCTTTTCAACTTCATACTCGGGTTCTCCTTCGATGATGACCGCAGGCGGTTTCGTCGGCTTCCGCCTGGAATTTGATCCGTCTTGTGAGGGGATAACAATGAAGCATGAAAGACGGGGTGAATGCGCCAGGTTCGAGGAGTTTAAGTCTGAAGTTGAGCGGCGAGACTTGTTCAAGAATCTCGAACGGTCCGTGACATTTTGCACTCAGTTTTTTGCTTGGCTGTTCTGTACGAATGTTACAAGCGTCCAGCCAGACTAGATCGCTGACTTTGAATTGAGGAGTGTCCTGTACGTGTCGATCGTAGTAACGTTTCATACGATCCGCTGCGACTGTAGTGCCGCTTGCGATTCCTTTCGGCAGCTTCACGTTCATGCATCAAGGTGTCCAAGTCTGGGTGTCGTACCATTTAATGAGATCTGGCATTCCCGTGGATGGCTCCTAAATCTGCATAGAATGGAGAAACTTTGGTGGACTCGTGACTTGATTATGCGCGAACTCTGCTTCGATGAGTTTATCGTGCCAATCGTCTTGGCAGAAGTTGCAGTAAATGCGTAAATACTGTTCGAGTTCTTGGTTTATCCGTTCCGTTTGACCGTCGGTTTGTGGATGGTAAGCGGTGGACAGGCGGAGGTTATTTCGAGAATTTTGCACAGCTCTTGAAACACTCGTGATGCGAACTGAGTTTCACGGTCCGAATGATCTTCTTCGGCAATCCATGCTGTGACCAATTTCTCGTAGTATATCTCGGCGACTTCTTGAGCGTCGATCGTACATGAACTGGGAAAATCGTGCTCGTTTCATCATTCGATCGGCGACCACCATAATTGCGTCGTGTTCACTGCTTTCTGGTAGGCCCATGATTAAGTCAACTGTCGTAATGTCCCAAGGTTGGTCTGGAATTTCGTTAGGCTGGAGAGGACTGTACGGTTGTTGAGGAATGTCTTGTTACGTTGACAAGCATCACAACCGTCGACGTAGTTCCGGACATACACTGAGAGCCCGGCACCAATGTTATGGCTGACAAGTTCGTACGTCTCCACATCCTGGATGACCAGCGGTAGGATGATCGTGGTGAATTGAACGATTTCCTTGCGAATATCATCGTCCTTCGGAACGTAGACCTTCCCTCGATATAGCAAAAGACCGTCGTCCAGGTTCCAGTCTTGTAGACTGGCAGCGAGTTCACGAGGGCCATGAGCCATCGCTTTTTGGATCGGTTCGGTCGCGATTTCATCACGTGTGAGAGCTTCGCGAATGCGATCGAGCAAGGATTGGTCGGGATGATGGATGCATGACCAGGCTGAATATAGCCGGGCTTGCTGGCTTAGAGACATTCTCCGCCTTTAGTATTGTTCGTGCTCTGGTCCAGGGTGACCCCTTTCATGGTCGGTCTACGCGATAACGGATCCGCTCGTTGCATGGTCTTTCCCGGACGATGATGAATCGTGAAGTTGAACTGGGTAAGGTAAAGCGACCAGCGAGCTTGTCTGTGCATAAGGTCTTGAGCCTTCCGGAAGTACTCAAGATTCTTGTGGTCCGACCAAATTTCGACCGAGTGAGGGCCTCCTTCGAGGAGTGCCGGTATTCTTCTAGGGCACGAATAATCGCAAGCAACTCCTTGTCGTAAACTCATAGTTGCGTTCGTGCTCATTGAGCCCCTTGGAGTAAAAGGCGACCGGGGTGCCAAGCTCCTTCCTCATCTCGCTGTTTCCAACACGGCACCGGTAGCAAAGTCCGAAGCATCCGTCTCCAATCTGAACGGCTGGTCCAGGTCAGGAAGTTTGAGGATGGGTGCAGAGGTGAACGCATGTTTCAAGGTCTCAAAGGCGTGTTGCTGTTCTTGTCTCCACTGCCATTTAAAGCCCTTTCAAGTCAGAACATTCAGCGGTTTAGAGACGTCCGCGAAGCTTTGGATGAAGCATCGATAGAAATTAGCGAAACCTAGAAAGGCTTGTACTTCCTTAACGGTTTTGGGCACTGGCCAGTCGAGAACTCCTTCGACTTTCTTCAGATCCATGGAGACGGAGTTCTGCGAAATGATCATGCCGAGGTAGTCGATGGACAGCTCTTCGAACAGGCATTTTTCCGGTTTCAAGAACAAGTCCCTTTCTCGCAAACGTTTAAGTACCTCGCGTGTGATGCGTCGATGAGTGCGAAGGTCAGTGGTGAAGATAAGGATATCGTCCAAATAGACCACCACGTGTCCTTCGAGGATGAGATCTTTCAAAATCTCGTTCATCATCGCTTGGAATGTCCCTGGGGAACCATGAAGACCAAAAAACATGACAGTTGGTTCGAATAAACCTCGGTGCGTCCTAAAAGCTGCCTTCCATTGATCGCTATCCTTGATCCGTACGTTGTTGTATCCCCAACGTAGGTCCAGCTTCGTAAACTACTTGGCGCCCTTCAGTTGATCGATCAATGAGCTGATACGAGGGAGTGGGTAGCGGTTTTTTATCGTGACTGCGTTCAATTTTCGATAGTCCTGGACGAGTCGAAGAGACCCATCTTTCTTCTTCATGAAGAAGACTGCTGCACCGACGGGGCTCTTGGATGGATGGATGTAACCCTTCCGAAGATTTTCGTCTAGGAATTCGTCCAACTGACGGGTTTCTTCCGGCAACAAGGGGTAGACCTTCGAGATGGGCGGTAGGTTCTGGTCCGGCATCAAGTCAATCGCATGATCATAAGACTTGCTCGTATGGAAGTGTTCACTAGCTGTTTTGGAGAAAACATCCTCGAAATCGTGGAGGTGATCTGGAACGATCTCTTTCCATTCTTTCTTCTGTCTTCCCACTTAGGCCGCCTCTTCGATTTCTTGCGACTTAGTGTATTTTGCGCAGATCTCTACCCACTGGTCGAGGACTGCGTTAGACTCGGGATCATGTGAATCGACCTCGTACCAGGCCATGGTGTCCTTGTAAAACTCCCAGTATCGCTTCGAATATCGATATCCAAGGGAACTTCGTCATCCGCACGAATGAACTCTTCTTCCAGTTCCATTCGTTCTTCCCAAGTAGGCCGCGGTGGAGCTTTCGTGTCATTGGTCTCAGTCGTACGAAGTCCTTTCGTCGATGCCAAGATTCGATCACTTCCTCCATCGTCTGCTGCTTTTTCTCGTCCTTCTTCGCGAACCTTGGTCTGCATTCCTGGGGCATCTAGTAAACTCCAAGGTTCCGGCATCCCAATCTATCTCTGGATTGTGTTGTCGAATATAATTGAGGCCTATAATCAGATCTCGATCGCCTACGTTGGTCACTAGCATAGGGACCTCGTCTCATGATCCCTATCTTCAATTTCAACACCGTGTAGACTTGGATCGGTCCGCCTTCGTTTTCGGATCGATCTGCATTGTAGACGACCAGGGGTTTTCTTGAGGGGTTTCACTCGACGTTGTGCTTCCGCATGAAGTCTTCGTGAACGAATACTGAGAATGCTCCGAGTCTAGGAGGCCTGCGTTTGTACGGATCCCTTGCTGCCACTTACTGTGACTGGAAGATCAAAATTCTGACGACTTTTTGATATTTCAGTTACACTAATACAATTGTAGGGTTGCGAGAGAGAGAGGCCTTCACGTCAGCAGGGACGACATGAGGCCGCTCTAAAAATCCGTGTTCCACATCGACGATGACGTGCCAATTGCTCCTATCTCCTCGATCTTGGCTGACACTCGGGCTCCTTAGCAGTCTTTTCTGCTTGCCCTTGTCGACGGCCTTCTTCTTCTTTCCTCGACGAGCTCCTGTCCACAAGGCGAATTAACTCGTCGATACTCATTCGCGAATGACTTCCCGCTGGGCTTCTTATCTGGACACGCATTTGCCAGATGGCCCACCTTCCGCATACGAAACACGCGCCCTTTGTGCGTGCGCGGCCGGTCAACGTCCATTGGTTGGGTCACGGGTGTGAGTGGGGCAGAGTGGTTGACTCTGCGAATGGGGATGACGATAAGCAGTCGTCTTTGACTGCTGTGGAGACGATCCGGGTGGGCGTAAGTGCCGCGGGCTTGATCTACTCGTTGGGCCCGTTCGAGGTACTTCTCCCAGGTGTCCGGCTTGCTCTCATGACCGGCATCGCATCTCGAATCGACTGCTTGACCTGGGTCCGAAAAGCGAGAGAGGGTTTGCTGGTTGTGTCCGGACGGGGGCCCAGCGACGGAAGTGTTGGCATAGCTGTACATCCGTCGTTGCAAGACGCATCAGGCCTGCTGGCGTCGAACTGCGAATCGAGGCGTCCGTACTGTCCGAGAAACTTCTTTTTGAATCCTCCCATGAACCGACCGGCACGTTGTTGTTAAATTATCGCTATAAGAGGAGCCCAGTCTAGGGCTCCTTCTTGAGCGATCCGAGGATTAGCGCGATGCAATCCGTTGACACCTGACTTCGTAATAGACGAAGTACGTCTCCCATGCCTTCATCCACTGTTCCGCAGTCATTTCCTTCTAGGCTTGGCGAAGGACGCGGAGCAGGGAACTTGGGCTTACGAATAGTGCCCTCGCGCAGCGCGGCGGGCTCTCGTAGTCGGGAGCGGGACATCAGTCGACGTGGGGGAGAGGGTGAAGCGGTCGTGGGTCTGGAATGGGGAAGGCGGACCGGTAGGAAACGTTCCGGCTCGAACGTTTGGACGTACGAGAGCGTGGCCTTCCTCGGGACGGAAGATTCTCGAGAGCGAGACATCGTTTTTGAGATTCTCGATCGACAGCCTCAACGAAGCGATGTCGTCCCGGAGTTCCTGGACGACCTGGTCGGCTTGACGGGCCTTCCTCGGCTTTCATGCTCTGTCTGCTAGAGCGACTGCGTCCGCGATCGGCTCCTGTTTCTTCCTCGAGACCGTTCACTCGACCTACTCCGGCGTTCACTAATCGGGTTAGTGAGGTGAGTCTTCCTCGAGTGTCGTGATGCGGCGGGTATGATCGGTCAGGCCTTCTGCGAGAAGGTTCGTCACCACCCTGGTACGAACACTTCGAGTTCCTGTTGGGCCTGAGTTTGTGGAGGAGGAGGAGGAATTGCCGTGGTTTCCGCGGGTGTCCACGGATTCTCGGATGGTCCGCTGTCCATGAGACTCTCCGGATGGGTGGAAGCCGCGACGTGGGCTGAAGATTCGTTCCGTCTGTCCCGGGAGTTCTTGACTCGTATATGAACCTCTGTAGGTTCGGAGGAGGTAGTAGAAGAGACCGACGATGGAGAGATAGAGATAATGGTGACGACAGTTTGGGTAACAATAAGAATGATCACGGAGTTGGACATGTGTCACAAACAAAAGTTCTTTTTTCTCAAGACACGCGGAGTGAATACAATTGGTACATGATACTAGGCCCTCGCCGTTCCCTCGACCTACAGCCAGTACTTCTCACAATACTGCATGTTGGTCTCGAAGAGACGCTTCGCGAGCTCCGCGACTTCCTCGCACGACTTGTGCACGTTTCCACGCGCTTCGTAAATCTGACGAAAAGCGAAGTGGAAATTGACTAGGTCAAAGATTTCCCACAGGGGGAGGGGGCGATTGTTGTCGAGGTAGAGGAGTATATTCGTCAAATAGACGGAAAGGAGATGTAGGGAGAGACGAACGTCATACGGGACGTTGCGGGCGTGGTCATGCCACCGAAGGTCGTCGACACGAGTGCGGTCGCGTTTGAAGCTGAACTGAGTGAGTCCTATGCAGGCTTCCATGTACAGCTACTATAATGTTTGCTAGTATACTAGCAACCAGCATTACAATGCGATCTAACACACCAGGTCCTGCTAGATATTCTCGAGGCCCTGCCATAACATCAGCAAAACTCGAACTTTCCTTGCCACTCTTTGGGCTCTTATCGGTTCTTTTTCTTCTTATCAACGTGAAAAATTGCCTTTTTTGGGCATTTAAAAAGTAAAAAAAGGAGCGAGCCCTCCTTTTTTTGCTTTTTCTTCTTAATAAGTATTTTAAATAGCAAAAAGTAACTAAAAGTACAATAAAGGAAAGTTCGAGTTTTGCTGATGAACTTAGAAACCAATAAATGTTTTTTAATATTCAAATATCTCCATATATAGTAGGGGTACTGATATGATATTTGACACCCATATTCGTATGTTGCAGGGCTTTCACCGGATATAGCATTTGTCATATGTTGCGGAAACATACCGCATTTGGTATGTTTTAAACATAGCCACCATATGTTTCCTCCTCCACTACTCCCTCAATTCTGCACGGATTTTCTTCATTTTAAATTCGTCTGAAAGCGGTCATCGACTAGAATTAGAATATGTACATATATTTGTATGATATTAAAATAAAAACATACCATTCTGGGCAACCACCCCAGAATGTTCTGCTGCATTGCTCCCTCAAATCCTCACCAAATTTCTTGATTCCTTCATCGCCTTGGTCGCATTAATGTGCTATTTATTATTCTGGCATTTGTTTGGCAGAATATATGACGGAAAACATACCATTTCTGGTAGGTGCAGGCTCAGCCACACCAGAATTCCTCCCCCTCCCCCTCCCTCAATACTTCATGTATTCTCTTCGTTTAAAGTTCCCCTTAGTACTACATATGTTTAATTCAATAATATGTACAGTAGAGGGCCCCAAACAATGATGAAATTTCGTCTCCCCCTGCTTTGCTGGCAGGGATCCCTCCTAATTTGGGAAATGAATATCGGACGGAATCTGAAGCGCAGGGCACCGTCTGAAAGCTGTATTTTATCCTAATAAGGCGATGTTCACGCACAAACACTCTGTCCAATGCTCACTTCAGGACACAAATAACAATCTTGGGTGGCAGTTGCCACATTGATCACCAATATCTTTCCATGCAGTTACTCTTTTTTTATGTTCTTTTTCGGATACATTCTTCTTGTATATAGCTCTCAGAAACGCCCTCTATTCTACAGTTTGAAGCATAATTGACAATGCTGCATCCAAAACACTGAAATGTAATACCCCCCTGCTAGGAAAATTTCTGGCAGCTTTAAAGATATGCACAGTTCCAAAAATATAGTAGTATTATATATCTACAATATACAACAAACATTACAAGAATCTATTGGGAAGTGGAGGAGATATGAAGAGAATACCCAATTGTGGCTGAAACCTCAATACTGCTGTACCGGGCTCAAGTCACCTGTCACGGCAGACGTGAGAGGATATTGAGACTCCGCATATTCGATAACTATATGAATGCATATTGTGACCTGCCAGTAACAATATGGGGCTAGCGCAAATGTTGAAGTAGGTTCACAATAACCTCATTGTATCATCACTGTCCGCTTAGTTACCAAAAGAATCTTGAATTTTTGGAGTGAATTTTCAGAAACAATATGCTTGTTACTAATGTACGCATCAAATCTTGCATATGAGCCACCTCTTTTTGTGGCATAAAACTTGACCCATTGTGCAAAATATGCAGTCGCAGCATACGTAAAGACACACTCCGGATATATTTGCTCTGCATGTGACATAAGGAAATGCTTTATGATAATTCTGAGTAATTAAAAATATTTTCGTGTGCGATACATTCTAATTGGCATTCAAGATGTGCGTCGAACATATATGTAGCGGTCCACTCAGCAGCCCCCTCAGCGGCCCACTTAATGCCCCTTTAGGATAATCAAGGGAGCTAGGGATTACATCTTCATTGAAGCACATTTTTGGTCACTCATAACCATGTATATCTCGAAATTGTTGCATACACGTTAAGTAGATATCATACTATTGGCCGGACACCTTCACAAGGAAACGAGTCTCAATCTTCGTCACCTTCCTCTGATTGCTATGCACCACTTGTGCTTTGCCATCCATGATTTGCCTGACATTCACAACGTCACCAACGCGATCACCAGCAATAATCATTGCGCGGTCACCGTGCAATGGTGGCATCTCCGACAGGAAACGGACAGGCACGTGAATTCGGGTACCAGTCTTCGTTAGTAGTTGAACGAGGCAGGTGCCCGCATTTGGATCCAGAGGCGTACCAGGGACAGTGCGCACAGTCTGACCTTCATATGCACCGTCCATGAACCTATCGTTTCCGTTGGTACCAGATAACGTGAACATGATAGCATTCTTCCCCAAAGTAGGGCGAAGAATCTCCACAAAGAGCCAATGATCATTCATCGGGCCTGGGGCAAAAATTCAATAACAGTTAAATGAAGTACCAGCTACTTGCCATTAGCACCGATTGAGCTCTCTGAGATACTCTGCCCTGGAGGACTCAGCTCTGGAGGATTCGGCTCTAGGTTTGACGTTAACGGGTTCCATGCAGGACTGAGTGCACTGCTCTCAGTGCCTGAGGTTGACGACGTCGCAGTGACCTCGGGAATAGGTGTCGATGCCCTTACAGGAGGGATGACTGTGGAATTCATCGAAAAGTCGAGATCTTCTGTAGATAGGACCCATGAGAGCGGCCGAAGACGGCCCCTGCGGCTAAAAAGGAGATTTAAGTGAGCTGTCTTCAACAAGTTAAAGTACACATACTGGACCAACAGTAGATCCTCTCGCTGCACCAACTGTGTACCACTCCCATGCACGATGAGTTGGGAGGTCACTTCCAACTCAACAGTAGAGTCGCGAACGCTCTTGACGATACCACGCTGCCCTTTGAGTGGTCTGTTGGAAACGTGGACTGATCAGCCGACAATGGGATCCTTAGGATCCCGACGCAACAGACCATCCACCGAAGTGCTTGAAGAAGGTTGCGCAACCAACGCAAAGTCTGGCACGCAGAAATCCAGATTTGCAGCGAGGACCTGAAGCTAAGCACGGAAACATCAGCCACATTTTTTACTCATAGTCAGCAATCAAGGCTTACATGTTCATCCGTGCCCCTCTCAACGATGTAAACGAACAGCCCATCTAACCTCGAAATCATACCGCTGCGATCTTTGTATTGACCGGAGCGGACTTTCACCGAGTCGCCGAGCTTGAAGTAATGCTGTAACTGTGCCGTCAGGATAAGCATACCATCCACGACATCATTATGCTCGACCTGCACAAGTGCGCTGGTCTCCTCAAAACCATGGAAGTATCCAAAGAGTCCTTGCTGCTCGCCATGAGTCACGCGTACCCGGTCTCCAAATGAAAGTGTTCGGAGAGAGTCCTGATTCAGGATCCTGGCAGTTTCCGCAATATCAATGTTTAACTCGTTTTTGGGGCTGGCCTCGAAGAAACCTATAATTTCAGTGAGAGTGATAACCGGACGAGA
This sequence comes from Grifola frondosa, assembly GCA_001683735.1. Classification (NCBI taxonomy): domain Eukaryota; kingdom Fungi; phylum Basidiomycota; class Agaricomycetes; order Polyporales; family Grifolaceae; genus Grifola; species Grifola frondosa. The sequence goes on along the minus strand of LUGG01000038.1, from coordinate 320,587 downwards.
ATCTTGAATATCCGTGATTGGGATGATGAGCTCTTCAAGGCTGAACTTGTTAAAGGTTCGCCCTTTGAACTTGTAAGTTTGATCCTTTTGAATTACCAAGGAACTGCCATAGGTCGCCCCTACTATCACAGGATCAAAGAGCTTGGGTGGGGGACGATGGGCGCCCAAAGCCCTTTCCATCACGACGCGGGGAACGACATTCAGCTTGGCCATATAATCCACTGTGTCGACAAGGAAGGCAATGTCAGACTTGTAAGGTCCTTTACGAATGCGAACCCATTGGGCCTTCTTAATGTCGAAATCCTCATCAGATCCAACATGCAACAGACGTGTTCGTTCTTCCACCTCCACTACCGAGTAATCGCGACAAATATAGAAAGTAGGAATGAATGCACGGAGCTGCGCAATAGTGGCAGGAGATGAACCTTCGAGGTATACTTGACCTGGAAAGTGAGGGTTCATGAAGGCGGATATTAGGTCGTTAGACGACAGTTCCAAGTCAAACAACTGTGTGCACAGCTGTAAGATGGCATCCTCCTCCCTTCCCATCTATCGAAACTTGTGAGTGCACTGAAACCACGCAAGTGCAGCACTTACTTCGACGTGAACCACCCAAAGTGTGGGGTCCGAGGATGTTGGAAGGAGAAATTGTTGCGGAATGTCGTCCAAATTGACGTATTCTTCGGTATATGTGTGGGCATACCTCGCAGTTAATCCTTGGGCGATATGCTCCAACTCTTCCATTTCGTTGCCTTCACCAAGTCCATCCAACGGAAGCAGACTTGGATGCCCCCCTTGTTCCGACGTCGTCTCTCCTTCGTCGTCTATAAAACCTATTATAAACATTATTAGCATCTCCAAAGCAGCCAACAATCTAAGCGCTTATCGTCTTCCTTGTCTTCTTCATCAGAGCTCTGCTCGTCATCATCGTCAACAACCTCAGCTTCAACGTCGAGGAAACGCGAGGGATCAAGCTAGATACATATTCAATTTAAAACCTTGTTAAAGGATAATCTCAGATTACTTACTCTTCCCATTTCTTACTCTTATGTATGTGTGCTGAATCCACGCACTTCAGGCTCTCCACTCCATGCATTTAATGCACTCACGGCAAACACGTGACTTCAATTCGAACACACGGTCGCGCGAATGTACATGATTACATAACCTGATATAGTACAATTTTCACATAGCACCGAGCGGCTCAGGGCCTATAAAATTCGTTAGAAGGGTCTTTCGACCGGCAAATGCACTCACCTAAGTCTTCTTCGAGACTCTGCTTCGGTGGGCGCTATTTTTCAAAAACATCCGCAGAAAGTCAGCTGTCGCCCAATTGTCGACATAATTTTTCAAGATGGGATATTGAGTTGCGACCTGATATATTATAAGAACAATCAAGTATAAACATGCCTGGCGCGCATGAGAGTAAAGACGGTTTCCACATTTTTAGCATTTTGCTTTGTGAAGGTGCTATCGAGGTTGAGGTGTTCAGCAGCGAGGCGGTGTAACGTACTCTGCACAAAAGCGAGTTAGAATAAAAAGGCATAATACAATCTGAGCATACCTGCACTTCATCGTAGAGATCACATTCCCATCCCAGTACATTTCGAAGATTGTAACCTTCTTGGCTGAGGCGAGTGACTTCTCCACTTGGCTTCTGGATCCTACTTTCTGCTCTGTTGCCAATAGCGGGATCCGAAGCCATGAGAGTGGAGTGGAAGGGGTTTACACAGCAAATGTCTTCTGCTCCAAACAATGTTCGCACTGTTGAAGGAGGAGGCGTATACAATCGTTCAGGACTAAAACGAGACCGGAGAGTAAGAGGGTGATAGTGTCGTTGAATGCGGCGTGATCTGTTGGATACTATTGAGAATTTCGAGTGAGCGGTGTTGAATAACTTGAACTCACCTCATGCTTTTATTTACGCTCTCACAATCAACTCCAATGAGCTGATTGTGCTACCTTGACAACTAAGAAACAATTCCGCATCACAATAAAATGAATAAATACGACTATTGTGTGCCGCGCTGTTGACGGAACAGAAATACGAAATGTACCTTAAATATGATGATCGTAGCAATCGTGCCTTTCCAGATGCCTCCCCAACCTAGAGACACAGATGAGATCCTCGGTATACATGAATTCGATAGAGAAGCCTTGCAATGATACTGTGCCATAAAGTTGCGCGAACTGTGCAGAACGTGTGGCCTCATGGTAATTCGAAGCAACAAAGGACCCGGAAGGATCCCCAAGGCAGATTATTTGAAGACCCTGTGCCAAGCGGTGAGTTAAATGTTCATGTTGATAACGAGGACTCTGACAAATGCATTTTAGGCTCACCAGGATGAAAACCCAACACCTAACCAACGGTTCGAAAATGCAAAGCGTGACGGATTTGCCGCACACAACCCTGAGCCAGCATTACAGGATGGAGGACTGCGCCGTTCACACTTGCAAAAACTCAATGTTTCCGTTCTGAGGGAATTGTGTGATTTATGTGGTTTGAACATCATGGCTACAGGAAAAAGACAGCATATCCCGAAGAAAATTGACTATGTGAACGTACTACTATCTGCGGTAAGCAACAGTCTTGAAATGAATATGAATATATTCAACTCACACTATTTAGTGCTCAAAAGGAGCAGACACAAATGTCGAGGAGCCTACGAGGCATCGTAAAAAGCGCAGGGTCTCAATTAGCGACAACGAAGAGCATGAGGCATCCGTGAAGCAACCGCGACTCACTATCTGCATTCCTCCGCCTCCACATAATGCCTTATCATCTTCGATTATCACACAGAACAACATTGCGGTTAAGCGATTACGACTCACCTTGCCCCCTCCTGCGGCTAGAGGGGTGAAGAGAAAAAAGGATCCAGTCTCTGTTGTTGACGAAGAACTGCCGGCAGAGGAAGGACCACCACCCGCTCAGCGCATACGACTGAGTGGTTGGCAAAGGAGCGCACTGAAAGCAAAGTCGATCCGAATTGCGCTATATGCGGGGCTCAGAGATTGGAGACCAATGAGAGAAATCGAACATACCATAGGTCCTTCCGACAACGTTGATCTCCATGTGATCGCCACAGCATTTGGCCTGTCAAAAGGATGCAAAGTGGGTGTTAACGATTTCACAATAACAAGACACACTCACCTCGGCGTGACAACTAGGTTATCGACCCTAAGAATCATCGACCCTTTTACGAATATACTCCTGGATATTTGGAGGCGGCCAACATGGAAGACATGGTCAAAGACGGCCACCTGGGCATCATAGTGAGTATGTGAATATACTCGCAACAAAATAGAAAATTCACTCATTCGAACAGGCTTCCTACCCGACATTAGAAACCTACTAATATTCGAGCCAGCAGAAGGGAGCGAACGTGTCTAGATCTTTGAAAATTAATATTGTCGCCTTCATTAGCGGATTTACTATCACGTACTTATCCCATATGCTGACTCGAGTGGCGGCTTATAGTTCGTCTCAAGCGGGTTAATCTTGGTGAACATTACCGTTAACCATATTAGTCTACTAATGTCAATATTATTCTATTACTATGAACTAGACTACTCTGATGATAATAAAGATAATAAAGTAAAAGCAACAATAACGAGGTCGTTAGAGGGAGGAGCAAATGAAGGAAACAGAAGCACAGAAGGAGATCATATATACTCGCAGCACTTCAGGGCAGACCGTCAATCACGTGCACATACACGCCCGAGGCATCTATAAGCTGAGTGGTATTGCTTGTGACTCAAGTGGATGAGACTGCACGTGATGATTTAGGGCAGGCCGTCATTTCGCTGGACTATATCGGCAGGCCTACACGCTTTCTTTTCCTTTCCCCACTTCTTCTGCGCCAGAATGAGATTACATAGATTAGATTTTTGGTTACTTGCGTGTGCAATAAGCTATTAAATGATGATCTCATTTGAGTATTAGATGTGGTACATAGAGATTTTCTTACTTTCTTACTTGTGTGTGTGTGCTCTTTTAAAGTCACACCGGAAGGAATATAATATAATTACGTTCAATACGGGAACGGAGAGCTTGTTAAAGGTAAGTACGTGCCGTCGGAGAAAGGAGGTTTGAGGCACACGGACAGGGCACACATGCGATGCGGAGTAGAAGGAGGGCACACTCTATTGCTTCAGCTGTTTATACAGGCCGTCCGACATAGGGCTTTGCCCCAACGGACGTAAAATGGATGGAAAAAAAAAAAAAAAAAAAGTACGTGCCGTATTGGATTTTTGTTGTGACGCTAATTGTTTTTTGTGTTGTTAACTAGGTGGCTTCAGATCGAGTGGCAAGGTACGTTATTGTATACTCGTACGTATAGGTACTGTCAATTGTTTTTTGGTAGGTTCAGACCTGCTATTGTGTGGGACCCGACAGCTGCCACCATCGGTCGTGGAACTGTCTTCGTCACATCCTATTTAAGTGAGTACATTCAGGTAGTCACTATGGCTTTACCAAGTGATAGTCACCACATTAATAATAGTGGCATGCGGCGAGATGACGGGGATGGCTGGATCGACTATGTTGTAAGTGATGCTATTTTGCAAATTTATCTTACTTTCTAACGTGAGTAACAGGCGGACTCCCCGGCCATCCAGCGAGGAGATCAGGACGAGAGCATGCAGGACGAGAGTATGCAGGACAAGATTGAGGCAATCATTTATCCAGGTGAGGATGCTTAATGAACTCACGTTGGGATGCTCACCGTTTTATACAGAATTGGCACTTCGTGATGCTGAAAGTGAGTAGACATTGCTATTGCTGCTGTTCCGACATTAATAGGTGGATAGGGTCGTCTATTCATGAAGATTCACCTGCGGCAGTGAGATTGCATCCAGCGGATCTTCCCGGCAAGTGATCGCTTTTGTTATTAAGACCAAGACTCATTGTGCATCATGCATAGACGGCAGTTTTGCTCATATTATGACACTTGTGGAAGAGGCTGTAGCTCGTGGTATTGAGCGTGGGATAGCAGCTCAGGCGAATTGTCACGGTGACAACCTCGATGGCTATAAGGCCGATGAAGAGAGTCACCGACTAGCTCCGCGTTCCCAGAAACGACAAGTTCTGAAATTGCGTGCCGGAGGTCAACATCATAACTTATTTAATGTAAGTGCCGCTGCTTTGATACATGTAATGCATGTCTTACAGCTTCAATTGATAGGAGAAGTTTCGAATATACTTGCGCGGGAAGGGTGTACTCCATGAGAAGAATCTTCCTTCTCCCTTCCTCCATGAGAAGAATCTTCCTTCTCCCCTTCCTCCATCTGGTCTGGTCACAGCCTTCGCATGTGGAGATGGTGCAGGGCCCAATATCGCTGCTCCTCTGGTGGACTGGAGATCTCCTCTAGGTTCATCTTGGAACAGAGAAGTCATTTTTCTTTTGACCGCCGAATTCCTTGATGAGATCAAATCCGACAAGCACCCCCCTATCGAATATGACTCTGTCGCGATGTTCATGGACAGGATGGTGAAGACATGTACCCAAAAACTGCAACGTACTCGTGACATTTATGTCCTGCAATTGCGAGACCCTGCCGAAGTTTCGAGTAGGAGAATCGAGAAGGTGGTAAAGGCCAGAAGAACTGTAAGATGACATGGGGTGAGTTTGTCTTAATAGCCCGTGATGATGTTGTTGACGGCCCAGGAGACGTATAATCGACAAGCCATGATTATCGAACGGTGTCAGCCCCAGGATCCGGAACAATGGGGCGCCATCAAGGAAATCCATAGGCTTCTTCAAGTTGGAGGGATGAGCTCGGACGAAACTGAGACTGAGGGTTCGACTCAATCACGAGGTAAACGAGTGCGTCGAGTGGCAATACGTTTGGCTCAACCGGAGCTTGCACTGATGTGGAAAGCAGTTGAATCATATGATGTGCCTTTCGGGACGCAGTTGTTTCCAAAGCGGCGGCAACAAGTCTTACAAGCGGATTGTGCCTCTTTGAGGACTGATTCGTCTCGTTTGCCCGTACAAGGATTGCCTATCAACTTCTACGAGAATCATTGGCTCAGGAGCCTTTCAGCTCGAGAGAAGCATCGTTTGAATCCATTGTGCACGATGAAGATTCCGTCGCTGGTACGTACTTCTCATTGTTATGGGACTCGCCCGGTTGTTGATATTTCGAATAGGTGAAAAAACTCTTTAATGGCCGATGTATATTATATTGTGTGTACATATTACCCGTCGACTTCTACTGAGATTCCTGCACGATCAACATCATCGTAGTATGATGGAACACATTTCAGTGCGCCTTCGATTCAGAAATCCTGGCAGAAAGAGGTAAGTCTGCTTAGTCAATTGAATATAAGTAGAGCATTCACCCGATTCAGTGGTTTCAGAATGAAGTGGTTACCATTCCACCGTCGGCGCAGACCGTGACAAATTTGGTGATTGTCTGGGATGATATTAACTTCGTCGGCGAGTTTGTCCGACCAAAGACGAGCTCCGAAGTCATCGTATTTCTCGAATGGGTCAGTTTCGGAGGGAGGGAGGTATCTGTGTATGGCAAAGAAATAGTGAACCTTCTGTTCAGTGTGTGTGTGTGTCGAGTTGTCTCCTGAGAGCATGGAGAAGATCTGCCGAACTATACCAGGGACGAGGGGTCCATCGCGAGCGGACTGGAAAAAGATTATGCTGTTTTTTTGCATATCTTGTAGTTGGCGTACGGGGTACCCCGAAGCACATATCGGTCATGAAGGAATCCCTGCCCTCTTAAGGCCCAACCCGTAACTTCCATGGTGAGAGCATCTGCATTGGTGGTCATATAGTTGATGAACTCGCAATCCAGAGGTGTCAGCTTGTTCCAATCAACATGTTCCGTAGTGGATTTGGTGAAAATGCTGTGACCCAAGGTATGTATGTCGGTTATCAGAGTTCCACGTGCATCCTCGTGGTAACACTCTTCAATTGATAGAAGCACATTTCTGAAGGGCGCTGGGACAATTGGCACGTTTGAGAAATGCTTTGATATTAGCAGCGGCGCAGAATGTCTGGAGCATAGTCACTTCCAGCTGACCTGTTCGTGACCAAGTTGAGTATCAGTTTACGATTGCACATAGGGTCACTTACCCAATTTTGGTTGGTGTTTACTTGCTGCAGGATCCCTATAATTCGTTCAAATGGGAACATCCACCATCCATGTACTGGTCCAAAGCGCAAGAAGAATTCGGCAATGTGGAGAGCGTTATGGTGATTCAGAAGTAAGTTTTCATTTGGAAGTAGTTTCCGCAGATCTCGAAGATAATCGTGCATTGTGTGCAGGTACTGGAGTTTGTGCTTTGGTGATGTCCGATGCGAGGTTCCCCAACGCATGCTTATTGCTAGATGCATCATGCTTTCAACTTGATTCTGGTAACGTATCATCTGTGGAGTTTCTCCTCGACATCGGCTTTTGCACCAAAGACTGACAAGTGTTACGGGCAGATCAAATTCCAAGAGAGATCTCCATTCATCGGCCTTCAGTTTGCCCTGGCCTTTGGATCCGATTCTTGAAGGCGGCGGAGTGTGAGTTGTAGGGCGTGTCGTACACGCAATATCCTGTTGTATCTGCTTAATATCCTTCCTGGTAAGACTCCAGTCGGCTGTCGTATTGTTTGTTTGCATGGCGACAACACATTCATCCACCAGCACGTCTCCGATCAAAATCGTTTCCAGTCGGTTGGCAGGTGAGGGTTCTCAATTGTATTACTTTCCTTCAAACTTGCTCTTGTTGCATCTCCGTTCGACTGCAGAGAGCCCTTGTTGACACACTCAGTGGAGGAATACACACCAGGTACGACGCTCTTACCAACAATGAAGCGATTAACACCTTTTTCTTCGTCTCTTTCGTTTTTGTCCAGGCGGCAGAGTCGACTTTCCTCTCGCGACAAAGCAGTCGCAATGCAATTTTTGTGATGCTTGTCAACTTTTTCGCCGTGGGATCGGATGCCAGAATTCTGCGTGCGCGAGCCATTTGTCGGGTTGTCGATGAGGTCAGTGCCAGTTCGTCCTCGACAACGTCATTTTGAGGGAGATCCATACCCAGGACCTTCCTAACATGAAATTTGGCTAAGCCGAGGAACATGTTGTGCATAACGTCGACAACAACATATTTTTGCAAAGTCGAAGTATTCTAGCTCCATTAACACCGAATAGCGCACGCCATACTGGGCAAAGATTTGCTTCCTTCTCCTCTTCGATGGTGCATTCTTCCACTGAGTTGCCGCCTCTACAATGCTGGTAAGTCCAGTCCCGGTAGCCCTGTAATCCTGCCGCTCCCATGTCCAATAGTCGATGTTGTTGATATTGTCCTTCGTCAGCTTGCACAACGAACAGAACAGTTTCGCACTGTGCCCCACCATTCCAGTGATCTTTCGAGCGCCCGGAAGATCTGTCACAACACATGCTAGAGCAGACCTAGCGAGTCGTCCCCGAGGATGATTGTGAGTCCTGTTATACCACACACCGTCTTTCCATGCGGTATGAGTTTCCTGACCACCGGGTTCAGAAAGTAATTGACCTCGTCGAGTGATGGTTCTCTCGGGCCAGGAGTGATCACTGCCAAGTAGATGTTCTCCATTGGTATCACAGGCTAGGGGACAAGAGGGGACAGGTCATTACAATTGAACCGGTAGACACCAATTTCCCCGCGATTTTGTTAAGATACGGATTGAACCAATCCGCTGATAGTGTCCAGAACAGTCTGACTTCCTCTGCAGGACACTCCATGAAAGGTCTACCATTGGGCCCTGTGATTTCGCGCAATGCAGAGCCATCACAAATGTCGTGAAGATCACGCTAGCAGTACCGCGCAAGGCGATCGTGCCTCCGCGCCTTATGGCGTCTTCAATCCCAGGTCTAGATAAGAAGGCTCCAACAAATTCGTTGAAATCCTGGACGGGATAGAGCCGAATAGGAACGCGTACACTTTCACCGTTCAGCACATGTCTCGTCGTCAAACGTGCTCCGCAAGGTGGTTTATCTGGGAAACGCAGTGGGTACAGCATGCAGGGTAGGTGGAAATATTTTCATTTTCCTGTGGCTCATACGTATATGAGCATTTAGGACAAGCAGCCCATATTGTTATGGTTGGCTCGATGTGAAGGCCTTGCGTACTGATCGAATATCACGGGGGAAATTGAGTAAGATCCTACTTTCGGCCTGTGTAGGGCCACCTTTCTCCTCGAATATACTTTGCAGCAGAATCTTCAACATCCGAAGGACGAGATTGCATGACGGTCGCGATACATGTCCCAGGATATTCAAGACGAGAGCGATGAATATGGCTACAAGGAGCAGGGGACTTGTGGTTTGAAATGGGTGATGGAAATGTTTAGCTGGGCGATAATTGTAAGTACATCATCATTTAATCTTCGTTGGAACGTACCGGTGTCATACGTCGCTGCTATGCTTGTTTTGCTGACCGAACTTCCTTCCAATCGCCACACACATTTCTCGATATGACTAATCTCTGTCAACAGAGTTTCAAGCATCGCGGACTTCAACACAGTCGCAGAGTCATCGCTGGACGAAGGCTGGGTGATGGATAGAAAATGGTAAGTGGTCCTGAACCACTGTAGCTGAGCACTCAGACTGTTGATGGCATGTTGCGATTCTGTACTCCCAACGGCTGTCGCAATGCCCTGTTTGAACATTTTCGCCACTGCTTCAATGCGCAATGCGATCTCCACGTCCCATAGGTATAAATCTTCGTACGACTTGCACTCCACGCGATTCGAAGTATCAGGTGGATATGAAGGGGGTGGAGTTGTAGGTATGTCGGGAAGGGGAATGGATGCAGGAATGGAAGTAGGAACAGAGGCATTGTGGCCTCCACGGTGTCCCCACATCGTGCTGCCTTGCATCAGCGGGACGCCATCATGTCTTAAGGTAAGATCGAAAATTTGTCTATTAATCTGGTCGACAGTATCCTGATACTCCTATTGGCATTTCAGTGTAAATATGGTCAATAAAATCATTAACGAGTGCTAACCATGTTTTGTCTGCTCTCTGGTGCTTCCGGAGTTCATTGTATGTGATAAGGCTCCCACTGCAGCGATATGTTTTACAGTAACAATGCTGCATCTGTTTGGGTGCCATTGAAGTGGGTGTTTGTGTTGTGGGAGGCCGGATATCACACTTATACTTAATTGTTGGCTTGTTCCTTATGGCTCTTATATTCATCATTGTCTCTTAGGTTACGAAATCTTACGAGGCCTTGTTCTGCAACTTGCTGATTCCACTGGAATGGCCGGCTGGCGCAGTGGCCAGCGTGCTCGAACGCTGGGTTGCTGACATGCATCATGGTCGTCGGGCAGGAAGGAGACCAAGAACACAAAGATGTGAGTACAGTCAGTCAGGGATGCAGCCAGCGCACCGACGGGGTACTTCGGTGCATATCAAATTGACTATGCACGATCCGGCTCTCCACTGCCTCTGCAGCTCACGATCCTGGTGAGGTCAACAACCTGCCTGTGCACTGACAGTGACGTGGCGACCAACTGACCGACTGTTGATGTCGCATCCAATGCGTGGTCGACTTCAAGAACACGGTCATCATCATGACGAGCAATCTTGGCGCGGAGTTCATCAACCGTATCGACGAGATCGTCATCTTCGTGAGTATCTTGTGGGTTTCCTTCGTCACTAGGAACTGTGTGCTGAAGAATTGTTCACATTTAGCATACGTTGTCGTGTGAAAACATCCTCAAGATCGTCGATCTCCGTATCAAGGAGGTACAGGAGCGTATCGCGGAGCGCAAGATGGCGCTCGACCTTGACGACGCGGCAAAGCAGTACCTTGTGTTGATTGGCTACTCACCGACGTACGGCACATGGCCGCTAAACCGTGCCATCCAGAGCGAGCTGCTCAACCCACTTTCAGTCATGATCCTCTCCGAGCACATTCGCGAGGGCGAGACGATTCATGTCCGCTTCGATGGCCCACATAACTGCTTGATGATCATTCCTAACCACGAGGCGACCGTGGACAGCATGGACATCGACTATGACCCGGAGTACATCGAAGTTGAGGAGATGGACTGAGGGGCAGGCTAGGGAGTCCAGGGAGCGGACGGTCGCTGACCAAAAGAAGAGTAATATACACTTTCGTTCTGATACAACACTGTAGCACTAGCAAAGCAACTAACAATCTGTACGATATATATTAATTTAGTCCTCAAATCCTTCAATCATGATGCGTGAACAGGCCGTTTTTCCATGATCACGATGCAGAACATGAAAGAATATGCACGGGTGATTTGCTTCTGAGACATCTTTCGGATGCCTCTACCCCACATTCTGCGTGGCCCATGTCTCACGACATCAACCGCATGTGGCGTGCATTTGCTCGGTGTTATTTGTTATGGTGCCCCCTGTCTGCCCGGGCTGAGCATGCAAGAAGCACCTTACGCTCTCTCGCACCGTGGAATTGGTCTGGTGCGTCTCGAATATATTTACATGTTCGGGGAGACTAAAAGATTATATCCTATTATATAGTACATTCAATGCAGTGTACTACATAGGAAGCAGGACAATGACGAGCGTGAGTGCGGGAGCGGGGAGTGCAGAAAATGGGCGGAGGTGCTGTCGGACATTATGTACAAGTAGCTAAATTGTAATCTAGGCAAATAAATCACGGAACTTGACTACTCCGAGTTTGTCCATTCCAACGCAACAGTTCCACTGACAACGGTTATCGATCTGACTCGCGGGCAATGACTGTGCAAGGTCAAAACTAGAGGCCGCCGATCGGGACCCTCATCCTCCAACAAGCTGAGAGCGGATAGAGATGATGATGAATAGAGATCCACGATGGTAAAATATCCTGCATTCGTCATATTCCATCAATTCAAATCAGCACCATATGATAAACCTTGTTGCTTACCAGAAATTCTTCACAGAAGCAACCTACCCCTCCTGAGGAATCGGCAGTTAATGTAAGACAGAACAGTTCCTGTAGTGGTATTTGACCACAACAGCAACTGAGAAATTAAACATGAAAGAATGGGATGGTAATGGAAAGTTGCCACAGTGCAGGACATGCAGCCAGCTGCAAATGCACATCAGCGAAAGGAAGGAAGTTGTCGCTTGGTAAGATTGTGAGCTGGGTAAGACCAAGTGGTGGCGGATGGAGAAAGTGGGTGATATATGACACGGGACTGCTCAGGGAGGACAGGTGAGAGATGTGGGACAACGTATAGTTGGTGAGCGAAGTCGGCCAGCCCAGACACCGACACAAAGCTGGCGTAGTTCAGCATGTCGATATAGGAACAGAAAAAGTGAGTTTAATGTCATCCCACCATCCACTTTGAGAGATTGTAACCGAGGAACACTGATGCGAGGAAGTAGGTGTGACCACTGAAATGCTAAGAGCCCGATACTACGAAGCGATAACTCTTTAAGCGGAGAGCTGTTGATGGTTTGGATGGTCCAAGCTAAAAATGGCTGAGAAAATAAGATAGGAGTGGCGAGGTTGAGCACAGTGAGAGATGAGGGAAGATGTGTGTGTGAAATTGCGTGGAGGCCAGCTAGACTTGGCTTGCTGGAACAGAGAGAATAAACTTGGAGACGAGAGGCGATGGTCCGAGCTGTGACCATGAGATTCGAGAGGATTTTTTCAACACCAACAATATTAGCAAAATAAATGATCAGATTCAGCTGGTCCCACGACGACAACTGAAGAAATTGCCTCAGGCACTCTATTTGAGTCACTGCATCTTCGACTGAGTCGGAGAGCCAGCAAAGTAACGCTGAGGGAGGTCTGTAAAACAGACATCGGCACCAGATGTCCAGCATATGGAAACTGGATTTAGTGATAGATACAAGGGACTGGCCTTCCAGAGGTATGCAGAAGTCGACGAGTTTAAAATAGAAGGGAAGGGCGAAGTAGTGGAGAGCGCGGCACACTGATGACAGTGCGAAGGTGCTGTCCTTGCTCAGGTTCACGCATATTTGCATAAGGAGCTCTGGGGGAAGATCGAGTAAGGATGCAGAAGGATTCTAATGGGACAGTATCAGTTCATGCCGCACAGATAAACGTCAGCACTTACAACGCACTGTTCATTCCGGCAAACAGTACCTGAAAATGGAGCATTTCCACGATATCTACTGCCAGAAACCTATGCAGGGATTGACTCGACGACAAACCTGATGGCGGAGGGACTAAATACCTTGGAATTCACAAGCTGAAACGAAGGTTGTGGGTGGCATTGAGAGCTGTCCATGTTCGTGTAAGTCCTGCAACCGAACAGTAGAGTTAAAGTACACTCATGCGGAGCGGAGCGCACAAATGTCAACCAGTGGCTATTGTTTTGGCCGTCAGAAATTTGGTTTGCTCGGCGTGGAGCTTGGCTAGCACGTTTCAATTGTTCCACAATCATCTTACAATATATAGCGAAGTTAGGACGTCGTAATTACAAAAAACACTCGACTAATCCGTAACAAGTTCGCATGACACCAGAACCTAGCTGACGACAATGTTCAATTATGCTTGACACTATAATTATTAGTATATTACTGTTAGTCAACACCTGGTAAAAAAGAAACGACATACCATTTGCGAGCCCCAGCGTCAGAGGCCCTTCACTTCTTCAACCTACAATGTCAAATTTGGATTAGCTGAACATCACATCACACAGCACAGTAGAGATACTCACCCATTCATGGAAGTCTGGACAGAGTCGGAGGTGCGCAAATTCAGCATATCATCGACCACCTCTCTGACGTCCTCGACGCAGGACAACCACAGAGTGTCTTTATCTTCCCCGCCTTGAGGAGCCCACCAAGATAACGTATACAGCGTAAGGACGATCCCGCTGGGCCACGCTTGTCCAGTTGCTTCCACTCAGCCAGCTCACTTGCCTTATCCGAAGTTAGGACCCAATCCTTGCATCTCCACTCGGGATTGATAGCGGTCCACCATTCCAACCAATTCTTACCGAAATCTGGGTCGGCTTCTACCTCCTCCGGCGTTCCTGCTGGGCGATGATTCTGCATCCAATTGTAGATCGCGATGGGCCTGCTCACAGCACCCAACCGACCAACCTGAAGCAGTTCAGGTTAGTTCCAAACATACGTAGTTAAATCAACTTACACGTGACTCGGAACCCCTAGATTGCTCGTACTTCTTCCAAACGTGCACAAGCCTTGACCATGCATTTTTTGCTTCGTCCTCCACATCGGGAGAACTAGCAAATGACAATCCTTCCAGGTGTTCAGCAACATCCTCGATATCCCATTCCTTCTTCGGCTGGGTATCCTGCGAGAATATCGAGACAGAATAAACATCGTTACTTTATTTGGTCGAAGGGCTACATACCTGGATGTCCGCGAGCTCATCTCTTTCGACATCAGAGGATTCCACCTCATCCACATGAAGCACAGAGATAGCGCTCTCCTCGGCAACGTCCTGGGTATCCTGCGAAAATGTGGAGACATAATTAACATCATTACTTTACCTGTTCAAAAGGCTACATACCTGGACATCCGCGAGCTCATCTCCTTCGACATCAGGATATTCCAACTCGTCCACATCAATCACAGAGATGGATGCGCTTCGAATAGCTCTCCCCACGGTGGAGACAGTAGCGTTACCCCGCCTCCCTAGCCCTTCAGGCTCGTCGCTGAAAGAGAGTTTATATATGTATATATACGGTAAAGGCATTGACTTACCGGACAAGCTCAAGGTCTTGCGTATGTCCAGCGAAGCGATGATCCAATTCTAATGTGCGAAAGATCAGTGTAACACCGGTAAAAGAATTCATCACGACATACCATCAGACATGCTATCGACCCAGGCAACTCCGGAAGCGAATGCAATGTGAGCAGAATCGACAAGGTGGGGGTTGTCACGGACCATCCGATGGCGACTTGAAGGACATTGACAAGGTGCTGAGCTTTTGCTGAAGACATGGACAACATTGGGAGAAAGACGAAAGACGTATTTCAAGTGGGTGATCAGACAAGTTGAAATACTTTCCGTACACCGTTCGTTATTCTGTTCCCGTGGACAAGTTCGTTATTCTGTTCCACGGAAACAGTTCGTTATTCTGTTCCTGCGGACACGGGTTCTGGCATCGAGTCCAATGGACTTTCTACAAGACACGGGAACGAAGCAAAATCTAGACTACCGCATCCTCAAGGTCAACCCGACAAACCAGGCGGAAGCGGAGTACCGCGTCTAAAGAGAAAAGCGCATGCGTGGGATTGAAAGAACTGCCTAATCTAATCTAATAACTCATCGGTGTTACAAATGAATTGTATAAACGAAGATGGAAAGCGCGAAAAGCAAGAGCAAGAGCATAGGCGCCACCTATATAGTCCTGAGATGAACGGCTTGCCCTAAGTTCATCACGTGCTCACGTGCTCACACCGCTTGAGCGCCACCGATCAGCCGCTCAGCCACTTGCGCGCTCACTCGCGCGGCTGAGAGTGGGTATGCGATCGGCGCGCTTGGCTGGATGGCATGGGAGAAAGCGGAACAAGAGCGTAGGTGCCACCTATACATAGTCCTGCTGAGACGACGGTTTGCCCTAAGTTCATCATGTGTGCATGTGCTCCGCGCCACCTATCGGCCGCTCAGCCACTTGCCAATTAATAGCGATCGGCACTTGGCTGGATGGCGTGGGAGTGAACAGCAGGAGTGGCTGAACTTTGAAAGTCCTGCTTTGGAGATCACGTGATGTATTTAGGGCAGGCAGTCATCTCTGGGGACTATATGTGCGGCGCCTACGCTCTTGCTCGTCCTTTCCACTCTTTCCATCATTGTAGTTAGATCGTTGTACTTAGATACATTGATATTATGAGACTGTTAATCAATTACATTAGATTGTTAATATTAATTTTTATAGTATTGTTTTCTTTCTTACGCACTCTTTTAATCACCACATGAGTTCGATTGGCGTCACTAACTATTTAGGTACTGGTTCAGACCGAGCGGTGAAGGGTGTGCTGATTGTATATGGTACAATACCGTATCTAGGCACTCTGAAAGTCAATTGTTCCACATTCAAGCTTGTCCTTTTTTTGAGTGGCACGGAATATAGGCAACTAACTTGGTTAGCTCCAGTAACCCTCATTGACTGGGAGGATTGTTCCTGTCCTAATTGTCTTCAGTACGTCGTCCAGCGTTGTATGTTCCGATGATGACGCAACATTGAATTTTTATTATCTTGCTACATATTTGTTTAGGTGCGCTCACGAACATGCATTATTGTGTCATCCACGCTACTAAAATGACATGAAATGCACTCACAGCTGGTCCTTTCAGCAGCAGCTATGACGGAATCTATCCCAACAACGGTGCGTGCCACGCTCTTCAGGCAGCAAATTTCAGGGGTTCAGTCGCATTTGTTCCGTAGTTTAAACTAGAGAAGACGTTAAGTCGTCATACGAGGAGTTTAAATTCTCTGGCAATCAGTCCAGATGGCTCCGTTTTGTTGAGTGGTGGTGCGTACGTTTCTTTTTTAACCTTTCAGTTAGATCACTGATAAACTTCCGTAGGTGATGATGCCCTGGTGGTCATATGGAACCTCACTACTTACGAGAAGATGCAAGAAGTTAAGTGCTTGTTCAACGGACCGGTGAGTATCGTACGTTGGATGGGTACGGAAAATTGCGGTGGTATGAGTTTTATCTTCGGCTGTGCCGATGGATCACTGCACATATATCAACGCGTCGACCTTAACGTACGTACCTTCGTATGGTCGCACTATATTTCGCTGATGAAGCAGCTGTGGTCACCATTTTGGTAATACAATATAGCATCAACCTGCTACAACCGTTGTGAGTTAGCTGGTCAGGTTGTCAAAAATGCCGTAGTACAATACTGGGCAGATTGTAATATATATTGTATTACAATAGGAGCATTGTAATACAGCTAGGCTGCATTTTTTTACAATTAGGGCTGCTTGTAATATTTCTATAGTACAATCTGACCTGATTGTAATACTAGATAATACAATCAGGCCAGGTTGTAATTTTCGATAAAAAAATCTGGTCAGATTGTAATATTCAATAGTACAATCTGACCTCATTGTAATACTAGATAATACAATCAGGCCAGGTTGTAATTTTCGATAAAACAATCAGGTCAGATTGTAATATTCAGTAGTACAATCTGACCTGGTTGTAATATTCAATAAAACAACCAGGCCAGGTTGTAATTTTCGATAAAACAATCTGGTCAGATTGTAATATTCAATAGTACAATCTGACCTGATTGTAATACTAGATAATACAATCTGGTCAGATTGTAATATTCAATAGTACAATCAGGCCAAATTGTAATACTAAATAAAACAACCTGGTCAAATTGTAATATTCAATAGTACAATCAGGTCAGATTGTAATATTGAATAGTACAATCAGGTCAGGTTGTAATACTAGATAAAACAACCTGGTCAAATTGTAATATTCAATAGTACAATCAGGTCAGATTGTAATATTGAATAGTACAATCAGGTCAGGTTGTAATACTGGATAAAACAACCTGGTCAAATTGTAATATTCAATAGTACAATCAGGTCAGGTTGTAATACTGGATAATACAATCAGGCCAGGTTGTAATTTTCGATAAAACAATCAGGCCAGATTGTAATACTAGATAAAACAACCTGGTCAGATTGTAATATTTGGTAGTACAATCTGACCTGGTTGTAATACTAGATAATACAATCAGACCAAATTGTAATACTAGATAAAACAACCTGGTCAAATTGTAATATTCAATAGTACAATCAGGTCAGGTTGTAATACTGGATAATACAATCAGGCCAGGTTGTAATTTTCGATAAAACAATCAGGCCAGATTGTAATACTAGATAAAACAACCTGGTCAGATTGTAATATTTGGTAGTACAATCTGACCTGGTTGTAATACTAGATAATACAATCAGGCCAAATTGTAATACTAGATAAAACAACCTGGTCAAATTGTAATACTCAATAGTACAATCAGGTCAGGTTGTAATACTGGATAATACAATCAGGCCAGGTTGTAATACTAGATAAAACAACCTGGTCAAATTGTAATATTCAATAGTACAATCAGGTCAGGTTGTAATACTGGATAATACAATCAGGCCAGGTTGTAATACTAGATAAAACAACCTGGTCAAATTGTAATATTCAATAGTACAATCAGGTCAGATTGTAATTTTTGATCATACAATCAGGCCAGATTGTAATTTTCGATAAAACAACCAGGTCAGATTGTAATACTACTGGTAATACAATCTGGCCTGATTGTAATATTCAGTAGTACAATCAGGTCAGGTTGTAATACTTCATTATTACAATCCCACCTGCTTGTATTATCCATATCAGGATAATAGAGCTCGGGGAAATACAGGATTTGTCACATGTTGCGGAAACATACCACATTTGGTATGTTTTAAACATAGCCACCATATGTTTTCTCCTCCACTACTCCCTCAATTCTGCACAGATATTCTTCATTTTAGGTTCGTCTGAAAGCGGTCGTCGAGTATAATTAGATTATGTACATATCTTTGTATGATATTAAAATAAAAACATACCATTCTGGGCAACCACCCCAGAATGTTCTGCTGCATTGCTCCCTCAAATCTTCACCAAATTTCTTAATTCCTTCATCCCCTTGGTCGCCTTAGTGTCCCATTTTATGTTCTACATTTATTTTGGCAGAATATGTGACGGAAAACATACCATTTCTGGTGGGTGCAGGCTCAGCCACACCAGAATTCCTCCCCCTCCTCCTCCCTCAATACTTCATGGATTCTCTTTATTTAACATTCCCCGTAGTCCTACATATATCTACTTTAATTTATGTATAGTAGACAGCCCCAAACAATGATAATATTTCGTCTCCTCCTGCTTTGCTGGCAGGGATCCATCCTAATTTGGGAAATTACTATTGGACGGAATCTGGAACGAATGGCACCGTCTGAAAGGTGTATTTTATCCTAATAAGGCTGTGTTTACTCCGAAAGATTCCGTCCGGTACTCGCTTCAGAAAAGACAAAACAGTATTCGGCTGAAACATTTCCTCCATCCTTCCTGAATGGGATTTGCCCCTAATTTCAAGCGGACTTTTGTGGTGTATTCCTTTATATTGGGGTATCATTATGAGCTATACATTACGCTTATCAGAGACGATCCCATATGGTGAAATCCTTATCAGCTTCCCCTATAGATTATACAATTGTCCTACTATACGAAATATAATAACAGATCGGATGGCAGGAGAGGATAAAGGAATATAACAGCTTCCAAACAAGTCCAAGATCATAAAAATTGATGAGGAATTGACGGAGTAATTCAGGAATCAGTGTACTTGCCCCTGATTCACTTGTACAGGTGACTTGAGCCCGGTACAGCAGTATTGAGGTTTCAGCCACAATTAGGTATTTTCCTCATATCTCCCTCACTTCCTCATGTATTCTCGTGATGTTTGTTGTATATTGTAGAGCTATATGAGTGTTATATATATGGAACTTTTCATTTTTTAAAGTGGCCAGAAAAATCCCTATCAGGGGGATATTACATTTCAGTGTTTGTGATTCAGCATTATCAAATATGCATCAAATATTGAAATAAAGGAATGTTCTGAGAGCTATATACAATGGGAGATGTATACAAAAAATGAGCATAAAAAAAGAGCAACTGGGTGGAAGGATATTGGGTGATCAGTGTGGCAACTGCCACCCAATGTTGTTGTGTGTGTCCTGAAGCGAGTACCGGGCGGAATCTTTCGGCGTAAACACAGCCTTATTAGGATAAAATACACCTTTCAGACGGTGCCATTCGTTCCAGATTCCGTCCAATAGTAATTTCCCAAATTAGGATGGATCCCTGCCAGCAAAGCAGGAGGAGACGAAATATTATCATTGTTTGGGGCTGTCTACTATACATAAATTTAAAGTAGATATATGTAGGACTACGGGGAATGTTAAATAAAGAGAATCCATGAAGTATTGAGGGAGGAGGAGAGGGGAGGAATTCTGGTGTGGCTGAGCCTGCACCCACCAGAAATGGTATGTTTTCCGTCACATATTCTGCCAAAATAAATGTAGAACATAAAATGGGACACTAAGGCGACCAAGGGGATGAAGGAATTAAGAAATTTGGTGAAGATTTGAGGGAGCAATGCAGCAGAACATTCTGGGGTGGTTGCCCAGAATGGTATGTTTTTATTTTAATATCATACAAAGATATGTACATAATCTAATTATACTCGACGACCGCTTTCAGACGAACCTAAAATGAAGAATATCTGTGCAGAATTGAGGGAGTAGTGGAGGAGAAAACATATGGTGGCTATGTTTAAAACATACCAAATGTGGTATGTTTCCGCAACATGTGACAAATCCTGTATTTCCCCCGAGCTCTATTATCCTGATATGGATAATACAAGCAGGTGGGATTGTAATAATGAAGTATTACAACCTGACCTGATTGTACTACTGAATATTACAATCAGGCCAGATTGTATTACCAGTAGTATTACAATCTGACCTGGTTGTTTTATCGAAAATTACAATCTGGCCTGATTGTATGATCAAAAATTACAATCTGACCTGATTGTACTATTGAATATTACAATTTGACCAGGTTGTTTTATCTAGTATTACAACCTGGCCTGATTGTATTATCCAGTATTACAACCTGACCTGATTGTACTATTGAATATTACAATTTGACCAGGTTGTTTTATCTAGTATTACAACCTGGCCTGATTGTATTATCCAGTATTACAACCTGACCTGATTCTACTATTGAGTATTACAATTTGACCAGGTTGTTTTATCTAGTATTACAACCTGGCCTGATTGTATTATCCAGTATTACAACCTGACCTGATTGTACTATTGAATATTACAATTTGACCAGGTTGTTTAATCTAGTATTACAATTTGGCCTGATTGTATTATCTAGTATTACAATCAGGTCAGATTGACTACCAAATATTACAATCTGACCAGGTTGTTTTATCTAGTATTACAATCAGGTCAGATTGTATTACCAGTAGTATTACAATCTGGCCTGATTGTTTTATCGAAAATTACAACCTGGCCTGATTGTATTATCCAGTATTACAACCTGACCTGATTGTACTATTGAATATTACAATTTGACCAGGTTGTTTTATCTAGTATTACAACCTGGCCTGATTGTATTATCCAGTATTACAACCTGACCTGATTGTACTATTGAATATTACAATCTGACCTGATTGTACTATTGAATATTACAATTTGACCAGGTTGTTTTATCTAGTATTACAATTTGGCCTGATTGTATTATCTAGTATTACAACCAGGTCAGATTGTACTACCAAATATTACAATCTGACCAGGTTGTTTTATCTAGTATTACAATCTGGCCTGATTGTTTTATCGAAAATTACAACCTGGCCTGATTGTATTATCCAGTATTACAACCTGACCTGATTGTACTATTGAATATTACAATTTGACCAGGTTGTTTTATCTAGTATTACAACCTGGCCTGATTGTATTATCCAGTATTACAACCTGACCTGATTGTACTATTGAATATTACAATTTGACCAGGTTGTTTTATCTAGTATTACAATTTGGCCTGATTGTATTATCTAGTATTACAATCAGGTCAGATTGTACTACCAAATATTACAATCTGACCAGGTTGTTTTATCTAGTATTACAATCAGGTCAGATTGTATTACCAGTAGTATTACAATCTGGCCTGATTGTTTTATCGAAAATTACAACCTGGCCTGATTGTATTATCCAGTATTACAACCTGACCTGATTGTACTATTGAATATTACAATTTGACCAGGTTGTTTTATCTAGTATTACAACCTGGCCTGATTGTATTATCCAGTATTACAACCTGACCTGATTGTACTATTGAATATTACAATTTGACCAGGTTGTTTTATCTAGTATTACAACCTGGCCTGATTGTATTATCCAGTATTACAACCTGACCTGATTGTACTATTGAATATTACAATCTGACCTGATTGTACTATTGAATATTACAATTTGACCAGGTTGTTTTATCTAGTATTACAATTTGGCCTGATTGTATTATCTAGTATTACAACCAGGTCAGATTGTACTACCAAATATTACAATCTGACCAGGTTGTTTTATCTAGTATTACAATCTGGCCTGATTGTTTTATCGAAAATTACAACCTGGCCTGATTGTATTATCCAGTATTACAACCTGACCTGATTGTACTATTGAATATTACAATTTGACCAGGTTGTTTTATCTAGTATTACAACCTGGTCTGATTGTATTATCCAGTATTACAACCTGACCTGATTGTACTATTGAATATTACAATTTGACCAGGTTGTTTTATCTAGTATTACAATTTGGCCTGATTGTATTATCTAGTATTACAATCAGGTCAGATTGTACTACCAAATATTACAATCTGACCAGGTTGTTTTATCTAGTATTACAATCAGGTCAGATTGTATTACCAGTAGTATTACAATCTGGCCTGATTGTTTTATCGAAAATTACAACCTGGCCTGATTGTATTATCCAGTATTACAACCTGACCTGATTGTACTATTGAATATTACAATTTGACCAGGTTGTTTTATCTAGTATTACAACCTGGCCTGATTGTATTATCCAGTATT
This sequence comes from Grifola frondosa, assembly GCA_001683735.1. NCBI lineage: Eukaryota > Fungi > Basidiomycota > Agaricomycetes > Polyporales > Grifolaceae > Grifola > Grifola frondosa. Next base: position 297,958 of record LUGG01000038.1, on the reverse strand, counting down.
ACAACCTGACCTGATTGTACTATTGAATATTACAATCTGACCTGATTGTACTATTGAATATTACAATTTGACCAGGTTGTTTTATCTAGTATTACAATTTGGCCTGATTGTACTATTGAATATTACAATCTGACCAGATTGTTTTATCAAAAATTACAACCAGGTCAGATTGTACTACTGAATATTACAATCTGACCAGGTTGTTTTATCGAAAATTACAACCTGGCCTGATTGTATTATCTAGTATTACAATCAGGTCAGATTGTACTATTGAATATTACAATCTGACCAGATTGTTTTATCGAAAATTACAACCTGGCCTGGTTGTTTTATTGAATATTACAACCAGGTCAGATTGTACTACTGAATATTACAATCTGACCTGATTGTTTTATCGAAAATTACAACCTGGCCTGATTGTATTATCTAGTATTACAATGAGGTCAGATTGTACTATTGAATATTACAATCTGACCAGATTTTTTTATCGAAAATTACAACCTGGCCTGATTGTATTATCTAGTATTACAATCAGGTCAGATTGTACTATAGAAATATTACAAGCAGCCCTAATTGTAAAAAAATGCAGCCTAGCTGTATTACAATGCTCCTATTGTAATACAATATATATTACAATCTGCCCAGTATTGTACTACGGCATTTTTGACAACCTGACCAGCTAACTCACAACGGTTGTAGCAGGTTGATGCTATATTGTATTACAATACAGGTAGCCAGTAGTGGATGAAGCTGTTTAAGGCTACTTTTAAGTTCAAGTCAATCGTAGTCGCACACGATAGCACTGTTGAGGACATATCATATAATCCTGTTCATAACAGAGTTGCCACTGTAGGAGGCGGGATTCCGGGAGTGTGGAAATTGTCTCATAGCGGGGGTACGTAACATTAATAAACATTTTATTAAGGTGCTCACTAGTTGATTAATGCAGGCTCTCTTACTGAAATTGCGAAAGGACCACGGAGTCAATATATTACAATGAATATATGTTTTTGCGACAAAGGTGCTAGCATCCTATATTCTACCTGGAGTCCCATGAAATGTAAGCATCGGGTTTTTATGATGTTGCTACACTAATCCAGCTATAGAATGTGTTACAGCATAGAACCATGGGCGTTGAAGTGGGCTAAGGAGATACCCACTCGAATGTGAGCAGCTGTTTCTGATATTTGTTTCAAATGATCTGAATTTGTTTCGACAGCGGTCACGCCATTCTGAGTGAGGACGAGACATCGTTGATCCTGTCGAATCTGCTCGATGGACTTGACCATTACAGTTTCCCATCTTTAGAACGTGTGCAGACTTTTCCATACCCAATATCACAGAACTACCCGATGCAAGTGGTTACCACAGGATCACGGAGCAGATGGATTGTAAGTGGCGGCGATGATGGCTTCGCGAGAGTCTACGATCGGTGCAATGGGCATCTGATTGCATCGTTGACGCATGGTCCCCGTAAGTGTTGATTCTTTTAATTGTAATACCATCATTGATATCTACACTGCAGCTGGTGCACTAGTTCAAGTTGTCGCGGTAAGTATTTTTTTTTGTTTTCATCTGAATCATTCATATTGACATTGTCGAAGGCAACTTCGGGTAGCCAGACTTTGTCGGTGGTCACAGGATCATCGGGTTTGGGTTCGACCGACATCAAAGTGTGGTCGACGGTGAGTCCATTAGTTGCTCTTGCGAGCAGAGCTGACCTCGAGGTTGTCAGCCACCTGCCGATCGGAACGATGCCATAGTCCACGAGAAATCTGCTACGGAGCTCCACCGACGCCACATTGTTTTTATTGTTATTGCGACTGCTACGGCCGTGACTATTCTTAAGAACACCTCTTTCTGGTTCTTGATTTGCTTAGCGCAGGTATTCACAAGCTTCAGAGCTTATTCTAATTGTTTTGCGTAGGAAAATTACAGGCCAATCGTAGTTAGTCGTTCCGCCACCATCCATCATGGATTTAGTCTAGTGCTTTTTGGCCTTTGTCTTCTGCTTAAATACATGAAATGGATATGCTTTGCTTCGAGTCAGTCATTCCTTTTATCGTGCTTCAGTATTGAACACTGACTTAACGACTCAGAATATAAGTAACGCTGGTGTTGAACACCTGCAGGTGTGTTGTCAGTGTACTTGATAGTGTCGGTGTTGGCTGAATTAATTAATACAGATATGTCGATCATTTCCTGTGTCTGTCCTCAATGCTCCATGCAGCATCAACCATGCCTTCGTGCCCGTGGAGATGTTCAAGAAGCTGATTCCGGTAATGATTCGCCCACGGTATTTCCCCCATCCAAGATCACCAACATTTGTAACGCATTTTCCCGTCTGACTTTGCGAGAGGGTGAGTTCCCCCATTTAATATCTTTGGTAGTTTCTGCTAACTTCACATTGAAGATACTGCGGCACCCTCTTCTGTGACATTTCATCCTGTGCCGAAGTCCACCACCTGTCGCTACCGTTTCACCCAGAGCATTATAGTGCTCATAATCGGTTTAATCGTAAGTCGAATCAGTTGAACACCGCTTGTTTGTTACTAACGTTACGTTAGGTCTGGTTCCTATTCTTCCAATATTCCCATCCCACTCAGCTCTTCCAGGAGATCATTACAACCTGCGATGTCCGTCTTCTCATGTCAATCCCTACCACTACCCTCAACAGCACCACCATCATGGTAAATATGCCGCCTATTATTTCCTGTGTTGTTTCGTGCTGCTGAACCCTCTTTCTGAAAAGGTGCGATGTTCGATGTAGTGTTAGTTGATTTGCACTCATTCAATATTCACAGGTCTCGTTTGAACCCCTCGGCGAAATGTTGTTACGCGGACACCGTAGTATACATATTGTAATTATGCTTCACCGCTGGAGTCCCAGAAATAACCTGATTATTTCTTGAATTTCCCCCAGCTCATAAGAGAGCATCAACGTTGTCAGCTCGTGTAAGCATTGCGTTCGGTAGTCCAGCGCCTCGAGCTCGAAGCGGAGCTTCTGAATCACACCAACCAGCGCGAAGATAATCGTGTTCATTTGAGTGATGACCGGGTCTGCAAGGCAAAAAAAGGTGAGTATTTAAGCACCACTCTGTAATTCGAACACATCTACTTACTGTTATTTTCAATATGAAGCACCACATCAGCGAGGAGGTTGTCGTTTGTGTCCTCCACGTTGATGTGGCCGGCTCTGCCGCCGACGATGACGGTGAGTCACTCGATTTCCTCTGGGTACACTCGGCGGCGCTCAAGCCTGTCGGGTACACGATCCATATTGCTATATATAATGGTGAGTAATTGTTTTAGTTTTAGTTTCAGAAATCGAGGGCGCACTAACAGATTGTAGGTGGAACTAGATAGCGTTGAGGCGCTGAAGTTAACGAGCTCGATGCCGTTGTCTTTTATATGGTGTACATGCTCAATTTGTCTTCGCCCTGTTCTCTCAGCTGTGAAAAGGTCTCGCCGCAAATAGTATTCTCAAGACACCGTCGTGCCCTTGTCGGAATACATTGGTACGTGGTCAATTGTCTTCACCCGTTCTCTCAATTGACGTGTTCTTGCGGCAGATATGTTCTCAAAACGCCGTTGCCCCCTTGAGTATGTGTTCGATCATCTTCGCCCGTTCTCTCAATTGACGTGGTCTCGCGGCAGATAGCATTCTCAAAACGCCGTCGTGCCCTTGTCGAATACATTGGTACGCGGTCAATTGTCTTCGCCCGTTCTCTCAATTGACGTGTTCTCATGGCAGATATATTCTCAAAACGCCGTCGTGCCCTTGTCGAATACATTGGTACGCGGTCAATTGTCTTCGCCCGTTCTCTCAATTGACGTGTTCTCATGGCAGATATATTCTCAAAATGCCGTTGCCCCCTTGAGTATGTGTTCCATGATCTTCGCCCGTTCTTCTCTCAATTGACGTGTTCTCGTGATAGTAGAGCCCATTCAGTCATACCACCTGTGACTTACAGTCAGCCGATGATCGGTTTTTGCTGTTGTCACAGGCCAGCCAGTCCGGCCGGAATTCCGGTATTTTCTATAATTACAGCCCGGCCGAATGCGTGATAACAGTGTGGCCGGTTCGGTACAAGAAAATACATCGGAATTTCAGGTAATACTCGGTAAATTGTATAAATTTCCCGAAAATTAATACCGAAGTTCAGGTGAGGGTCCGGGAATCTGAGGGATTTAATGTATACTCTTCAATTTGAGTCAGTACTCTGTACATTTATTCATGCCCAGAAATTTTAGTTCAAACACCAAAGATTTACCCTGGTACTTTAGACCAAATACCGAAAATGTATGTTTTCGGTGTTTGAGCCGATATTGATAGCCCGGTGTTTGAACTAACACCGGAGGTTTACCGAGCAATTTGGTCAAAATACCGAAAATGTATGGCTTCGGTATTTGAGCAGATATTCATATTTCGGCATTTGAACTCAAATACTGAAGATTTACCAAGCGATTTGGTCAAAATACCGAAAATGTATTGCTTCGGTATTTGAACAAATATTCATATTTCGGCATTTGAACTCAAATACCGAAGATTTACCAAGCGATTTGGTCAAAATACCGAAAATGTACCGAGCAATTTGGTCAAAATACCGAAAATGTATTGCTTCGGTATTTGAACAAATATTCATATTTCGGCATTTGAACTCAAATACCGAAGATCACTTACCATGGAAGTTTAGACCAAATGCTGAAAATATATGGTTCTGGTATTTGAGCAGATATTTATAACCCGGCATTTTAGTTCAAATGCCGGTGGTTTACCGAGTGATTTGGTCAAAAACCGAAAATGTATGGCTTCGGTATTTGAGCTGATATTCATATTTCAGCATTTGAACTCAAATACCGAAGATGTACCGAGCAATTTGGTCAAAATACCGAAAATGTACCGAGCAATTTGGTCAAAATACCGAAAATGTATCGCTTCGGTATTTGAACAAATATTCATATTTCGGCATTTGAACTCAAATACCGAAGGTCATTTACCATGGAAGTTTAGACCAAATGCCGAAGATATATGGTTTCGGTATTTGAGCTGATATTCATAGTCCAAAGTTTTAGTTCAAACATCAGAGATTTACCAAGAGATTTGGTCAAAATACCGAAAATGTATGGCTTCGGTATTTGAGTAGGTATTCATATTCTGGCATTTGAATTCAAATACCGAAGATTTACCATGAGACTTTAGACCAAATGCCGGAACTTTACCCTGGAACTTTAGACCCAATACCGAAAATGTATAGTTTCGGTATTTGAGCAGATATTCATGGTTCAAAATGTTAGTTCAGATACCGGAATTTTATCCGGGAATTTTCATTTGAACACTGAACATGTTTGATACTTTGCAGTCCGGCAACTGAGTTCATTCTTTTACCGCCCGGCAAATTGATGACAAAGACCGAGTATGTTTTAAATTCAGCCACTATATGTTGTTTTCTCCATTGCTTCCTCAATTCTTCACAGATTTTCTTCATCTTAGGCTTATCTGAAGGTGTTTAATCAGTAGAATCTGAATACATATACAATTTTGTATATCATTGCAATAAAAACATACCATTTCAGTGTGACTTTCCACAATGTTCTGCAAATTGGGAAGTGAATACTGCACCAATTGTGATGAATAAGACATGTTTGGAAGGGTGGAATTTATCCAAATAAGGCTCAGCTTTTTCCGAAAGAATCTGTTCAATATTCACTTCATAACATTCACAACAGCACTAGGTGACAGGTCCCACACTGATCACTTAATATTGTTGCACACATTGCTTGGTGTCCTGTTTCCTGTGTTGCATAAATTGTACAATATATCTACTTTGAAAATGAGCCCTCAATGATATCCTTACTTACAATTTTGGCAATACTGCCACACAATCACTCAAATATGACACAACCTTTCTAGAAGACTTTATGGCTGCTGTAAAAATCCAATTTTCAATCACAACATAGCCTGCAACAGTATCTACATGCTCCATTAAGAATCACAAGATTCCATCAAGAAATGGCTAATATATGGGGGGAACACCCAATTGTGGCTGAATGCTTAGTAGTGCTGTATTGAGCTCCAGTCACCTGCACTCTGAATCAGCTGCAAACATACTGATCCCTCAATTGTAGGCTCAGTTCCTCACTAAAATGTATGATGTTGGACTTTATTTGAAGATAGAATATGCATCTATCTGAAACTGCTGTTCGATCTTTTCCCAATATTAAAGTAGTAGCGTAATTGTCTAATCTATTGTGGCAACTGATAAACATCCCCATACATCAGTTCCTCTCCGATAAGAGTTATTGAGGGTTTATTTTCAAGCTGGAATGAATACAGACAATTGGTAGAAATCTGTTATGATTATAGGTAAATTTGATCCTGAAACACTCAATGGATTATTTCTACCAACCCTGAAGGTTGTTGTGAATGTTATGAAGTGAATATTGAACAGATTCTTTCGGAAAAAGCTGAGCCTTATTTGGATAAATTCCACCCTTCCAAACATGTCTTATTCATCACAATTGGTGCAGTATTCACTTCCCAATTTGCAGAACATTGTGGAAAGTCACACTGAAATGGTATGTTTTTATTGCAATGATATACAAAATTGTATATGTATTCAGATTCTACTGATTAAACACCTTCAGATAAGCCTAAGATGAAGAAAATCTGTGAAGAATTGAGGAAGCAATGGAGAAAACAACATATAGTGGCTGAATTTAAAACATACTCGGTCTTTGTCATCAATTTGCCGGGCGGTAAAAGAATGAACTCAGTTGCCGGACTGCAAAGTATCAAACATGTTCAGTGTTCAAATGAAAATTCCCGGATAAAATTCCGGTATCTGAACTAACATTTTGAACCATGAATATCTGCTCAAATACCGAAACTATACATTTTCGGTATTGGGTCTAAAGTTCCAGGGTAAAGTTCCGGCATTTGGTCTAAAGTCTCATGGTAAATCTTCGGTATTTGAATTCAAATGCCAGAATATGAATACCTACTCAAATACCGAAGCCATACATTTTCGGTATTTTGACCAAATCTCTTGGTAAATCTCTGATGTTTGAACTAAAACTTTGGACTATGAATATCAGCTCAAATACCGAAACCATATATCTTCGGCATTTGGTCTAAACTTCCATGGTAAATGACCTTCGGTATTTGAGTTCAAATGCCGAAATATGAATATTTGTTCAAATACCGAAGCGATACATTTTCGGTATTTTGACCAAATTGCTCGGTACATTTTCGGTATTTTGACCAAATTGCTCGGTACATCTTCGGTATTTGAGTTCAAATGCTGAAATATGAATATCAGCTCAAATACCGAAGCCATACATTTTCGGTATTTTGACCAAATCACTCGGTAAACCACCGGCATTTGAACTAAAATGCCGGGTTATAAATATCTGCTCAAATACCAGAACCATATATTTTCAGCATTTGGTCTAAACTTCCATGGTAAGTGATCTTCGGTATTTGAGTTCAAATGCCGAAAATATGAATATTTGTTCAAATACCGAAGCAATACATTTTCGGTATTTTGACCAAATTGCTCGGTACATTTTCGGTATTTTGACCAAATCGCTTGGTAAATCTTCGGTATTTGAGTTCAAATGCCGAAATATGAATATTTGTTCAAATACCGAAGCAATACATTTTCGGTATTTTGACCAAATCGCTTGGTAAATCTTCAGTATTTGAGTTCAAATGCCGAAATATGAATATCTGCTCAAATACCGAAGCCATACATTTTCGGTATTTTGACCAAATTGCTCGGTAAACCTCCGGTGTTAGTTCAAACACCGGGCTATCAATATCGGCTCAAACACCGAAAACATACATTTTCGGTATTTGGTCTAAAGTACCAGGGTAAATCTTTGGTGTTTGAACTAAAATTTCTGGGCATGAATAAATGTACAGAGTACTGACTCAAATTGAAGAGTATACATTAAATCCCTCAGATTCCCGGACCCTCACCTGAACTTCGGTATTAATTTTCGGGAAATTTATACAATTTACCGAGTATTACCTGAAATTCCGATGTATTTTCTTGTACCGAACCGGCCACACTGTTATCACAGGCATTCGGCCGGGCTGTAATTATAGAAAATACCGGAATTCTGGCCGGACTGGCTGGCCTGTGACAACAGCAAAAACCGATCATCGGCTGACTGTTACCAACAGAAGTCCCAGGCTGAAAGGTGTGGATAGTATTCATATTCTCAAAATGCCGTCGCGGTACATGTTCCATGACCTTCACCCCATTTTTAACTGAAAAGGTCTCACGGCCGATTCTCAAAACCCCGTCACGCCCTTATTGAACACATTGGGTACGTGTTCAATCGTCTTCGCCCGTTCTTTTCCCAATTGACGTGTTCTCGCGGCAGATGGTATTCTCAAAACACCGGCGTGACCTTGTCGAATACAGTGTACGTGGTCAATTGTCTTCGCCCGTTCTTCTCTCAATTGACATGTTCTCGCGATAGTATTCATATTCTCAAAACGCCATCGCGGTACGTGTTCCATGACCTTCGCCCCATTTTTAACTGAAAAGGTCTCATGGCCGATTCTCAAAACCCCGTCGCGCCCTTATTGAACACATTGGGTACGTGTTCAATCGTCTTCGCCCGTTCTTCTCCCAATTGACGTGTTCTCGTGGCAGATGATGTTCTCAAATTGCGGTCGTGCCCGCGGAGCCTTTTACATCGGATCTTGGCAAGTTTTACTTTTCAGGGATCGGGATCTCAGCAAAGTCATATGCTTAGCATATCTCCGACAAGATGCATCGGAGATCAGATGGTGCTGACCAACTATATAACTACATGACTGCCTCTTGTTTTCATTCATCGCGTCTTTCCCCTGTAAACCCATCATGTCTCCCAAAGACCAGGAAATTTCTAACGCTCAGAGCGAGATGTGTAAGTAAAGTAAAGCCTCCCTTTTCAACACCTTACTAATATCTTGTATAGTCATTCGTTCGCTGAATGAATTGTTGTCAAAGATCTCGAAGCCATTGGGCCCTGCTCCTAAGCGCCCTGACCCCCTCGAGGAGGAGCACCTCATGCTTGTATTGGTATGTGTTATTTAATCATTTATTGATTCCCCATTGAAAACTTCGATGGCAGCTGAGAGAAGCACTCATCGAGAAGTTGAAGGGTCAAGGGAGTGTGATATGTTGAGGTTCCCCCCCCTCCCTCCTCCCCGGCTCGTGTCATCTTTCAATATCTCATCGCCGCTCGCTGCCTTCCGTTGTCGTCGCCTCCATATCTCATTCATGCTGCTGTAAGACCTTGAAGCGTACATATGTAACAGTGTCTGGATGATGTATGATGTCTGAACTATATGATCCGTTCACACTCCACATCTGCGTTCGCACTGCACTGCACCGCATGCCTGTGCTCGTGCCTGTACCCATGCCCGCACGACTCATCCACACTCACACTCCACATGCACCATCGTATGTGCCCGCACCCCACACTGCACCCCTTGTGCCCCATGCCTGCAGCTGCCTCCATCCACACTCTATGCTTGCGCCCGCACCGCACTGCATGCCCGTACCCGTGACTCGTCTCTGTGCTCAACGGGCTCCTCGGACGCCGGATGGGCCACTAAGTGGGCCACTAAGCGGGCCGCTGAGTGGACCGCTACATATATGTTCGACGCACATCTTGAATGCCAATTAGAATGTATCGCACACGAAAATATTTTTAATTACTCAGAATTATCATAAAGCATTTCCTTATGTCACATGCAGAGCAAATATATCCGGAGTGTGTCTTTACGTATGCTGCGACTGCATATTTTGCACAATGGGTCAAGTTTTACGCCACAAAAAGAGGTGGCTCATATGCAAGATTTGATGCGTACATTAGTAACAAGCATATTGTTTCTGAAAATTCACTCCAAAAATTCAAGATTCTTTTGGTAACTAAGCGGACAGTGATGATACAATGAGGTTATTGTGAACCTACTTCAACATTTGCGCTAGCCCCATATTGTTACTGGCAGGTCACAATATGCATTCATATAGTTATCGAATATGCGGAGTCTCAATATCCTCTCACGTCTGCCGTGACAGGTGACTTGAGCCCGGTACAGCAGTATTGAGGTTTCAGCCACAATTGGGTATTCTCTTCATATCTCCTCCACTTCCCAATAGATTCTTGTAATGTTTGTTGTATATTGTAGATATATAATACTACTATATTTTTGGAACTGTGCATATCTTTAAAGCTGCCAGAAATTTTCCTAGCAGGGGGGTATTACATTTCAGTGTTTTGGATGCAGCATTGTCAATTATGCTTCAAATGTAGAATAGAGGGCGTTTCTGAGAGCTATATACAAGAAGAATGTATCCGAAAAAGAACATAAAAAAAGAGTAACTGCATGGAAAGATATTGGTGATCAATGTGGCAACTGCCACCCAAGATTGTTATTTGTGTCCTGAAGTGAGCATTGGACAGAGTGTTTGTGCGTGAACATCGCCTTATTAGGATAAAATACAGCTTTCAGACGGTGCCCTGCGCTTCAGATTCCGTCCGATATTCATTTCCCAAATTAGGAGGGATCCCTGCCAGCAAAGCAGGGGGAGACGAAATTTCATCATTGTTTGGGGCCCTCTACTGTACATATTATTGAATTAAACATATGTAGTACTAAGGGGAACTTTAAACGAAGAGAATACATGAAGTATTGAGGGAGGGGGAGGGGGAGGAATTCTGGTGTGGCTGAGCCTGCACCTACCAGAAATGGTATGTTTTCCGTCATATATTCTGCCAAACAAATGCCAGAATAATAAATAGCACATTAATGCGACCAAGGCGATGAAGGAATCAAGAAATTTGGTGAGGATTTGAGGGAGCAATGCAGCAGAACATTCTGGGGTGGTTGCCCAGAATGGTATGTTTTTATTTTAATATCATACAAATATATGTACATATTCTAATTCTAGTCGATGACCGCTTTCAGACGAATTTAAAATGAAGAAAATCCGTGCAGAATTGAGGGAGTAGTGGAGGAGGAAACATATGGTGGCTATGTTTAAAACATACCAAATGCGGTATGTTTCCGCAACATATGACAAATGCTATATCCGGTGAAAGCCCTGCAACATACGAATATGGGTGTGCAAATATCATATCAGTACCCCTACTATATATGGAGATATTTGAATATTAAAAAACATTTATTGGTTTCTAAGTTATGGCAGGGCCTTGAACATAATCTAGTAGGGCCTAGTTATATTAGGCTGCATTATAATGCCAGCCGCTAGTATACTAGGGTAACATTATAATACCAGTGCAGGGTCTGGTGTCCTACGGCGGTGAGGACTGCAAGGGAATAGCCTAAGACGCGCTGGGCGTCGTCGGCGATGGGGGTGACGACGAACTCCTGGGGCTTCCAGTCGTCCTCGGTTTCGATGTAGAGGGCGCAGGTCTCTTCGAAGTGCTCGACGCTTCGGCGTTCGTATGTGGCGTCGATGGGGTTCCGAGCGATCTCGGTGGGGAACTCATTCCTTCTTTCCTGAGGAATGGGATTGTAGCAGGAGGGTACTTCTCCTATGAAGGTCACAGCCCTCACGATGACGTCAGCGGCCTCGTCCTCAGTGATGATCTCCTCTCCAGAGACGATGTCGTTGTGCGCAACGACGGTCACCCAACTGCCCTCCTGGTAGCGTGTGATGGAGGTCACTGAATCGACGAGGGGGGACGGTAAGCAAAGCTCGTTCAAACTGTAACAAATAGCCAAAACCGCGACAGAGTAAGCTTACTCCCGGTCTTGCGATTTGTACGCGTTGGTTTCGGTGAGCGAAGCTGGCAACGAAAGCAAGTGTTCAACGAAGTTGGTATTAAAGTACAACTAATATACAAACAGCTTACCTGGCAACGAAAGCAAGTGTTCAACGAAGTTGAACGAGCTGACGTTCCAGGTAGCGAAAACCAATCTTAAATAGCAAAGTCCATTTGCGTATGTATGGTCACTATCCCACAGTAACGCCTTACTCATCCGCTCACCAATCAGTGTCATCAATATGACACCCGTTCCTCTACCTATCACCTGATCTTGCAGGTGATCAACGCGACGCGTCCCAGCGCCTACTGGGCATCTATGTCCAAATCGGAAAATTTGTTACAGTATGCCTCAATGAATCGGCGATCGGCTCCCGGCTCGGCACCGCTGATTTCCTTTGCTCTCAGAATGATTTCTTCAGAATGTTCGGCACGCCAGACCCGATATGCTGTCCATTTTTGGTGCAGATAATATTTTTCTGCAGTCTTCTGCTTTCGGCCTTTCTTTCGACACTCCTTTCGGGAGAACCATCTCCGAATGTTCTGTAGTTGAATTGTTGACATGTTGCAGACATGAACCCATGTTCGAGTTTGATCAACATACCTGAAGCATTTTCTGTCAGAAGACTTCCTCATCTTCGCCTCGAGCTTGACAGAATTTAGTAGCTAGGCTTTTACGAAGCAGTCTTCGGTCTGATTTTGTGCCTTCAAAGTGCTCTTTGGCAGCACTTTGTAAATCCTCTAGCTCGGCAGAAGTGAATACACTGTTGGAGGACATTTTGGGGATAAGAGAGAGAAAGAAGACAGTCAATTCCTACATGTGATATTTAGATCCACGTCACATTCAAGTCCCAACATCATAATGGTTCAACCAATCATGAGTGGACATTTATGCTTCGGATCAAAAAATCTAATTGCCGACATTCGATCGATGTTTCGAAAATGGCAGACCGGTTTGCTATATTTCAAGGTGATGTTCTGAATGTTACTGGAGTTCGGTAAATTCTATGATGTTGCATAGCCGCTTTATAGCAGGTATCTGGTAATAAAAACATGTCGTGAAAACATATGTCGTTATTGTTTTCAACATGAATGATGGTCGAAATCACCATGACAGGAACTGCCTGAATGCATGTTGTGCATTACTTCCAGCATTTCATGATTCCTGTATCTCAGACCACTCATTTGCTCCTGTAAAGTTGTCAGCCACGATGTACAAACAAATGTACATTGACATACATGAAATTTTTTAGTCACTTTTACATTCCAACTGCTGAACTTCAGTCTCTCCTCAATTGTCTTCACAAACATGTCCTCAAATGCAACAGTGAGCTGTTTCGGTTCTGGCATGATGGCTAACTCATATTCAACTGTTGTGTCAAGGACACAACTGTGGAGGTATACACCCTGCAATATACAGAAACTCTTTCCACATATCTGCTGGCACAATTCAAGTACACCCTGCACATGAAAACCAGATGTGCTGGAAAGCCCTGCACTATGTCAAGACCACTACCTGATATCAGGTTGAGTGTGGAGATGGTGTGTGAATGCATAGCTGTGGCTAATGTTATGGTCCAGGCATACCAAAACCCAAGTGAGTCACACCATCTCGCGGTCTTCGAGCGCTAACACCGATGGTGCCGATGTCCAAAGTCCGAGTGGAATGGGATGTAGATCTCTACGCCGATCGACTCGGACCTAAACCTACTGGGCATAATGAGATCATGGAGGATGATATGAGGAGTCAGTTCCCTCCATTGGACAACACCACGAGAGTCGATGACCCAGCGGTGATCATCGACAGGCATGGCCGAATCTTATCATGGATACTGCCAGGCCTGTTGTCCGAAAACCGACAGGTAATGCCGAACATCCGATCATCTCGGACTTCACTAAAGGTTTACCATGTAGCGGTCCGATGGTGAATGCGATCCGCCATATGGAAAACAAAGTGCAGATGCCGAAGAGGACAAACAAATACTGGCGCGAGGACAAGGAGTTATTCAAACATCTGGAGCAATGCGTCTGGTTTCCGCCCGGGATTATCACTCTTTCAGCAGGTTGGTTACAAATGGGACACAAGGTAAATAAGCCCCACATTATTCGGCGAAGAATGCCGGTCACTAACTAAAATAGACCGCTTCCTTCACTCCGGAGCCTTCGGCGATGTTGCAAAAGTACACCGAATGCCGGTGGTGGCTGCAACATATCGGGCAGTCTGATGCATTGCTTAGCTCGATACTCCGGGTAATGCAGCCAGACTTATATGATGCCGGCATTCTGTCTCTTCAAAACTTAGTGCAGGATCCGTGTTTGCATCCCTGCATAGACATGTGGACTTGGCGTTCACGGCGATACAAATTATCGTGAACCGAGCAACCCCATTACACCGAGACACATCCGCAGAGCTCCTTGGATGGACATGCTAGTGACCCTCGGTGAATATGAGGATGGAGACCTAGAGCTGTCAACGTTCGGTGTATCAGTCAAGTATGACCCCGGGACAGTGGTCGTCTTTGTGGAAAGGTGGTTCGACATGGAGTGAACCCGGTGAAAGGTGAAAGGCTATGTTATGCATGCTTTATGTCAGCAGCTGTCTTGGAGCATGTGGGGGTCGAATATCCTCATTGGATGACCATGAGGTACTACATGCCATGTATGGAGTAATTACTTTGTCTTTGTCTTTCAAACACGTGTACAAAGCATGGCAAGGTATAAAAATGAGACGGTGGACACCACTATCTGCCAGCACCATGAGCAAAAAACGTATCATCCCTCGGCAACATGTGATCTCCAAGGACGGAATACGCCATGCAGAATCTGACATTATCGGAAAGAAAGCAAAGTCAAACACGTGACTAACCCTGTCAACACCGACAACCATCGCAGGTCCGCGTAGCATACAACCATCGGAGCATGATTTGGAACACCGATGATAGATGAAGATAAACGCCGAGAGTCACGTTCGGAGAAAAACCATGGTGAGGATAGGTCCGATGCCTCCCTCGGTCTTAGACTGATGGAAGATGTCCAGAGTCAAAATGACTTTATGAGGGAGTGGCTGCCTAGAAAGGTGGAGTACTTGCACCGGATAGTTGAAAATGAATTTCCAGTGAAAGGACTGCAATGCTGCCAGTGCGGCATCCGGGAGGGCAGCTGGAAATGTCTGGAATGCTTCAGATGTCCGGTGACATGTCTGGAATGCACCCAAGCTACACATGCATGGTTGCCATTTCACCGTGTTGAAGCATGGTCCGGAGAATATTTTTATCCTGCATGGCTTAGGTCTGCTGGCATCGAAATCCATCTCGGACATGGAGGATCGATCTGTCCAACCTCGTCTCTGAATGGCATTCTGAGCCTAAATCTGATCTGGAGGAAGATGAAATATTGGAGGATCATCCGGGGATTACACGGCCATGAAGTGTCAAGCGGACATTACTTGTTGTGGATATCAGGGCGTCCACCATGTTCGAACTCATGTATGTGGATGTCCGAACCGTTGCACCGATATTCAACTGCTGGACATGGAATTATACCTAGCGAGTTCCAAAAACCGAGGACGCATTCACATCTCATGTATTGGATGATTTTCTCCTAGAGAATAAAGAATGCAAGACCTCCGCATTAAACTACTACAGTAAACTCCAAAGGGTCACTTCACCGGCATTCCCACACACTGTCCCCGTGAGTGACTTCATCGTCCAGAGAACTAATATTAATGGTTAAATGCAGGACCAATATCGTGAGCTCTTCGGGTGAGCCAGCAATGGAGAGAACTAAAAGTGAAACGGAGTGGGGTGGCCCACGAGCCAGGAGGGTGAAAGGACGGGGAGTCAGGTCTTTTCTGTGCAGCTTGTCCACAGCTCAGTGTTAATCTGCCACCGGATTGGCAGAATGATCAAACTGACGGTACATTGGTGTTTAATCGTTTATATTCAATGCTTCATATAATTCTTTTAGGTGGAAATATACATGCAGTTTCTGATGGATGGCAATTTTTCTGCTGAACATATGAAAATGAGAAAAGCGGAGATGACGTGAAGTTACGGGATGGTGAAGGATTCGTGGTACAGGACGTGATTACAAAAACCATCTAAGAGTGGCAAAGGAATCGAAGGAGGTAAGTGTCATTACAGGTCGATGGATCGATGTACCGGTAATGAGAAAGCCGGCGATAGCGTCTACATGCAATGACCATGCTGCGGTCAATCAAGCAAATGCTAACCGACATAATTTGGAAGCCACCGGATTGGAGCTGCAGCATGTGCACGACATGGGTGTTTTGTACCCCATTCGGTCTGGATTTCCAAAAGGGTGAACGGTAGGTGTCATCAGTGGTTTGAAACAACAGTTGACATTCACCGAACACGATGGCAGACAAAAAAATATGGACTATGTATTCAATGGAGTTCTGGCCACGCTATGGGAATGACCCTCTGCTCCTTTGTATGAACATCAATGTGTCAAATATGGGAAACATTTGAGGACGCGGTTCGCGGGAAACCCATACCTCACCATGCCTGCCGGTCTTATGATTCTGCAGGGTATCGGACTGTTCCATGTGCATGGACATCAGAGAATGTTTTGCGCATATTCGCTAACTTTATAGAGGGAGCCGGCCAAATGATGGAGAGATCATCGAGACGTTATGGGCACCTCTGAACCACATCTCCGGCAGTACTAGGGGAATGTCTATGGCACACGGAAAGAGGTGATAGATGACCACATGAACATTCAAATTGGAAGAAGCTAACGAGAATGAGTGAGCTACGACTAAAGGAATCTACATGGCAATTCATTACTGACTCTGCTTGCTAGTTCCTACCTTGGTCAGAAAATATCACAAAGCCTGGCTGGTGAAAAGGTTCACCGAGGCTTTACTGGAGGCCACATCAAATGCGATCCCGAGGATATCTAAGGATGGAGGAATATACACGAGCAATGGCGAAGTCATCAGAATGTAGAGGTGATGGATATATTTGAGGGAAGAAACGGGAAGGTGAGAGGGTATTTTGATGGCTGTATGCCAGTTCTTACCATCCTCAGCCCCCACCCGGAGTGAAATTCAACTGGAACTAGCAAAGGCCAAGGAGGGAAAAGGGCTTCCAAGAGGAACAGTAGCTTGGATCTCCTCTGGCATGCATATTCAGGAGACTCAGTATGTTGATACCTAAAGATATATAGCTGCCTAAATATTTGCAGATTATCCCTTTGTGCAGATATCCGGAGCATGGGAAAAAACCCAACGGCAGCAGAAAGACTTCAAATACATGATCGCCGGCAGAGACTCCAAACCCGGATTGATATTTTCAGAAGAGCGCCAAACTCCACATGGTCCTTCACCGACAGGTGGACCTTGATCCCCCATCAAATGAAAGAGGGTCACTCTGGCCATCATAGTGCGATGGTATGATGTTGAAGACAATGATCCCCTGGACACCGAGGGAGTCGTAGAAGTTCAGATGATATTCCCCCTGAGAAACTACTCCTGCACATGCCATCCACTTTAGACTGGCATGGTGGTCAGAATAACCATGACGATCTTGCAGACCATGAGATCGAACTTCGCAAAGGTCAAATGAATGATGCACTTCATCGATCCGACTTGCACTCGGGTACAAGGCTTTTTATTCCGACTCAGTCAGACAAGCTAACAGTCAGCGGACGAAACTTCGGTCATTCGAACAAATTCACGTTGTTGAAAATGAAGTGAAGGTTCAGGCGAGGATATATAATCATGCCCGTAGATCTCTACAGGACCTGTTGCCAGATCAACAAATGGACCAAGCTGACAGCAGCAAGACGAAAGATGTTGTTCGACCGTACAAAGTACTATCTCCGATGACTTTAAGGTCGGGACAGCACTGGTGGAGGCTCACACCGTGGTTTGGAAATAAGCTATTGGCTTGGTTCTGGAGATTGACTTGGCTGGAGATAGTGATGGTGCTGCATGGATGAGAGAATGTAAGCAGTCTTGTCATCGACAGAGATTTGATTGCTGAAATCTGTAGTCCATCAGGTGAACTGGCTGAGAGCGAAAGCCCGGGCAGAGTGGTGGAGAGAGGAGCTTGTGATTGTGAAGTGTGAGATGGAGTGGACGTCCGATTCTTCAACAACGACGAGAAGATTTGGAAATGAGGGCCAAGGCTCTGCACGAAGGCCTTCGGTGCTATGCGATCCGACAGGCTTCTATGTGGAAAGCCTTCTCGATCATGCAGGACAAATGTTCGGGACTTGTGACTTGGCTAGACACAGTTAAGCTGAATGGTACTGAGTTATGCGATCAATGGGTTAAAATATTTAGTACAACTATTCTTCCACACTGTTCGACCACTAAGTTGAACAAGAAGATGTGGTATTAGTATATCTCCATTATAGTATCGTCAGCACATGCCAGTCCGTGGCCACACGTATCAATGTCGAGATGCGAAATGATGAACGTGTGAAAGCTAGGGCCTGGCCCTTCATGATTCTGATTGTGATGCAGCTACCTTATTTTTGTGCGCTACTTCTAGATCTGGAATAATGATCATAAGATCGTTCCACCGGCTATCTCGCACAATTTCTATGTTCGGCCCTCCAACCAATCACATTGGCATCACGAAGTTTATTCTGACTGCAGATCACCGTTGTGATTCATATACAACTGTCTAGAAGTGAGGACCCCCATCGACCCTTTCTAATTATGTCAGTCACTCCCTTCACATGATATTCCAACACCGGGTTTTGCCCAAGTCCGGGACCTGTTTAGAGCACCTATGTATCAATCACTGCTCTTCCGCTGACTTATTTTCTTTTTAGAACAGGGCGCTATGGGCGCATACTGCGGGCTCTCCCAAACTGAGTAGGGTCTGATTCAGACTCAGGTGAGGGTCGTGGGAGAGCTTAACGCCTCAGAGGATGCCGATAATTGTGAGAAGTATGGACTTGGATGGAAGTTGGAGGTGGGATTAGATTTAGAGTTTCAATCACACTTCTACCCGGCCTCCGGATGCAGTTTCGCATTGGTCCGTTACCGGTGTGTCCCATATTTTTATTTCGGTGTTTTCAAACCGACATTCAACTAGCGTGATTGGTTGCAGATGAAAGAGCCGCCCGCGATCCCCTCGAAAGCGTCCGAGTGGAATGGGCGAGGGGAAATCCTCCTCGTCCATCATCATTTGCCCGAGCTCTACCACAGAAGATGAAGGTGTCTCGACCAACTCGCCCTCGAGTCTCCGGAGGCTGGTCCTGCTCCAAAAGCTCGCCATTCCCGTCGTACAATGATTACTGTGACAGTTGCCCCCGACGCCCAGGCCTAATGGAGTCGCAACTGGAGCAATACTTTGCGTTGGGCTTCTTGATTCAGCGTCCCGTGGGCAGAGGAAGGAAGGGCAGGTTTGGGCTGGGAACAAGCTGGATGCCTTCGCCGAGAATTCGGAGGGTGAATGGAGCGACCACACTCCGACCCTCGGTCATCCCCAACGCCGGGTGCTCGTGGAGACCGCCGAACGCCGACGCCCTCATTTGACTGTATCACTTAGCTTGTTAGTTCTGTATGTTTGTGTTTGTGTCTGACCTGTACAAGTAGTCGATTGCAGAAGAAGATCTGAATGGAATTGTTTGCTTTGCATTTCATGGTTTTCTGTGATTGAATTGCTTTCATTTCTTGGTGTTGGGGATCGGCCCTAGGTCCTGCACCTTCGGCGTTAGGCTCCCGGCATTCATATTCAGATATGAATCCACTGTTTGTATCTATTTGGGGTTCCAAATCCATTCAGCGCTCGGTCATCGGCAATGCCTGGTGCAGGTGTAGAGTGCCGAATATCAATTGACTCATTTGATTGTATGTTGTATCCTGTCAGTACTCTGCAATTACGGCTGAGGTGTACTACTAGTCAGTCATGAAAGGACGATCGGAATCCTAGGTTTCAATGATTCGATCCCGGTTTTATCTTGGTGTTGGTGATCAGTGCTAGATCCTGCAGCCTCCGGTTAGTCTCTCGGTGTTCACATTTAGAAAAATGAATGCATTGATTATATCCAGGCCTTCTTTGACTTATTGGTGGTCTGTGATTATAATACAGAAACAGAGACAGGTATCACAGGTGTGTGCGGTCATTGATTGTTCAGACCGATTGTTTAGCCCAATTGTTTGGTCCAATTGTTCGGTTCAACTGCGTGGCCCAATTGTAGACCTATGTATTATTATGTTGAGGTTGCCATTGTGTGTCGGAGCTTGTGTCTTAATTGACTTCTTACTTACAGACCCGGAGGGATCCGGACCTCCTCAGTTATTGACTCTTGTGTGAAGGGAAGACAATTGACATGGTCAGCAGTTGAAATATACAGTCCGGACCGTTGATTATAATAACGAGTCTTATAAGAGATGTGACTTGGAACAATCAATCTTTCTGCGCGCACTCTCCCACCATCATGCCCCACAACCACACTGTCGAATCATTAGACAAGACGACGAATTTGCGATGAACAGGACCTGAAGGCTGTCAGGGCCGTGGTTTTCGTGTACGCCTACCGGATGCCTAGGTATGGTGCCAGTTAATTTCGATTCCTATCCTTGCTGATTTGTATTTGTAGATCTTCTAAATTTTGAACACTCACTCACCTCAAGCCGAAGAGACGCGCAAAGGACAGGTTTCGAGGCAGCGCTGCACTATGCCGAGACAGATGGTCCGGAACTTTTCCTTGGAGCGAAGATCACTGCAGCAGCTGGTCACTGGTGGAACTGCAAATGCTGGGATGTGAGCTTGTACTTCATGTCGGTTTACTCGGTTAATACCTTCACAGTGGTTACCATGTCTGGGGTGTACAGAGTGAAGTCGGATCGGAGGAATCGGAGGGAGGGGAGCCAAGCAGATCGGTGCAGGTGGAGGGAGAGGATGAGGGATCGGTGGATCGGTCATCCAAATGATCCGGCCCAGATGGTGGTCAACAGTTTGGTGAAGTGAGCAGGGTGAAGGCAGAATGTGATCGCCTTCGTTGCATATATTGTAACATCATCAGCACGTGTCCCGAAGTACATCATGTTTTGGGAGTATGCCTGACTCGATGGCAAACAACCTGAATTTATGTCGGTGGAGACCGCCGAACACCGATTTAATGATGTATCCAGTACCATTAATTCTGTACATTTAAGGGTGAGTTGTAATACTAGTGTATTATGACACGACAATTGGACTCAAATTATGTGCTTTGCGGTTCTAGGCTTCAACGGTTCGATCTAGGTGTTTATTTCTCGGTGTTGGCGATCGGCTACATGTTGAAGCCTCGGTGTTAGTCTCCCGGCGTTCACATTTAGAACAATGAGTGCATGGATTATGTTTTGATTTATTGGTGGTCAGTGCAGAAGCCCAGGCAGGATTTACAGGTGTGTTCGGTCGTTGATTGTTCTGTCCAATTGTTCTGTTCACCTGTGCAGCCCAATTGTTAGGTCCAGGTATTGTTCTTTTTAGGTGGCCATTGTCTGTCGGAGCTTGAACTTTAATTAATCATCTTTTTCACTAATGACTCCGTATATAGGCGATCAATCTTTTTTCACCTTCACTACCATGTCTCTGCTCAATCCACTTCCTCTGCACACCAACCACCCCGACCACCGATGGACGCAAATCCGAAGGAACTTCATTTTCGCATCGCCACCACCGAAATGGAAATCCGGGAGTGACGTCTCTGGGAAGCTGCGGCTACCCCGAGAAAGCTGACATGATCACCTCCCTTCGATGGAACCAAGGCCTTGAGCATGAGTTGGTGAGTTGGTTTTTATGACCGGTCGGTGTTCATGACTAACTACGCTGATAGTACCACATTAAAGATATTCTGGGCAAGATGTATCTTACCGGCTTTCAGCCATACATTCCCACACAGTCGCCTGCTTGATCCATCACGGGCTTGTCTGGGATGCCCAAAGCTGCAACATCAATGTCGAAGAGATACCGCTCCACATCCGGATAGTCCTCACCCACCCTACCTCCAGCGTTCAGTAACCTCGGCTCAAGGTTCGCTTGGTGGACTTGGCTCAAGCATGAGCATCCATCTCCGCCGGCATGGTGGAAAGACCCAACGATCAAATATGTAAGAGCCGTGTTTGTCACATTCATTTTCACTAATTTCGACTTAGCGTGAACCGACTCGTATGGGTCGAAGCGACTGGGAGGAAGTAGCTGAGAAAGTGTTAGCTCTGGAGCAGGACATGCATGCTTATTTCGAGGCACAGGACAAGAGGATTCACAAGTTAGAATCGGTCGTTCAGCGCATGGAGGAGGAAGGACTTGAGTCATGCGCTGCTAATTAGTACAATGCACCGCTATCTTTCAGCACAGGACTTCATTCTCGGTGTTGATGTAAATGTCCATCGGTGTTTCACATATATGACGTTGTGCCCTCTCACCTAAGCCTTGACTGAATCTTGCCTTAGTCAAATGTAACCATGATCAATGTTGGATAATATTACAAGGATAAATGTTTCGGATATAAATTCATTTTCAGTGCATGTTTTGTAATGCCCAGAATGAATATATTTTCGGTGCATGTAATGTAACACCGAGAATGAATATATTTTTGGTGCACGTACTATAACTGAAGAACATATATAATTTTGGTTCAACATAGATCAATGTGTTTATCATCGGTGCACATACTTTAATCATGAGAGTCAATATATTTTTGGTGTATGTGCTTTAACACCGAGAATGAATAATTTTTGGTGCATATACTGTAACGCCGACAATAAATATATTGGAGGTGTACATAATGTAATGGCAATAATAATCATGAAATATACATAAATATCGGGTGTCAATATGATTGGTCTGAATATGGATCAATGGACGAAATTTAAATGCAGTTTTAAAGTGTACAATGGACCATAAGTGAATGTCCGGTGTATACCCTCCAACCCCGAAATATCAATGCATCATCAGTATCTTCGGAATGTAAGTAAATCTTTCCAAAACCAGCAGGGTCACAATGCACCGAGACCTCACCGGCCGGACCCCAATTACAGCAAATTATGCTCATCTGGCCGGGACTGGCTCGCCTGTGAACACAGGTTCCACCGAACTCCGGCTGGCTGTTACTAACAGGGAGGGTGACTGAATGGGCTCTGACCGCGAGAGCAAACACACTGAACCCATCTATTCTTCTCGTGCAGGGAATGTGATCCCTCGATGCTCGCTGAACCGAACAAGCTGCATATTCCACCCTGCGAAGCACGGTCATGCCATCTCCTGTGATGACATGACGCAGCACCACTGATGGAGGTCTGTACGGCTGCAAGTCACCTTATCCGCGGACGTGTAGGTAGAGGGGGCCTTATGCAAGTTCAATTTTGCCGAAAGCACGGGGGCTGGCGAAGATGTCTGGCCCTCGTGAACCTATTCTGCGACACACCGTGACGTTGTGTCAGCTCGCGCCTACCATCTTTCTTCGAGAAATACTGGGCCAGGAAACGTATGGGACGCTCCTGCTCGTCTAGGAAACACTGAAAGTGAACAAACCGAGTAAGCATCTCAGCCATCGCACGCACAGAATACCCCCTCTGACTACCGTGCACTCGGCATCTCCGAGACCCCCATTATTCCATTTCGGGAGCTGACTGTTCCGCCCGTCCTGTTCTTTCTCTCCAGTTCTGCTATCCTTCCGCGGTGCTGGTCCCTGCCTACCACGCACGGGCTGCATCCGCCCTCTCCAACCTGATTTGCGCCAGCGCGCTTCTGCATCAGCAAATGTCGGTTTTCACTTATCTCACTTTTATCTCACTTTTCGTCTTAAAATAAGTAAATTAAGACGCAAAAGACACATAAGATCACTATTTGAAAGTGCTTTTAAGACAAAAAGAGCGTTAAGCACCGAAAAAGATACAAGTCAGAATGAAATATGAAAAGTTCACCGTCACGTCTGAATTCTCTGAATTCCCTTTTACGGCTGTTTCACTATATTTCAGATCAACGACAAGCTCATCAGGCAGTTAAGTAAAATATCCAACAAGCAATAATCCTACGACTGAAGCGCTTTAAATATTTTGGTCATTATTGTTGACCGACTGGTGGACTTGAGCGATACTGAACAAGCTTTCCGGACTGAAAAATGAATGACTTACAATCTGATGCAGCTGATCATCCTACGGCGTAGCACTTTAAATATATTGGTCGTTATTGATGACTGACTAGTGAACTTGAATGATACTGAACGAGCTTTTCACACTAAAAAATGGGTGACTTACAGTCTGATACAGTTGATCAACTTCTCGAGCCATTTGGCAAGAGCCTGTTGGATAAAATTGATAACTTCATCGAGATTGGAGGAACCCTGCCACGGACTCGCAAGACATTACAAGGGTCTGTGAGATATACAAGTAGGATGTAGGACGATTAATAGATCAGAAGCTAGCGGAGCCGTTCATTGCCTGCAAAGACAGATCAGGTACATAGTAGTACTTCATCATCAGCAATAAGCAGGACGTACTGCCGGGGGCATTCCTAGTACTGTGCCGATGGGAGCGGGTGTCGTGGTGGAGCTTGCGTAGGCTATCTGTGGGAAGCAATGAACATAGAAAAATCACCTTGCGTCAAATCAATCTATCAAAGCGGACCGGATTAATAATCAGAACCTCGGGCTCTTGCTGCTCCTTCTCGGTGTCCTTCTTGATCGCTCCTTGACCTCCTTCTCGAGCGCAGCCAACTACAATGCGTACATCAGTCACAAGTCACCATGTGCACGGACAAGAGCTACACACCTTTTTGACTATAGACCGCAAGATTTGAATTTTGTATGACATGTAGAAGTCATTCAATCCATGCTGCTATGATAGCTCCTCCACGACACCTGACCGTAGCAAATTGAAGCAGCAGTATAACATCGGGAGAAGCACTCCTTGTTCTCGATGTCGACGAAGTAGGACAGTAATTCCAGTAATTCCTCCGCCACTTCTATTGAAGCTGAGGTTGCCGGAATGATAATTGCGTCCTTGTACAACTTATCCTGCTTCGATAGGACAATCCATTCTTCCCAACGAGAGTTTTTCTGCATTGGTGTACGAGGCAGTCAACATGACGTGGTGTTGTGAAAAATGATATTATCCTGTACAGATGTGCAGCCAGTCGTCGGAACTCAAGCAAATCATGCTTTTCTAGCCGTTGCGCCAGCTTGATGTTGTTGAAATTGTCAAAGCTGTCGATCGAGTCGCGGAGGGGTTTTTAGTCCTCTTCTTCTATCAGGAGATCATTGTAAGCGTCATTGACGGCCTCGATGTTGAGCTAAAAATTCATCAGCAGGTCATTTATTATAACTAAATTCATGCAGGTTCTCACATGTTGCACTGCGATGAGATGTCAGCGAATGAGAGGAATGTGATCAATTTGCTGGAACATGCGAATGACGTGCGCGTGCTCAATACGAGGGATGAGAACTGTTAGCCGATCCATGAGCAATGTTGGCTATTCTTGTAGGTAGAACGTGAGCGACATGTAGTACTATGCTGTAATGGTGAAATTTAGTTGATCATCAAATCCGTAAAATATCATGATCATGCACGTATCGATATTGGCCATCCGAATGATGAAATTATTGAATTGGTTGTGTTCGCAGGCATCGGAGGATCATTCAATCATGGCAAGTGCCACGTTGTCCTTTACCGATGTTGAGCTTGATTTAAGACAAAAAACATCATATACTTATGAATTCGTCATATTTGATATACAACAACACAAGTTCCAGCCAGAGGCGTGCTTTCTCCATCGCTTTGATGAGCTATGGATACTAATTAACATAAAAGGCAGAACTAGTGCATGAAAGGAACTGACCTTTGGAATGTTGATACGAGTTAGAAAAGCTTCGGATGTTCCATGACTGGACAATAGCGTTCAATGGTGAGCGCCGCAACATACAAATGGAGGATTACGCTTCTCCGGCCTGCACTTGCTGTATAAGATCACTACTCTGTGAAAATACCCGTCTATTGAATAAATTTTAGCAAGCTCCGTAACGGAGGAATGAATGCCCTTTGCTCACTCCAAGTTTAAGCGTGCCTCAAGCAGTGAAAAACCTCATCAAAGTGACCACAACGTTCGTATGACCATCGTATAAAGTTCCTGTTCCAGATGTGCCATGAGAAACAAACTTGGATGACGTCTACAACAATACACACTGCGTTGACGATGATATATATTGAGACTACAAATTTGTGCCTGTAAAGGATGTTAGGTCTAGCCAGCGAACATATGACCGCTACACACCAAACGGAGTTTGCCCTTCTCTATGCATGCGGCGTGAACTTGCTTTCATATTTTGGGTACATTATCAGATCCTAAAGTCCAATATAAACGAAGATACGATGCTCACTGAGTATTGCCGCCCTTCCGAGCACTCTCGACGGCACCCTGGTTCTCGCCGAGATATATGAGAGCAGTTGCGAGATGGGCCCAGTTCGAAATGCTTGTGAATGACAGTTTGGCGGCGTGATAGAGCTGGTCCTCGAAACATTTTTCTACCACTTCCAAGACGTCCGCTACATTGGTCATGCTCAGGAAATCCTCCATATCGTGCAAGACGATCCATTTTGCATATGCATATGCCAACTCCGTGTCGATCTTCGGTTTCCGGAGAGACTTGCAAGCCCATCTGGAGGTAGCAGATGAGATCATCGAATTTGCCTGCGCGGTTCAAGATCTTGATGACCTCCAAAAAATTCGAGAGATTCTCAACCTGGATGTAGGAGTCTACACGAGAAAGAGAGTGAGATGAACCGTGCTTCATGGATGTGAAAAAACTCACCGACGGCAGCCTTGATTCGTAGACCGTCAAGCTGTCTTTCAGCCAATCCGCTCCAAACCTCCGGCTTGTTAACCTTGTTTGCATACTCCACACCACGGTCCACAGATACAACATGTTCTACGAGAACGTTGATGGCCATGGCATGCTGCTCGTATTTCTTGTAGATCATGAACGCTTCTACATAGAGGTAATGTTTGATAGCAATTTTTGCGATCTCAGCTGTGTCATGGTTCTGCAACTTGCCAATATAGCCCACAACTTTGCCCTTGTCCACGCGAACGGCGGTTAGCATTATGAGGTTTAGCAAGTTCCAGTTGTCACTGGATAGTGACGGTCCGAGGATGATCTTCTCGAGGAGCTCGATAAGCCCAATGGGTAGATCCGCCGATAGCAATGTTTTGACGGCGATCGACACGTTCGGATCAGCGCCCTCAGGGGAGCAGTCACGACGATCTACGTAGCATACAAAAACAAATATTTTAGTGTAGTAAGAAATCAATCGAGGCTTGCCTGATCAAGAAGCTAGCATTTGTGCATATAGCTCTGGTTCATGACGCCGAGCAAGGCATCGAGCCTGCTACTTGAACCTAGAGTTATCATTTGTGATTGCAATGAGCCCTTCGCATATGCAACGTAAGCCAAGTAAGGACCACGGGCCTCGCAGCATTTTCCAGCAACTAGCGGCTCATAAAGCTTGTGAAAATGATATGAGAATCAGTAGATAGTAGACAATCGAACAGACTTACGTTGTTCGAGTCAGTGTAGATATTCGCGAGGGCATTGAACACTGCAGAACCCTGACTCCCAGCCTGCATACTAGCCTCCAGCCATGGCAGGATCAACTTCAGCCTATTCCTGGCCTCGACCTCGTGAACGAGCTCGTCAATGGGGAAGTTGCCAGGGACCGACGCCAACAAAGCTTTGATTGTCGTCTCATCACAGTCTACATCTGGAAGCCCACCGACGACTTCCAACGACTTGTGGTGTCCGGACAGAGTTGACAAGGGTGACGTACACCTCCATGAAGTTCATCAAGCTGTTCTGATACAAACAGAGAACAAGATCGTGCACGAAGTCGAAATGATCACAAACAATGATGAGGGGGAGCTGGTCGGCGAGCCTCGCTTCTTTAAGGAAGTTCTTGATCTTCTCGGCATTGTAGAAATGCTCTCTCGGCAAATACGCTCCGCCTCGTGGAACCTGATCAGTACAGGGTAGCGGCCTGGATATACTTGAAGTGAACTTCGGGGTCTTGGCTGAGATTGACGATCGACCCGAGATAGTAGTAAAGACCGGAGCGCGAAGATCAGCTTTCATATCAACACAAGCACAGAATGGACGTACCCTCGAAAATCTCGAACGATTTAAACATTTCGATCAGCTTGACAAGTCCGAGAATATCAGAGTATTTCATCGCGATTTGCACAACTATCTGCAGAGTCTGCCCAATTATACAAGCATCTCCCGCACACATACTACGAACGACCGCCCTGTCATCAAACGACTGAAGTAGTTGACGAGCAACTGATACAAATCTATGAGAAGTAAGCTGAATCCCAATAGCACTGTCACTCACATCAGGCTGGAAGACAGCCGTGTGCACAATGACACGCTTGATTTCCGGAAGGTCCTCGTAGTACTTGAGAGCCTAAGGTCGAATATAGTTTAAAATAATAATAACTACGATTCATTCGGTGTGTCACGTACCCTTGGCATTACGCCTGCCTTCTCGTAGAGATTGGCGATATGAGGCCGATCATAATGTGTGAACATCTCGTTCCCGAGCATAGCATATGCGACCTGCGGTGCGTGAATCAAGTTCATTGCCAGTAAACGCATCTGCAGATGGCCCGCAAGCACGAAGTTACAGACTGGACCATGTTCTGCGACATGAAGATATTGACCACCTAGCAATATATCAATCAGACTGACTGTATAAAGGCGATGATGAAAACGGCTGCTCACCGTCTCAATATCAACAAGTGGTCCTGCTTCATCGTTGGCCAGCTGAGCGGCGAATTCCGTGCCTTTCTCTGGGTTGGTATGCATAATATGTTGCAGGATGCTGACGAAGTCTGGGGTGTAACCGACTTTCTTTGCATATAGCACGACCTTGTCAGTTTGACCTGTTTCCGCGAAGCAAGCAATACCCTTATTCGGCACATTTTCCCTGAAGTATACACTGAGCGCCAGTGTCATATCATGCAGCCGGACAATATCTCCGAGCTCCTCACTGCATGTGAGCTGTGCCCAGATACTGTAATAGGTGAAAAGTATAGACCTGCACAAGCTGACCTTGTTCTCCTTCAGCCACTTCTCCAGCAATTGTTTTCTACCCAGCTGCAGGACCAGTCGAGCGAGTTCCACAGACTCCAGATAGTTTAACTCCCCCTTCTCGAGTAGAATACCGAAGTAATGCAGAAAGGGTGACAGCTCGCCAGGAGGAGCAGGCGCCTGCTTAAACGCCTGGATAACTTGCGCGGTATGAAGAATCCCCTATAAACCACGGTCATTTGAACTGTACGTGTGAATATATGTGGGCGTACCCTTGGTGAGTTCACCGCAACCTTCACCGCCTTGCCAAACTGGCCACTCTGGAACAACTGCTGGTATTGCTTGATATACAGGTCGTCCGCGCTAGGTGGGTTTGCGCGGCTGGCTAACTTGAACGCGAGTTCAGTGTTGTGAAGCATCGTTAAGTATACGGGATGACAGTCTGCTCATCGACGTCGACACTCGAAACCCGTCCCTTCTTGTTTGACGCCAATGATAACGTTGGTCGCATCATGCTCAGCCGTGACAAAAATGGTCTCCCCAGAAATACGGTTCATGTAGATGCAAGCACCCGGTTCCAAGTCGTAAAGATGGATGAAACCATACTTCATGACCAAGAATATGATGGCGTACTTCTTCGAGACTTGCACCGTGACAGGGAAGTCATTCGTAGCTTCAGGCGGGAAGTAGACATCAACGCCCTTCTTCGTAAAGGGAGGGTCTGCCACGTCGTGGTCATTGTCAATTGGCCGCGATACGAGAATAATGAGTATGGCGCTTTGAGCTAAACAACTCACCTTCGCACCCGTCGTTGTATGAACAGAGAACGTGAAGAGCTTCGTCGAAGCTTGATGTCCATCCAGCTTCAGCTCTGAAGAAGTAGCAGCATGTTCTTCAATCAGCTGGCTGATTCCCTGCTCTCAGCTGTAAAGCTGGATGGAACCTTTAACCTTGAAGACGGCGGGCAGAACTTCTGTATGAAGGCGTGGTCCACATCGCACATTATCGATGCCTGGGAGCCTCTGTCGCTCTCGGAATCTGACATGCTGTATCGATGGCTACGCGACGGACTTGGCGTTTCTGAGCATGATGCAAGTGCAGCGCAGCTGGAGTCGGCGGTTACAGTGGGGGCGGCAGAGGGATGGAGCTCCTGACTGGCATGAATGGTGCTGCCTTGCTCTTCCCAGTTGTCGTGCTCGTTGTCAGCGAGGTCGGGGAAGACATCAGGTTCATCTTCTTCAGGGGGTAGTGTTGATATCCAATACATCCGCACAGGATCGAAGATCATGTTACCGACGACTCGGACGCTGGCTGCAAAGGATCCTACGGGATACCCGATGGAAAATCCTGTGAGGTGAGTGATAAGCCCTACTCGTGTGCCAGATGTGCCAGCAGCAGCATCAAAAGTGGCAGTGTCAAAATCTTGGAGAACCTGATCGTTGCCCTCCCATTGAAGGAAGTCGAATTCCATTTCATTTCTTCAACGACGTAGAATGTGTGCTTCAATCAAGTAGCGGCATTCTGAGAATCAAATAGAAGGCTCACCCTTCGCAGCACCAGTGCGGCCCAAGTGCCAGATCAAGGTCAGCTTCCAGAATGTTGTATTTCCAGTAGATGAAGAACCAGTTTTCTTTTTCACACAAAGCTCACTTTCGAATGGCTTTGAGAGTCCAGGTCTTGACGTCTCCACGACGTTTCAGGGAAGTCGATACGTCCTGTCTGCTTCAAAGTTTTGGCGGAACCTGCAGCCTTGGCCGAATCTGCGAACAAAGCGTGAGGCAGAACCTTCAAGGCCATCAGATAGGATGTACCAGCACTTCCACCAGAAACGTTGTGTTTGCCTTTCCGGCGGACAGTTCTCTTTCCAGATGAGCCGCTCTCTGCATTTGATGAGGATGATCATCGTTTTAATAGCCCACAGGCTGAACCCTGAATCGTCCCTCCTTCTCCCGATCTGATGGAAGATCGTTGAAGCCATCAAGCTCAGTCTCATCACCGTATGTCCGCTGCCGCTTCAGTTTTTTCAGAACCTTGACAGTGGGTGGCATAGGTATGCTCTGGGATTGGGCGTATCGAGGCCCTATTGCCAGCGCAGATTGACGGCACGGCGGAATTGGAGAAGCAGACCTCTGCATCGAGGAAACAGAAGAACAGCATTCAACGAAGGGGAACATCGACGAGATCGCTCGCCGAGCTTTCAACCTCGATGAAGAAGTGGGCATGGTGAGGCACATGTAGAATGCCACGATGTACTTGAAGTGAAATTCGGGATCTTGGCTGAGATTGACGATCAATCTAAATGCAGATCAACTTTCATACCAACATAAAACATGGAATGGACGCACCCTTGAACTATTTAAATATTTCGATCAGCTTGACAAGTCCGAGAATATCAGAGTATTTCATCGCGATTTGCACAACTATCTGCAGAGTCTGCCCAATTATACAAGCATCTCCCGCACACATACTACGAACGACCGCCCTGTCATCAAACGACTGAAGTAGTTGACGAGCAACTGATACAAATCTATGAGAAGTAAGCTGAATCCCAATAGCACTGTCACTCACATCAGGCTGGAAGACAGCCGTGTGCACAATGACACGCTTGATTTCCGGAAGGTCCTCGTAGTACTTGAGAGCCTAAGGTCGAATATAGTTTAAAATAATAATAACTACGATTCATTCGGTGTGTCACGTACCCTTGGCATTACGCCTGCCTTCTCGTAGAGATTGGCGATATGAGGCCGATCATAATGTGTGAACATCTCGTTCCCGAGCATAGCATATGCGACCTGCGGTGCGTGAATCAAGTTCATTGCCAGTAAACGCATCTGCAGATGGCCCGCAAGCACGAAGTTACAGACTGGACCATGTTCTGTGACATGAAGATATTGACCACCTAGCAATATATCAATCAGACCGACCAGGTAAAGACAACAACCAAAAATGGCTACTCACCTTCTCGATATCGACAAGACGTCCGCGCCAAGTAGGTCTGCGTGGATGGGCAACTTGAACGCGAGTTCGGTGTTGTTAAGCGTCATTAAGATATACGGGATGACAGTCTGCTCATCAACATTGAAAATCAAAACTTGTCCCTTCTTGTTGATGCCGGTGATACCGTTGGTCGCAACCTCCATCTATATCGAGAATTGATCCCCGTCCACTTCCTCAGCATCGGTGCCAGCATTGGTACAGTCACCTCGGCCACCTGTAGAGCGGCAAAGGGTGCTCTGTGCCCACAGCGACACTGGAGCTCGGGCAACCATAGAAGTAGTATATGGCAGTGAGCATGGCAGAAAGTCACTCCTGCTCTTTCTAATAGACCTTCTGCTGCTTGTGCCACCTAGTATGGACGTCGACAATGCAATTGCACCCTTACCGACCCAAAGTCGCCACTCGAGAGCTTCGCCGAGCGTGCGTTCGCAGCGCCCGATCTCCTGCGGAGGTAGTCCAGCCAGCTTAGCCCAAACCCGAATGGAATAGAACCTATCAAGCATGAACCTCGATGCTAGGATAAGGCACACCAAGAATGCCTGGCAGAGACAGAGAGAGGGGGAGGGAGAGGAGGAGGGGGGAGGGGCTTGGATTTTCGCGGGTGATAAAATTTGCTGGACCACATTGAGATTCGAAAGATTGCAGAGAAGGTGGGAGATGTGAGTAAGGTAAACCCACGATGTTGGCTCCATGTTGAGACGTCCGCCATCCATTGGATTGATGGAGCATCTCATCATGAGATAGCTCGCCGCGAATAACGCGGCAGGCGGCATCTTCTTGCATGCAATCGCTGGTCGGTGGAGTTGTCTTCTCTTTTCAGATAAGCTCCAGGATCTTCCCACAGACAGCCTTTGGATAGCACAGAGCAGTCTGGGGGACACCGGCGGACGTCAGAGGCAAAGGACTTGGTGCACGAAATCCCTGATAGGTACAACGTTGCAGCCAGAGGCCAGATCGGATGCTAAACTGGTCGAATTGCCTGCGCGGCGATGGAGGGGAGGGACATATGAAAGGCGTGACAGGGGGAGGGTAATTGAGTGTTGCGAGTCACAAAGAGCTTTTGATGAATGAATGACCAGCGGTGTAAGGGAACAATGATGCAGGCTGGATGCAAAGTGCGTCGTGCCCACAACTTGAAGGCAGCTGGGATGTCATCGGCCGGATGCTATACGAGAATGAGCTGGACAGCTGGTACAAATGATCTACACCAGATGAAAAATAAATGAGTGAACTGTGGACTAACCAACAATTCGGGTGACATATCTCGCCTTCTGCGAACCTCGCAGAGGATTTGACAACCGACGATTGCCAACTTGAAATGTTGGAGCAGTTCTGTCTCACATATATGGTTGATAGACGGTTGATGGAGACGTAGAGGCGACAGAGAAAGCTGAGATATTAAGTGATGAAACCAGTGAGGATGTCTCCGTCCGATCCCATGTTCGGTGAAGGAGGAAGATGGCAGGGCGCCAAAAATATGGTATACTACCAAATTAGGGATCAGAGGTGCCGAATCAGGAAGTACAATGGAAACGAAATGTTAAAGTAATACTATATATATGAGAATGTGTACTGTACGAATTGCGTCTATTTTCCAACATTAAGGTAGGCTGGAGGGAAGCGCGAAGGACCTGCGGCGGTTAGAGAATACTATAACATGGTATAGGGTTGATATAAATGGTTGATAAAGACGTAGAGGCGACAGAGGAAGGTGTTAAAACAGGCCGGCGGGGAGCACGGTGAGAGGATTTGAGATAGTATAGGGTTGGTATAGACGGTTGATGGAGAAGTAGAGGTGACACAGGAAGCTGGGATATCAAGAGAGGCTGGAGGGAAGCGCGAAGGATCTGTGACGATTAAGGATATACGATGGTGGATGCATACAGTTGCCAGCGTGCGAGGCTCTTCACACTTGATGTGAGGAGGATAGACACATATTGCTGGCAGGGTGTTCCGTATTTTCTTTTCATGAGATACCCATCTTTTATCGCCTCTTGGAAGACATGCGAGAGCTGGGGTACTATGTACAGATTGACTATAAATTTGACACTGCATCAGTGGATGACGAAGATGCATTATGGAAGGAGACGCACTCCAGACGCACACCTCCACTCCGTATCTGCTCTTGATGTCCGCAAGGTATGCCTTCGGGTTCGGGAAATTGTCCGGATCGAACGTAAATGAGCACCTGTGGCAAGCCAGCTCCCAATTAATGCAATAAGTGGAATGAACATTGGGGATTTGTCATGTATCGTTCATACCGCTTCATCCAGAGGCAGTCGAGGTGGAACGCGCACTGGATGGTTGCATTTCAGCATACACTGCTGGAAACCCGAGACCATCTTCTCGTCGTAGGACGTTAGAAATGAGGTTGACAACAATGCGCAAAATAGCAACATCGGAGTTGGAAATGGAGAAGGCAACTTGAAATGGTTCAAGATATTGGGATATACGCAGAGAACACAGGACACCGTAGTATGGATGGTTGATAGAGACATAGAGCCGGGATATCAAGGTAGGCTGGAGGGGAGCGCCGGGAGCGCGAAGGACCTGTGGTGGTTAGAGAATACTAGTGATATAGGGTTGATGTAGACAGTTGATGAACATTGAAGATGTAGAGGCGACATAAGATAGGCTGACGGGGAGCACGGTGAGAGGATTTGAGACGATACAGGATTGCTATAGACCATTGATGGAGAAGTAGTGGTGATAGCAAGCTGGGAAATTAACAGAGGCTGGAGGGAAGCACGCAGGATGCGTGGCGATTGATCATATGTGATGGTGACTGCACAAAATTGCCAGCGGGCCCGAGTACGCGAGGCGCTCGGACTTGCTCGCAGGGAGTGGGGGAGGGCATGGTCGACTTGCTCGAGCAGATCCTGTGCCAACTTCAAAGCGGGAATGCTCCTTTCCTTCGACAGCTCGTGTCAGCGCACCAGGAAGGTAATCCTGCCAGATGTCAGACGGCTCACCAGTTAAAGATCGGACCGGGCAAGACTACTATGTCAGACAAGAGATTAGGCTAGCAAGAGAGAATGTCCTAGCATAGTGGAAAACGTACAAGAAAACTAAAAGATCATTTCAAATGCGTGGTGGTCTATGAACTTATTCACATAGAATGCACGGAATGCATCCAGTGAATGGAAATTCCGCATATCAACTGGTATGCGTGTATTTCCGTAAATGCCAATGAGATGTGCGGCGCGGATGATAGAGTCCAGATGAATCACCGAGACTACTGGTAAGTGACGTCTAAACTCCGGTTTGACAATATACATCCCAGTGTCTTCATCTGGTTCGTCAGAAATGCGTTTGAACCAGTGAACAAGCGCGCACGGATATGTGGACCCCTCATACTCAAAAGAGAAGAAGAGAAGTACCCGTGCTACGCCAAGCCCCAAGAAACCATCAATTTCCAGATGGCGTTCAACAAAAACGCAGTCAAATCGCAGTGCAGACTTCCACCACAGCGGC
Source organism: Grifola frondosa (assembly GCA_001683735.1). Taxonomy (NCBI): domain Eukaryota; kingdom Fungi; phylum Basidiomycota; class Agaricomycetes; order Polyporales; family Grifolaceae; genus Grifola; species Grifola frondosa. The sequence continues at coordinate 262,642 of LUGG01000038.1, read as the reverse complement.
GTCGCACGAATATGCTCCCGGTGCATGCCTCCAGTTCCGCAGGGATCACTCGGGGCATAGTAGGTTGCTGCGGCCGAATAAAACACCGAGAGTCGTCCATAAAATTCCGGACATTCATCGATGTGTACCTCTAGCCCTGGAAGTTCGCTCTCGGGGTTTTTCTACATCGTATAAAAATCGGCGAATGAGCTCCAGCAGGCGAGGTTGGTTGATCTCAGCACCAAGAGCATTTGCATGATGGGCATGTCGCGTTTCTGTATAGAAATTAGTAAATGCACGCTTCAAGATGAATACTCGCTCACGAGCTGTGGCCGCCATCACCACATACAATAATACCGGTGGCCCATCTACAGCTCTGTCATCCTTTCGTTGTGTATTGACAGTCCGTTCTGCATTCGAGGCATCCGCATCCGAAGGGTCAGAATATGAGGGAGGGTCCATATCAGGATCTACATGATAGCAGGTCGTAAGTATCGAAATGCACATACAACAAAAGCGACGTACTCAGTGCAAGCCAAGCTTCCGAAAGGCAAGTCCCCTCAAGCATCCCCCATTCTTTGAAGTCGACTCTTGACGCTGCGAGCTTGTCGACGCGCTGGTTTGTTAAAAGAATTTGCCCTGCAGCTTCATAATGATTTGAGCATCGCCAGGGATTCTTGACAGCCTCGATGTGCTTGGATTCAGTAATGGAAGAGCACAGTCCGTTCAGCGCACTGAACGCCCAGATCGAGGTGTAATAATGGGAGAGAGAATGCTGCCTAGGAAGGGAAAATCCTTCAGAGCGCACGCCAGTCGTCTGGAAGATGGCACGGTGCTCGTGGAAGCGCTGCAGGGCATCCTGGAGCGCAGCCAACGTTTCCGGTGTATGAACGTTGCGCTGAACAACATAACAAAACTCAAGAAATGCACGCATTGCTCGCACCATTTCCCGAGGAACATAGCCTACAAGGGCAGGAAGATAGACCTGTGTTCAAAGTGTAAGCTCATGTAATGAACGAATTGAAGTACGTAGTACCTTCATAAGTGCCTTGGAATCATCGCCGGTCCACTGTTTGAACCCTCGGCCTTCATGAAACCTTCTTAAGTTGGAGAAGGGAGGTATGACAGCGATTCTAAAATGATATTATTTCAATTTGCACACATTCAAAATTCTGAACCACTCACTGACGATCAATGTCTGCTAAGATGCTTTGCGCACGCATTTTTCCGTGCGTCTGGACAAGGTATGTCTCCACCCAGTCGACAAGGTGGTCTTTAAACGTCCCTTTAATCACTTGGTGCAAAATGTCCGGTGAGAGGAGCTGATGGATGTCAGCGTGCGGAAAATCGTTCGTGAAGGGCTAATGATGAAGTAGATTAGATAGATTCTGCAGGAAATGAAACACCCCAAGGTAGAATAGGACTATTTTCCAACTTACCACAATGTCGCCGACAATTCCATAATCTTCCCATAGGTCTCCAAGTTCGTGATACGCCACCAGTTCTTCGGTGTGCTCACGCGAGCAATGACCGCCATCAGCGCCGTCAAGATCGTACTTACTCGCTGTGCATCTGAAATTAAATCCAAGTCAGTAAGCGTGGAGCAAGAGATGATGAGATGAGAAGACAAACTTCGGACACCAGCCCTGCACAACACATGCAAGTAGGGCTTGTTCAGGGTAGTCAGCAATGTAGGGTCCGAGCCCATAAATCACACGCCTGAAATGTCCATCGGCGCAGCGCGTAATCTTGGGCGTAGACATCCCGGGCTTGAGAGTGCACAAAATTCATGACAGAGATGAATGAAATAACTGTTGGCGGAATTTCCGGAATGTCACATCGTTTGCGTACTTGCGGTCAGCTGCGCACACACAAATTTGTTAGTGTACTATTAGGAAATAGACCAAAAACTTCACACAGTTTTCGGAATCGCGAGAAATCCAATCAGAGCAACAGCGTTCCTGTGGGCGCGGCACATGGTGTTGTAAACGTTTCCGATGGAGAGATAGAGCAGATAATATTCATTCTGGCCAGTTGCAACAGATACCATAGTTTTGTCGCTGCCAAGTATGATTGGTACGAATGCGGCACCTTTCGTTTGAGGGTCTTTCGAGATTATGTCCTGTAATATCTTAAGTTAGGCAATCTCAAGTGTAGATAATATTTTCCACTCACCGCCTGTTCCCATACCCAATCGCCAGACATGAAATCTTTCAACCTACGCTGACCATCATGGAACTCTCACACTGGAGCATAATCCATCTCGCCGTTGAAGTCCGGATTTGCGAGCATTTGTTGTACAACGACGTGCGGATCCCGAAACCATACTTCATGGGTCTGCTTCATCCAGGAAGGTACATCTCCATCAGGCAAATCACCCGAGTACTTCATCTTGAAGGATTCCCACTTGACATCGCCAAGAATCGTAGAGTCGATGGTTCGATATAAATCTTCAACGTTTGCGAATGGTGCTTGATCGCCGTACTTCAGAACAGACGCTGCCCAAAGGTTTAGCAAAGCGTTGATATTGCCACCGGCCATCTGCACGCGCTTATACAGTAAGTCAGCCATCTCGAACCCAACTTGTGAGCGATACGGGGTCCAATCATCAGTGGGCGCAGCCTGTGGCAATGTCGGAGGCATTCCTGGAGCTAAGTAAACTCCATCTTTATCGCAGGGCCTTCCTAACATGGACTATGCGTGAGTACATGATAAACAGAACAAAAGATTCATACCATCTATATCTGCATGGAATTCTCTGATTATACCTTCCGGCTCTGGATTGTCGGGTTCGTGATCATCCGGCTCATGTTCTGGAGCATAATCCTCATATTCGTCCTCTACTTCTTCATCGTTATCTTCACAGCTGCTGTCCGCGTGAATAGCCTCGGATTGCTCTGCTTCAGAAGATGCATCGAAGGCGTCAATCGGCAGATAGCTATTGCTTCGTTCTAAGATTGGTGAGTCAGTGTGGTGATTGACATTATTGGCCCGACTCACCTTGGAGTTCCGTATCATCTATTTCCATTTGATCAATGTCTTCTTCATCGTAACCGCCACTAACACCTTCAACAGGGATATCGTCGTCTTCTTCCACCTTGCCTCGGCCTTAAATCCATTTGTCAGTGAATAACCACTATATACTGGCTCATGCTACTTACTGCTGCCGTTCGCATCGTTCTCTGCATCCATATCAACCACATCTTCGGCATGCCGGACTGGCTCATCCCGGGCAGTTCGCCACGGATCATTCTGGTGGTACGTCCTCATATGTTTCGTTCTGCTGGCCCGATTCCTGAACCATCTTGAGCAGGTGGAAGCAAGACAGGGATAGTGGACAGGATCACTTGCCAGTCACCTAGGACGACCAGACTGCGAAGAGGTCTTGGGAACCATTTGAAGTGCCAGAAGACTGTGAATCGGTTCAGAGCACAAACACAAGGAGAAAAATTTAATAGATTAAGTTCGCGTACTAGATCAGAGACTGCATCCACTCCAGATTAGGCTACCCAATCCTGATGCGACGCGAAGTCCGGCAGATAAATCAAATGAGTGAACGTTTGGCGCTGGATTGCGTGGCAACTTACCGCATTGTCCCCCAAAATTTCAACCGCTATCTCATCCTTGTCATGGCTAAAACTCGACCTGGAAATGCCACCAAACGTCCTGCACTCCCAAATCTTCCTGCTCCGCGCCACACTTCTCAGCAGGTAAAAGAAGACAAGATTGCCCAGGAGAAGGCCAAAATGGAGGTCGCAGCTGTGAAGAAGAAATCTGTTAAGAAGGTTGCTGCCATAGAGGACGACATGGCCGATGCTGATGCCCATCAGGAAGCCAATCGTGTCACCAAGCCGAAGAAGACAAATACGAAACTGCAGCGTAGCTTTGCAGTTTCGAATATCCTAGATGAGGAGGAGGTTATCGAGGCCAGTCAGCAGTCAAAGAAGCTCCAGAAGTCACAGAAGCGACGGTGATCCCCTTCCATCGAAGAAATTGGAGTTCAGGATGCTGACACTGTGCTTGAAAGTTCAGACCAGGACGGAGACGATGAGGGCGACGAAGAATACGAGGACGACGAGCAAGAACTTCACGCCAATGTTCGGGATGTTGTAATTTTCAACGATGAACCACTCACCGACCTTAGTCCTTCGGATAATGAGGTTGAAGTGATCAAACCACCGAAGAAGCTTCAAAAGACGGCCCTTCGTGAGGAGGTCACATCCACGCAGAAATCGACCGGGAATCAGGTGTCCGAGGTGATAGTGGAAATATCCATGGGCAAGGGTGCTGCAAAGAAGACTGCATCGGCAGCAGCGACTACCAAGACCGCTGTGAAGAAAAGGTGAGTGATTGTTTGCTCTATGGATCTGAAATGGAAATCTGATTATTTTATAGCTCCTCGAGCAAGACGTCAAATGCACAGTCAATTCCGGAGGTGTCTGGACTAGCAGACGATTGGGAGATGCAGACTCCAGCGAGCAGTGTTGATAAGGCTACTAGTGCTTGGGTAGGAAAGTCTACTGCTCCTGATAGTACTAGGAATGGCGGCACGACAACATCGAGATCGGTCTCTTCCGAGTCTGCAATGGCCCCAACGAGCACCTCCATGCCTGCCAAACCCGCGCAAAGTCCAAAGAATCAGACACCTGCACGTAAGAACAAGATGCCGGCAAAGATATCATCTGGAGGGGGAATTATCAGCAATGACGAGGAGGCTGAGCGTGTTGCCGCGATCAACAGTCCTGTCAAGAATGGTAAAAGGGTGACAAGTAATGTGTGTAACTGTTCCGATTTTTACTACTACTCACTTGATTTTCACATACCTTTGAAAATCCAGTCAATTGTGAAGGCGAAGGAGGAGGAGTACGCAGGCGAAGTTTTCGACGTGTCCATGATAAAGGAGGAGACTGAGAATCCTGTGGCCTTGACAAGGTCGGCACCGAATAGCAAATCTGGAAAGAAGGTGCTGGTCCCTGCCGGTGCGAGGGACAATGGGTTGTGGAGTCGAGTATTCCTTGGGACGATCAAACGATACGCAGGCACCCGCATGCAACCGTGGACACTTGGGAGTGATGCAGAGGTGGCACAAGTCATCTCAAAGATTTTTGACGCTGTGTATGCTGGGACTGCTGTCGTCAAGCCGGTGTCAATGCTGGTGTATGTTTCTCACGTAAGTCAAAGGTTGTTTTGTACGTTCAATGCTCTCTCATACTATATTCCCTTTTCAGGCAAACCAGGCTCTTTGCGAGTGGCACTCACGCACTGGAAATGATGCAATCGACCAAGTGCATCAGCTTTTCCTTTCCAGTCCCAAACATGAGACCAACGAGGGACTTCAGTTCGCGGAATGCATCTTGCCGGTATAATGCTCCTCGGCAGGATGCATCCCGATGGAGTACCCACCAAGGCCTAATTTGAGTGATCAGATGACAAGATGCATCCAGATGCCCAAATGCATCTGAATGTAAAATGACATCTAGCGGGTTCGAACCAACGACCTCAAATCTGAAAACAGGCAATGCTCCAACTGCACCAAATGACTGTTACAATACTCTGAATTTAAATTTAATACATACGCATTTTTCCTCTCCTCTAAGTATTCAAGACAACATACATCCAATTGAAGGCAAGATGCATCCGGGCGAATCAAGATACATCCGGACAAGTTAAGATACATTCGTCGCACATCCAAAATTGCTCCTCATACCATAGCGCCGTGCCTCCTCGACCATTCGGTTGATCTCGTCCTCCTACATGTGCGGTGCAGCACGTCACTGCCGCAGGTGTGTCTGTCATACCTACAATCGTGAGGGGGTACGAGGATGCAAACGGTGCATGCACACTGCGTGTCTTTCGTGCAGCTCGTCCTCGGTGAACAGCACGCAGAATGCCGAGTACCCGAGCGTGATGGTCTCGTATGTGCAGAGCTACTGCATCGCCTGCACGCTGGCAAGGTCGAGTGTCATGCCGCGCCGGCGCGCCTGCATGTGCGGCAGCATGCGCACGAGATACACCGCCATCCAGTTCATCGTGTACACGGTGCCAATGAGTCCGCGATGGCGTTGTTCGCGTTCGCACACGAGTTGTATGGCGCGAGCATCCTGTTTAAGCCCGTGTCCTCGACCTGGATGAGCTGGTGGTATGAGGTGGAGAATTGCTGCACGCCGAAGAAGCCTGCGGACATTAGCGGTCGGTGGGTCGGGATAGATAGCGGATACATACCCTCCTCAACGAGCTGCCGCTCGAACGTGTATCTACCTATTATACAGACTGCGATGTCCCGTGCGTCTGCAGCAATCCGATCAGAGGCATCACCGTCGGTCCCAGCATCACCAAGAGAACTTCTGCAGAGACACCGCTTCCAGACGCGGTGGGTAGTACAGCTGTGGCAAAGTAAACTCGTACTCGGCCATGGCACCGTCGCCTGCTTTAGCTGCGCGAACAGGTCTTCCCGAGCTCGTTCTCGCTAATCCACAGCGAAGGCACCACTCCGTCAACTGTGCACGACTCGTAACGGCCTGCGGAGCCTGCTTTCATCACGGCCTCTGCCATTCGACTTTCTCCATGGTCGATCGATCAGCGTACTACGCAGGACACACACGGGAGATGAATACAGTGGGTGCATACCTTGGGTCATATGCATTGCCCATCCTTCGAACATCAGATTCATATGGGTGTTTCTTGTCCTGTGCAGACGTCGACGGGACGGTCGTCAGTCGACAATGTCTGTGGATGTTTCAAATCCACAGAGGAGCAAACGACGGGGACACGTACCACGACTGCGAACTCGAACAGAACATACTCCATGTCCATCGCATACTGCCATATGCTGATGTCTCCTACATGGTGGTGGGTGTTGACAAGGACCAGGAGGTGGCGGCGGGCATTGACGTCAAAGAGGCGGCAGCTGCTGCTGAAGAGGGCGAGGCGGCGGGCATGACGAACAGCATCCTCGATGTAGATGCTCAGCAAGACTCACCGCACATGTACAATCTTGCCGCCCCCACGCCCGTCTCCCCGCTCACACGTGCGGCGTCCCTAACACGGCCCGCTATCGTGACCAGCACACGCTCGTGCTCTCCACACGCATGCTCACAGCACCCATCCCAGAACTGCTTCCTCGCTGAACCTCTCGTTCGGAAACCCATTCATGCCGGAGGGCACCGACGTTGTGATTTAGGTCAGCATGGGGTGGCTGCTGCTGCTCCTCGTCATCTTGTCTGTGTGTGCTGTCCAGCTCCAGATCATGGCCGAAGATTTCAGCCTTTGTGATGATGGCGCGGTCGGAGGCGGTGAGCTTGTCCTTGTACCCGAGCCCCGCGAGCAGCGCGCAGTCGGCAAGCGGGAGCGTGGTGGGCAGCGGGTGTTGACGAGGACCAGCAGACGGCGGGGAGCTCACATAGCTATAGATAATAAATAATTTAATCAACGTCTCCGTTCGACACTAGCGGCGGGCGCGCCCGACGCGTCGGGATGCAAGTGTGCAGCTCATGTGGGAAACTTCAATTTCTACTTCACAATACCGCATACATCACCCCGCGCTACATCACGCTTCCCTTTGAGTCCTCCCTGGCGACGAGTAATGGAAGACAATATTAATAATGACGACAAACCGGCGGTGGGAGAGGACGAGGCGGCGGCGGCGGCAGGCGTTGACGAAGAAAATGCCGCAAGCGTTATGCCGGCGGGCAACACCCAGGATGAGGAGGAACCGGCAGGCGATACCCAAGACGAGGATGAGGAGGAGGGTGTTGAGCCGGCGGGCATTGACGAGGAGGAGGAGGCGGTGGTGGGCGATACCCAGGACGACGAGGAGCCGGTGAGAGAGGACGAGAACGAGGAGGAGCCGGCGGGCGATACCCAAGACGTGGATGAGGAGGAGGGCATTGAGCCGGTGGGCGTTGACGAGGAGGAGGAGGTGGTGGTGGGCGATACCCCAGGACGACGAGGAGCCGGCGAGAGAGGACGAGAACGAGGAGGAGCCGGCGGGCGATACCCAAGACGTGGATGAGGAGGAGGGCATTGAGCCGGCGGGCATTGACGAGGAGGAGGAGGCAGTGGTGGGCGATACCCAGGACGACGAGGAGCCGGCGAGAGAGGACGAGAACGAGGAGGAGCCGGCGGGCGATACCCAAGACGTGGATGAGGCGGCGGGCATTGACGAGGAAGAGGCCGTGGGCGTTGAGCAGGCGGGCGATACCCAGGATGAGGAGGAGCCGGCGGGAGTGGACGAGGAACCGGTGGTAGGCATTGCGGTGGCGGGCATTGATGCAGCTCTAGATAACTGAATGAACATACCTGTTACGCTAGGGGTGCGTGCGCCCCATGAATCATCCTTGTGATATGCGAATTGTAGACATCTCGAATTGAGCAAATGGCGTACGCAGCTTACAGGCACTCAAGAAAGTACGCTACTGCTGTATACCTAAAATGTGATAAATTGGAATACTGCTATGGAGAAACGAGACCTACTATACAACTGCTCATTTCACGCATGGGCCTTGCCCTTGTCACCAACAGAAGACAGTTCATGGCGGCAATAACACTCCATGCGCATGCCGATCTCCCAGAAGTCTAACGGTTGGAAGACGTGGGGCAGCCGCAACAGCATGCCTTTGCGAAGCTCGCGATGGACCCATAACGGATCACTCAATCTCCGTGATTTCCAGCTGCCCGTGTTAGTGTCCCAGTGTTCGTAAGCGACAGTGTCGTGATCCTTGAAGAGTTCGAGCATGGCTTCATGCTGGGCCATGGTTGTGTAGCCATCGGTCGGAACGGTCAGGAAAAAATAATCGACCTCGGTATCCGGCTGTTTGAGGGCGGTGAGCGATTGCATTGAGTGTAAGTATATAGAGGCTTACCTGAAGCCAGAACCAGATCGCTACGGTGTAGCCGGATCCGTCGTCAGAAGTGGAGTCAGCGTCACCGTTGGCCATGCTAGCGTCATCTTCGCTATCTTCGTCATCATCTTGGCCTTCTTCGTCATCAGCGTCTCCGACTTCAGCCTCTTTCTTCACTGTAGGAGTAACATCGACATCTCCCGACTCCTCTCCGCTGTCCGGAGCGAGGATGTTGTCATGAACGAATACATCTTTGTTAGGGTCAGGACGTGCAACAACCTCCAACGGACGCGCTTCATCGTCGGAAGCCTCGGAAGACCAAGGCAAGGATTGAGGCAAAACACGGAAAGCGTAAGGCTTCCGCTGCAGCTGGCTTGGCCCCTTGTGTTCCCCTCCACTGGAGTCGGTATCTCCGGGTAATCACCGGTCAGCATCCGTCTCCTCATCTTTCTTTGTCTCCTCAACTCCCTTCTCTGATGCAAGGGCTTGCCAACTTCGAGCCAGATCCAGCGGCTTCACCGCACCGCCCATGGCAGAAATCTTGGGCACAGGAGGCAGCAGCTTCTGGGCTGCGGCTTTTGGAATGGCGAAGATATCAAAGGGGGGTGGAGGTACTTCCGGGCTCGCAGCATCGTGCTTGACGGCGAGTCCGGCATCGTCGTCGGAGTCGCTGCTGATCCAAATCGGAGACGATGACTGCTTGAAAACAGACGTGACCTTCTTCGACGAAGACACCACCGCAGGTAGAATGCTTGGTACATGAAGCGCAACATCGCGGACTGCGCTGCGGTAACAGGGACGTGGCTTCGGGCATTGAACGGTCGGGCTTGCGGGAGAAGAGAGCGCCTGGATATGGTGAGTGCTCTCACCGCTCTTGCCTCCAACTTTTAAAGGATACAGGGTATGACCCGGTGGACCACAGATGACGTTCATAGTGACAGGTGGGCCTATCGGTCGTGGAATGGAGGTGAAGACGGAATCGTCATCGTCGGCAGGGCGCTCACGTTGCATACCAGACAGCGGCGATAATTTGAGGGTGCTTCTGCCACGGTGCGTGACCGTCATTTTGACTGAGCTTGGTGGACCTATCAGTCATGGAATGGAGGTGAACACTAAATTGTCATTGTCGACAGGGCGCGCACGTGGCGCACTAGGCGGCGGCGACAATGGGAAGGTGCTTGGGTGATGGGGCGCGACCCTTTTTGCTGCCTGAATGATTGGATAAGGATGACAGAAGCCAATGGAAGCTGCACGTGCACCTGTTCTTTGGCGAGCAAAGGACGAGTGTCCGATCTTCCCGAACTAGACACGAGAGTGTTCCACGGCTGATTGACCATTAGTGAGCACGAAGAAGCGGAGGCAGAGAAGACATACCTCAGGGCTTTGAGATGCAGACAATGCCCGCTGGTTCGAAGATGTCATATGCTCCTGTACATGTGATAAGGCATAACGATCAAGCAACATGGAGAGGATGGACTGCGTTGCGGGTAGCTCAGATGGCAGGGACCAGAGGGCTGTCGGGTGGTTGGCCAAGACATCGTCCAAGTCGTCAAGCCACTCTAAGTCGAATGATTGGGACGCAGGGAGCACTCGACCGCTCGAGGACGCCGTAGTCTGTAACTTATAAGTACCGCATCACGAGTGTCAAGGCACTACATACCTGCGAGCTTGATGTCCAGACCCCTGAATTCCACTTCTTCAACGGAGGGGCATCTTCGCTGTCGGAGAATGCACGACCCCTTTTGAGGTGAGATCCCTGTGGTGAAGTCCGTTGGTTCGCAAGTTTATCACGGACATTGCATGATGAGACTGCATACCTCCTCGTCCAGTGCCTGTTGGAGCCGTTCCGGATCAAATGGTCAGCTTCCTCTTGTGCCGCCAATGATTTCTCCGTCTTCTCCCTCGCTTTCTCCCTCCTCGCCTCAGCTTTCACCAGTTTGTCCTTCGCCAATGCGGCGGCAATCTCTGCCTTCTCAAACTGCGACTTCGCCATCAGCGCAGCCTTAGCAGTTTTTTTGGCAGCGCGTTCCAGCTTCGAATCCTCGGTAGCTGCCTTCTTCGCCGTTGTAGCACTCAACATTGATCACCTCGCTGAGCCGAATGTCCTCAATGGCCGCATTGGCCAGGGCGAGGGGATCTTCTGTGCGGGATAAACGAAGTAGCTACAACCGTCCGTGCCGCACTGCTCGAGATTGTGCGTAAGTAGTCAGCTCTTCCCAGTGCAATTTACACACCTTGAAATAGAACCACCCCCCCGATTAAGCTGGTAGGTCATGCCTCTGAATATGGAGTTCGGGTGCCAGCACAGGGGACAAGCAGCAGGCGCTTGGGGGGGTTGGGATCAGCAACTGCCCTGCATTTTGCGCGAAGAGCGACTGAATATTGAGATTTCGAGGTCGGCGTTAGTAACGGCGGCAGGGTCGATGGAGCACAGGTTGCAGAAAGGTGAGAGTTCTGGTTGCGAACAATGTTCGGATATCTGCGCAAGACAGGCATGGCAAGTACAAGTTTGTGACACTGGTAAAGAGGGTGGAGGGCGGGCGGGCGGGGCTTTGGTAGAAAGCGAGTTCCAAGCCTATAACTCGCAAATGTGAAGCTAACGTCGCTGCGTGCCGGACGCCGTTCCACGGCCATGGCGGAAAAAAAGGACGGGTGAATATAGCCCTATCAGAGTGCACATGAGGTGAAACGCAATTTAAAAAAAAAGGGCGTAACCTCCCGTAGATCGCAGTTGCCGGATGAACAGTCCCGATCGCGCAGGAATGTGCAGACGTTTGCTCATCCTGTGTATGCTTGCAAATCGGTGTCGGCGTAATACGATCCCTCGGATTTATTCGTTAGCAACGAACTATGGTACGAGACGAGTGAAGTAACTACGGAAGTTCTAAGGAAGGAACCGCTGGACCACCTACAACGTCGCTACAATTTACTGACGGGTTTTGCGCTTCTTCAGAGCACTGGCGTCCTCTATACCATCCGTCCGCTGACGCTTGGCACGAGCGACAGTAGTCATGAGCCTAGTCACGTCTCCAGAGTTCAAATATGCAGGGAAATCACAGAATAAATTCACACTTACGGGTCCTCACCCAGCGACCGTAGATGGGCGACGCTCTCGCGAAGACCGCAGAATTTGAGACTCTACTGAGCGTGAAGCTTTTGCTCCTGCGACCTCAGCCGCGACAGCTTTTGGACGGCAATCTTAGTAGTGGCAACTTTGGCTCGGGCTACTCTAGCGGAGGCATTCATGCGCTGTGTGATTTCTACACAGGAATTGGCTTTCTGGAAGATGCTCGGAGGGGGGCAAGCAATGTAACTCACCCATCGCCGTTTTATCCGCCGCCGTCGACGTCTTCGACTTCTTCGACTTTTTTCGCTTCTGGCGCGATTTCTTCTTCATGCCATCAGAAGCAATGGGTAATGTGGCCGCGCTTGGTGCAGGAATTGCCGAAGTGGGAGTGTGAAGAAACAAAACAGGTGTCGAGGAAGGAGGCGCAGGCGTGAGTGGAGAAGCGCCTGATGTACCGACCACGCTTGGTACAGGGATCGCCGGAGAGGCAACGCGAGGCGCCGGTAAGTAAATGAGCAAGTTGTTGAGAAGTAGTCTCAACTACGGTTTGGGGGCCGTGCGTTTCCCCGGGAGAACAACCGGGAGGTGACTGCGAACGAAGGTTGTCAGCGGTTTCATTGCATCATCTGCAACGGGCATAGGTCCTACATCCAGATGGTGAGTACACATACGTAACTATACACGATGCGGCTCACGTTTGAACACGTCGGCCAAATATTCCCAGAATTTGGTCCGGATGTCGTCTTTATCCCATCTCAAAACGCGAGCCAACCGTTCTTCGAAGTTGGCACCAGTAGAGTCTATTCCTGTATTGGTACTATCCAAAGGAACGTTAGATATGGACGTAAGTTCTTTGTAGCCAACTCACGCATATGCCTGCAATTTCCCGGCTGCGTCCACTCCACCTAAGATGAAATAACCTATCCAGCCCGTTTGTGCCTCCCAGCTCTTAGCGGTAGCCTCCATCCACTGAGGCAGCGCTGCCGATTTCCTGTGAATCGATGGTTCGTCAGTGCCTGAATGCCAGCCTACGGATATATTACCTCGCCCGTTCATCATCGTCTTGAAGTCCTCCTTCATTGACTTGGCCGGCTGAGCGAGAGCGTGCCTCGGCTCCAAAGCAGCCTTGTCCGTCGTCAAGTTGCTCGAAACGAACCTTGGCCTCGGAAGCAAATTTGCCGAGATTCGCTCTCATGCGGCCATCCCGTCCTTCGATGATCTCCACTTTGGGACGGTCGGGATGGGTGGACTTGTACACATCGAGGGCAGTGACTTTGCGTGGCGTGCTCCGCGCAGACGGAACGGGAGGAACAGGCAGCTCCACAGGTTTCTTCTTCTTGGCGATAGTGTTCTTCATCCAGTTACGAATGCGCTGTGGACCTGCATGTCAGTCATAATTTCATTCTGGCGACGAGTAACAATTACCGTAGGAATTTCTGACCGTCTGAGCTGGGCCTCGTCCGCCGTCTCAGCTAATTCCCGCACCAAGGTCTTGCATTCTTCCTCTTGGCGGCCATTCGGCATTTCGAACGCCTCTTCACTTTCCGCTGGAAATGCTGTCTCACCAAAGTGAGCGTGATACCGATCAGTGAGTAACAACGCTGCCTTGACCCCACCGCCCTTTTCTTCCAGAGTGCTCTTGATATCGGGAGTTTGACAGCACTGATGCAAGAATTCGAGTTCTGCAAGTCGCCATTTTGTCTTCCCCATCCCTGTGAAGATAGTAACCAGTGCAGACTTGAGAACGGTGACATACTGACTTGTTGATGCGACGACGCTTGCAAGTGGACTAACGGAACGTTACACTTACCTACCCTCAGAGAAAAACTCAGCGCTCCAGAGGGGATAATCGTATACACAGTAAATTGCAAAAATCATACAAGCGACGATGCCACAGAGCAATTCTTCGATCAGGCGAGCCAAATCCACGGCACGAGCGCCCAAGTGTGCCAACGCTGAACGCAATCTCCAAGACCAAGTAGAAGAAGCAAATTGAAAACGACGAAAGCAAAAAGAACTGCATGGGGGAGGGGAGCACAAGAAGTCCGCGATGATCCATCTACTCGTACAGTACGAAGGGGCGATCACTAAGGAAAGAACAGTGTCATTGCTCAAGACAAATTGACTAACACGGGGCAACGTCCGGCATAAGCATGAAGGCTGGAGGGATGGGCAAACGTCTGAAGACCCTCACAAACGATTCGGTGTAGAAGGTCACCGCATCCCGTTGAATGCGGCATGTTCCTCCGCGAGCAGGTGAGAATGTTGTCCGACCTCAGCACGAGATGGCGTGGCACCCTGGGCCAAGAGGCAAAGACTGCACGAGGGCAGCTAAGTGAAACCTCCCTCGTTCCCAACCCACAGTCGTTGGAGGGTCCAGAGATACGCCGCCGATTGGTATTCCACTCCACGGGCACAATGCTCATACCCGACCCTGCTGGGCACCACACTCGCGCAACATCCATCTCTCTACCCCAACGAATGAGATCCGTCCATGATGACCGGTCCATCTCCACTTCATCCAGTGCCAGCAATTCCGCGCGGAAGTTGATCTCATGCGACTCCCATGCGAGATGAGCCAGAACACGCGGATCGTGGCGAGCGCTCTCTGCCGTGACAGTGATTCCAGCGAGCGCGGGCTGGTCTGAGTCTTGATAGGAAGTCAGACGAGCACCTTTCGCGCACAAACGACGCATATCAAGCTTAGCGGTGTGGCGCTTCTGGCCCCTCTCGGATGCACCCGCAGGGGCCGGAGCAAAAGCATCGTATTCGTATGCACCCCACAGAGCTTCACGCCATTCCACGAGAGTGAGCGCGCCCCTCCTATAGAGGGTCGATCAAGCGCTGACGGCAAAAAGACCTGATGCGCGCGAGATTGTGCAGGTATGCCCCACCTTCTCATGCGCTGCGGTGGTCGGGGGGCCTGATGGTCAGCTGTAGAAGGAAGGGAGGCGGATAGAAGTACTTGTGGGACGCAGGTGGGAGGGTACAGGAGAGACCTGCTGGAGCGCGGAGATCCAGGGCGGAGAGATACCGATGACTGAAGGAGGAGGATAGTGTTGAACCGTAGGATGATGCGTCACGATAGCAAGGCACCCCGGTTGTTATCGCGAGCCTCTGCGTCCGCTGGTACGTCACAGTGGTCATCTCCTTCATTGCCTTCCCGTCAGGCCGAGCTGACTTCCTGCCCCGCCTGCCACGATGCGTCTTCTTGGCTGGAGGCTCAGACCTATCATCATGCTCTGCTTGCTTCTTTGTCTCTTCAACTGCAGGGAGTAAGGACCCGAGACGACGATCACCAATGTTATGAACCAAGGCATTCCACATGATTTGCTGCCAGTTGCCCGCTTGATTCATGAGGGAAGTTTCATCTCCGCGCAAAGTGACGAACCTCGCACCGCCAGGATTCGTCGACATGTCGAACGGGAGAGACGATGCTGACACTACATCTCGTAGATAGTAAGACGAGGGGTGTGCCACTGAATGAGCCACACCGGAAGACCGACTCATACAACTTCTGAGCAACTGCAGTGCTCAATGCGAATGCTCCCAGTACAGGCAAGACGTCACGCGCAACGAAACTGTGATTATCCCAGCGATCGGCTATGATTTCAATCCAAGTTGTGAAACCTGCGAGCTCCAATGCCGTACGTTGTACATGCGCAGCAACACAAATAGCGGTCTCAGGTGGACGGGTAGCAATCGAAGACGATCGAGGAGATTGATGAGGATAGCACGCAGATTTTCTCCCGGATAGCGCTGTTTGGGCCTTCAAGCCCGGAGACTTCCCAATGCCGCATAACTTTTTCCACTCCAACAGAGAGTTCAGCCATAAACGCGGGTCGCAAAAAACCCAAGCCATCAAGAACGATCGGCCTCGAAATCCTCATCACGAATGCGACGGAAAAATACCTCCGTCGGGCCATCGGGGGAGGGCTTTGCGGGAATGCAAGCATGGTACAACGAACGGAAATCAAAATTCTGCGGCCACCGAGAAAACTCATGATAGCCCCAACGTCCATCCTCCATGGTGTCGATACCACCGTTACGCGCCACAGGAAATCGTGGAACCCACGTCTGGTTTGGCAACATCCAGATTGCACCCGAACTACTCGCCTCTGCTGCAACGAGCACGTCGAACATGGAGGATCTGGCTGCGCTCTGAAAACAATTTAGCGACCTGCTAGACCGGTACGATGGAGCCACTTACTGAGCTTCGCGTTCTTTTTCAAAACAAGCGTGCCATCGGGGGCCTGCGACGGGGGCCCGCCACCGAGCCAAGTGGTCGGCCATGGTCCAGGGGGCTCCATAACATTTTCCGGACAAGGCATGCTGTTTTTTTTTCATTTTTGTGTCAGCATCTACTGGTGATCGCATCGAGCTGAAGGCCTACGTACAACGGCGTGCAAATTAAGATTTTCTATTCGAAATCAAGAGCCAGATACAGGATACAGGCCAACTATGAAAATCTGGTATGGGCAGCAGGTAACAATATTAACTACGGACACAGACGCGTGCATAGGTGAGGCAATGTTGCATGAATGAGCGTGACATGTGTGCAAACGAAATTCAAGACGTACCTTGTGATATCACCACCACACATACCACACTCCTGGGGAGAACAACAGCGGAAGAGAGAACAGCCCAAAAGAAGCGCTGCAGCAAAGCAAAGAAAAGGGCACGTAGGGAGGATAGGTGAGATCGCCGGAAGGAAATGCTGATAAGTCGTCCAGGTCGAGTCGTCCAGGTCGGAGGAGAGCAACACCCGGCAAACAGCAAACGATGCTGTCGCTCAGGATGGATTACGCAGCGTTGGGTAGCTGGAGCTCCCTTGCACAGAGCTCTTGCGTGTAGTCCTGTGGAAGAATAAAACGCCGCGATGCTGCGAGCAGTCAGTGTGGAGCCTTCACAAAAGGGGCGGGACTTACTTGAATTGGACGGAAGGGAGAGGGGCGGGCGATGGAACAGGAGGAGTGTGACGTGGCAAACCTTGATGCGCACTTGGAAGGTCCGTGCATGGGAATTGTTCCAATCCCCACCTGAGCGCCCGCCACCTGTCTGTTCCACTACTGGTCACCTAGATTGTACTACAATATAGCACAAACCTGCCAAAGCTGTTGTGAGTTAGCAGATCAGGTTGTAAAATTGGGCTGTAATACAATGCTGGGCTGATTGTATTAGCTATTGTATTACAACAGTAGCATTGTAATACAATTAGGCTGCAATGTATTACAACTAGGGCTGGTTGTGTAATTCCTATAGTACAATCAGGTTCATTGTAATATTCAATAGTACAATCAGGTCTGCTTGTAATACTTCATTATTACAATCTCACCTGGTTGTATCATCCATATCTGGCTAATAGGCTTCGGGGCAAATACCTGATTTGTCATATGTTGTGGAAACATACCGCTTTTGGTATGTTTTGGCTTAGCCACCATATGTTTTTCCTCTATTCCTCCTTCAATTCTTCACCAATTCTCTTTCTTTGGTCATCTGAAAACGCTCATTCTGTACAGTTATATTATGTAAATATTTTAATATGTTATTCGAATTAAAACATACCATTCTGGGCAGTTACCCAGAATGTTTTTCTGAATTTCCCCCTCAAATATTTACCAAATTTCTCCATTCCTTTATTACCCTTGTCGCATGAATGTCCCATTTAATGTTCTCAATTTACTTTGGCAGAATATGCGATGAAAAACATTCCATTTCTGGTGGGTGCAGGCTCAGCCACACCAGAATTCCTCCCCTTGCCCTCCATCAGTTCTGCATGGAATTTCTTCATTTAACATTCCCCTTGCTCTAATTAATGTACTCTTTGATATTATCTACAGTACAGAGTCACAAACTACAATGAATATTCGTCTCCCCTTGCTTTGCTGGCTGATATTCACCCCAGATTGAGAAGTTAATACTTCACCAATTCACGCGCATGAGAAACCGTCTGAAAGGTAGAATTTGTCCTAATAAGGCGATCTTTACGCGAAAGGAATCCGTCCGGTATTTGCCTCATAATGCTCAGAACACTCCTGTGTGGCAACTCCACACTGCCCTCCAATATCTTCGTGTACATTTACTCATTTTTTGTATTCCTTTTTGCGCACATTGGTACACAGTATGTAGCGTCAAAATGAGCCACTTATGATGTCTTCATTCGCATTATTCACAACTCTATGATGGAATCACTCAAATGTGATGATTCCTGCCTAGAATTATTTGTAGCTTCTATGAAAATATGTAGACACACATAAATACACTACAAATGCGCCTGTACATGTTTCAGCAAAAATTAGAAGAATCCATGAAGATGTGGATGAGATATGAAGAGATTACCTTCAGAACACCCAATTGTGGCTGAATGCTCAGTACTGCTATTCCGAGCTCAAGTCACCTGTACAGTGAATCTGGAGCCAGATACACTGATCCATTGATTGCACATTCAGTTCCTCACCGAATTTTGTGATGTTAGGCTTGTTTTGAAGCTGTATTATATCTCTATTCAGCTCTGCAATCCGATCTTTTATTCACTTTGATATATTAGTACAATTGAGTAATCAGCTGGTGAAGCTGATAAGGAATTTGCTATCTCACTTCACGTCTGATAAGAATGATTGAGAGCTCATTTTAGAGCCCTTATGAATGCTAATAAATAAAAAAATCCCCTCAAGATTTGATCAAAATCCCATCCGAAAACAATGGAGGAAGTGTACCCATTACCCTTGAATACTGATGTGTGCATTGTGAAACGAATACCGGACGGATTCCTTTCGCGTAAAGATCGCCTTATTAGGACAAATTCTACCTTTCAGACGGTTTCTCATGCGCGTGAATTGGTGAAGTATTAACTTCTCAATCTGGGGTGAATATCAGCCAGCAAAGCAAGGGGAGACGAATATTCATTGTAGTTTGTGACTCTGTACTGTAGATAATATCAAAGAGTACATTAATATAGAGCAAGGGGAATGTTATGAAGAAATTCCATGCAGAACTGATGGAGGGCAAGGGGAGGAATTCTGGTGTGGCTGAGCCTGCACCCCCAGAAATGGAATGTTTTTCATCGCATATTCTGCCAAAGTAAATTGAGAACATTAAATGGACATTCATGCGACAAGGGTAATAAAGGAATGGAGAAATTTGGTAAAATTTGAGGGGGAAATTCAGAAAAACATTCTGGGGTAAGCCCAGAATGGTATGTTTTAATTCGAATAACATATTAAAATTTACATAATATAACTGTACAGAATGAGCGTTTTCAGATGCACCAAGAATGAAGAGAATTGGTGAAGAATTGAAGGAGGAATAGAGGGAAAAACATATGGTGGCTGAAGCCAAAACATACCAAAAGCGGTATGTTTCCACAACATATGCAAATCAGGTATTTGCCCGAAGCCTATTAGCCAGATATGGATGATACAACCAGGTGAGATTGTAATAATGAAGTATTACAAGCAGACCTGATTGTACTATTGAATATTACAATGAGACCTGATTGTACTATAGGAATATCACAACCAGCCTAGTTGTAATACATTGCACCTATTGTATTACAATGCTACTGTTGTAATACAATAGCTAATACAATCAGCCCAGCATTGTATTACAGCCCAATTTTACAACCTGACCTGCTAACTCACAACGGTTTTGGCAGGTTTGTGCTATATTGTAATACCAAAATGGTGACCACAGCTGTCTGTTCGCGGCAGTGTCTCTGTCGACATCTGTCTGCGCTCAACCCTGCCGCCATCTTCTTCAAGACCGATGAACTCCGGGCGCACAAGCGTTACCGTCGAGTTCATCGCATTCGAGTCGCGCTCCAGTGGGCTTCGCCCACTGTGGACCACTCGTATCCCTTCGGATCAACTTTTTGGCCACTTCCAACCCCCCGGCTTCCAGGTTTTCCTCCGTCGTCTTTTTGCCCGGGCCACTTGCTTTCACTGCATTCACTTTCCATTCGCTGTTGAGTCCTGCAATGGCCCCCGTTGGCTGTTCGGATGCTGGTGCCAGTCGTCGAACCCGCGCTCCGTATAAATCTGTGTCTACTCAAACGACCGCGCCTCCTGCTCCGATGGAGCCCCCCCAGCCCACTCTGCACCTCCACATCGCGAACTCCATTCATGGAGTGACGATTGCCATTCCTTGTGCTTCCGCTCCCTCTGCTGTTGCATCCAGCGCCACTGTCACCGCTTCCCAAGGCTTCGCGCTTCGGATCGAGCCTGAGAGAGTACCTGAGCCCCCCCGACGCATCCCAGGGCCTTGCGATGCGCGTTGAGCATGAGAGGCATATGGATGGCTCACTTTCGGTGCAGTATTACGTCGAGTTAGTACATTACCCCCAGAACTTCCTCGCCAGGAACAGCTGGTATGCATATTTCTAATGCTCGTCTCCACGGCTTGTACTCACTTATTTTCAGTTTCCCATGCCCGTTGAGAGAGGAAACATGGGCTATTCGATTGAGTGGCGCAAAGTCATGGCTCGCCTCGACAGCCCGGATGTGGTTCGCGTTACGTCGTCGTTGGAACGTTCACTCCTCCATAGTTTTGTGCAGATTTTCCTCTTCTTCTGCGAGGAGCGTGTCACACACGACTATGCCTTCGAGGAAATTTCGAAGATGGTAAGGATGGCCTCGACAGCTGACCCTCAGGACCTCGACATGAACTTGCTCAAAATTGTGCGCTATGCACGCGAGCATCTGCCTGTGATAATAATGGTTGTCTGATTGACGATTGCTAACATTCAGTTGCAGTGGAGCAAGTTTATGCGCAGTTACATGCACCTTCCGTCATATTACAATGCAGAAGAGTGAGGAGGACCGCATCGTTTGCACGCCGTGCCTTTGGCCATCGCGCTGGAACTGTCCTTATCTCTTCCTATTCGAAACTATGAGTATAGTAGTTCGTACCGATAGCCATTGTTGCACTGCTGCTCTTGTACCTGGGCTGTGAGAGATAGAAAGCAAGAGAACGGGGTTGAAGGACCTTCTTCCGCGCCTGAAGGTGTCAGTAGCCAGCATGCATCGGAAGACCTGCCGGCCAAGAAGAAGGCCAAGGTTAACAACACGATTGTAAGTTATGGTCGCTTGTAGAATGTGTTCGGGTTCGATATGACGCATGTTGGCAGCCTCCTTCGGTGCGAATGACGCAGTTCTTGAAAGATTGGGCCGTTCACGCACTGGGAACGTGGTTGGAGGGGGAAGCGGGCCCAACGCCACCCCAATGTCCATCATGCGGTTTATCAGAGGCTACGCTGGTGACAATGTACCGATGTTTCAACTGCTACCATCCGCCGACAGTCTGTCTTGCGTGCATCGTGCGAGACCATCAACACAATCCCTTTCATCGTGTGGAAGAATGGGATTCTTCGAAACGCTTTTGGCGTCGACGCATGCTGGCGATCTCGGGCTTGTCATTTTTCTTGGACACGACGGCGGCAAGTGTCCGTGTTCTTCATCGGAACCTCGCCATATGACGATTGTCCATAATCATGGTGTCGACACGATGTCCGTGCACTTTTGTGCTTGTCTGTCACAGGGCAACGTCACTCCCACTCCTCAGCCTCTCCAACTTCTGCAGTTTGGGCTATTCCCCGGCTCATGGGAACAGCCCATGACAGCTTTCGCGGTCGACATGCTTCGAGACTTCCATTTACTTTCCCTCCAATCGCAGATCAACGCTCATGACTACTACACTTTTTTGCGGCGATCCACGAGTAATGTTTTCCCAGAAACCGTGCCGGTGAGTTGCACCTATCGGGTTGAGTTTGATGTTTGGTCTAACGCAGGCATAGGATCAATATAGGAGTTGCTTACAACGATGCGAGAGTTCATTTTTTTGCGAGCAGCCAAGCGAGCGGGCGAGAAGCCGGGGCGGGATATGAAAGCGGGATCCTTAGCGATTCTATGCCCAGCATGCCCTCAACCGGACATCAATATGGATCCAAATTGGCGTAGCAGGCCGCGCGGTGAACAGTAGGTCATGAATATTCTAATATGAAATGTCGCTGATGGATTGTCAGATATTTAGATGCTCTTTTCCATACGGTGGATGGCAACTTCCAACAGAACCAAAGAATGAAGCCGATGAATCCCCTCGATTTTCCTCTGACGTTGGGTGCAGCTTACTACGCGAACGAACATGATTTCGACAAGTTCGAAAAGCGACTCGGTCCAGCACAGAAAGAGGTGAGTGATTGATGTGTGTTTGCGTAAGTGAGCTTACATGGATACGCCAGCCAACGACCTGTCATAAATTTGGTGCGATGGGATATGGACGATACGGCGGTCGTATTTCGGGGACTGTCGGGCTGTCTTGTGCTCGGCATATGTTCGTGCTCCCTGGCGGAGGCGTTGATTTACAGAAGGGAGAAAGGTACGAGTCGGTACGAGTCGTGCTATTTTAACTGATAGGACACTGCTGGACAGGTTTGCCTATGTGGATTACACGATGCTTTCTGGCTTACAGCGATGGATACTATTATTATTGCACGTCTCGGGTTACGACATCAACTGCCAATATCGCATCCACTTCCTCGAGCGCATGAAGTGGATCGCCGTCAATATGGCGGACCTGGCTTCCATTAAGGATAAGATATTCCCGAGGACGCTAGCTGCGGTGGGCAAGTTCCACCTACCAGCCCACAATGCACAATGTCGCTACAAGTTTTCGTACTACTGGCTGCCCGGCGTGGGTATGACGGATGGTGAAGCTCCGGAACGAATTTGGGCAACCCTCAATGCGCTCACCAGTCGGACGAGAGA
The DNA here is from genome assembly GCA_001683735.1 of Grifola frondosa. Taxonomy (NCBI): domain Eukaryota; kingdom Fungi; phylum Basidiomycota; class Agaricomycetes; order Polyporales; family Grifolaceae; genus Grifola; species Grifola frondosa. The sequence goes on along the minus strand of LUGG01000038.1, from coordinate 239,996 downwards.
GATGACCTCTGGACATCGTCACGATATCATCAACGACCATCATTCCGACATGAACGTGCGACGGGCGCATGCATTGAGTAAGTCCGCCTTGATATCCAGAATGTGGCACTAACGTCTGTTGAATGAAGGCGACACACTTGTGTCAAAATATGTCATCGCCATTGAACAATTAGAAGTAGCTCGTGATCATCTTGCGAAGGTTGAATCCAGTGTTGCAGCCCAGAAGCTTGCTGAATGGAAAGACGTCGAGCGCACATGGTTGAAGCAGGTTACGGACATCAACAACCACAAGGGGCTGGAGAATCCTTACGAGCCCCGCCAGGACACAGGTCGGTGCCTTGCTTCACCATCTCTCGAAATCGTTGTTGATGCAGGACATCTAGCACTTACGCAGACACAACTGCTGGCTCAGTTAACGGCACATTCGACAGTATCCGGCAGGACGACATGTGTCCTGATGACTGTGATTGAAGAGGGGATGGCATTGGAGGACCTGAAGTATGTCTCTTTGCGTTCACGAATCATTTGACGCTTAAGATTTTAGGATCGAACTCTTGACGGACATTGCGGGCGATGATGGAATGGACAGCATGTGAGGGGATATTTCGGCCAAGCGAAAACAATTCGTAGAGAAGCTGGATCTTTGGAAGGAACAGTACGACCGGCACTGGGTCCCCTTTTGGAGGAGGCTGCCGCAGCGGTCGTTGTGGCTGTCCAAGATGCTGTTCAGCCTCCTTCCCTTTGGCCGCCCCTGAGTCGACGACCCTGCCGATGACGACACCGGGCAAGGACCACCACAGCAGGCAAGCGGCTCATCCGCCAACTCCGCCACCTCGCCCTCCTTTGTGGCACGAAATCGATGCAGTGCGAATTGATCTGCCATCATCTTACGACCCCAGAGTACAGCGGCATGCCAGCATGGTGTCTGTGGTCGAGGTGGAGAAGACTTTACGCAAGTTCAGGCGAAAGCAGCTCTCGACGAAGTCAGAACACACTCATCACCAACGAAGCCTTCAAAATCCAAAAACACAATGTTTCCGGCCAAAAAGCAACAACCAGAGCAACAAATCAAATCAGAAAGAAACAGCAAGCCATCAACGAAGCAGCAAGTAAGTATCGCAGAGCGCGACGGACACTGATTACCCTAGGCATGAAACGAGAAGATCGGACATATCGTGAGCTCAAGCCAGAAGATGTGCGCAAGTTTACTTTGTATTCTGCCCAACAGCAACTCGGACAGAGCAAGGAGACTCCATCGTGGATATGGGAGAGTTTCGTTCGTGGAGGAGCAGCAGGATGAGAAATATAGGGATTTTTTGATGACTGGTACCGGCCTATGGTTACTTCCGAGTGACAGATTGTTTGACATGTTTCTTAGCGTTGGGGTTCATTGGTTCAGATCAAGTGCCCTGAAGCAGCTGGGAGAGCAGGTCCGCTTATTGGAGGAAGAGATGCGACGAACGGTGCCTTCTTCTCGCACTTCAAGAGGCACTGGAGCAAGAAGGCCGATGCGGGGACCAGTTGGGTCTGCCGGGCGAAGCGGCATATGCTCGAAAGTAAGTGCGTTTGCACCTGTTTGCAGGCCTGAATTAATGATGAATTAATTCATAGACAGGCTGACCGTTATTTGAGGTTATTAGAAGCCGGATGTGATCATTTCGTGGACAAAGTGGATACGGTGAGTCGACACTACTTACCGGAGTGTCTTGACAACACTGAAGATGATGTCAGCAGGTGCTCTGGCAGATCTGGGAGTGGATGACGGGATGGACTTGGATTAGACACTAATATTCGTGATATAATACATGAAATTCACTGCATCTATACTCTTAAGGTACCATGGCAATCAAATTTCTGCGGCATGCCTTGACTTTGGCACGATGGCCTTCCTCCGCCAGAAACTCCCGCCGAAGGACCCGTCCCTAAGGCCATTAGCTGTGTTCCGTTTGGCAGCGGGCCTTGTGTTGTGGGCAACGTCGAGATGACGCTCCCACCATCCGGTTGGTCATCGGAAAGCGGGTGGTTGTGGCGGCATTCCGTTCTCTACGGAGCTGGTCCCTGCCTACCAGCACGACTGCATGCCCTCCATCGAAGCTGATGCGGCACGCCTTGCTGCCGCTACCTGCCACAGTGCGACACCCGGGCGAGCTTCGTGCTGCGCCACGACCATTCAGCCCCCGTGAGATGGAAATTAGTTGCGTAGCTTGTTGAGTTTCTTGTAGGCACTATTATTAAGTACTTAGACGGAAATGCATGAAATTTACATCAAAAAATTGTATTGTCAAGAGCACACGAGAATTCAAGCCCTTTGTTAGATGAAAAAGACACAAAATGATCTGAAGTTCATTGATGAAGCCGCCTCTAACGTATCGAGAACTTGGCGCTCAACAAACCCGACGCGTCAAAAGACAACTTGAGGCCCGGATGCATCTTGCCCTCTGTGGGATGTATCTTTCCCTGGATGGGACTCAAAAAGGATCTTAACTGATAGAGCCGCCGTGGGCGCTCAATGAACCCGACGCGTCAATTGGCACTTGAGGCTGGGATGCATCTTGCCCTCTGTAGGATGTATCTTGCCTCGGATGCATCTTGGATTGATTCAAAGTGGCAAAGAAAATGTGTATGTATTATATGTAGAATTGAAATAAAATATTGGTATATGGTGCAGTTGGAGCATCACCCATTTTCAGATTTGAGGTTGTCGGTTTGAACCCACTAGATGTCATTTTATATCCGGATGCATTTGGGCATCCGGATGCATCTTGTCATCTGATCACTCAAATTAGGCCTTGGTGGGTACTCCATCGGGATGCATCCTGCCGAGGAGCATTATACCGGCAAGATGCATCTTGCGAACTGAATCTCTACGACCGCTTTGCTGCTCGCGCCCTATACTCAGAAAAGATGCTCGAGGATTTGTGCTTTCTCTATGAATGCGCTCCTTTCAAGGAGATAGACCCCACGGTGAGCACCTTTAACGTCGTATTTGTATAGTACTTATTACTACATGTTTACTATATAAGAAATTTAGAGGGCTTTTTCGCTCTCAATTCGTGGTTGGGGCGCTCTACCATCATTACAACACGACTAAGTATGCAATCTCCGTGCCAGGCCTGTACAATAAGGACGACAAGCCGGTTGGCGCTATCGGTCTGGCTGCTGTCGCAGTAAGTTCAATCCTGTCATACTAGTACTATGTTTTCTAAAATACCCTGAACGGTGTCTTCTCAGATGGAGCGTGCATTCCATCTCTTTGAAAAACAGCAGATAAGCGTCGACCCCACCGATGGCTCCCTCAACATTGGGAAGACGGAGAATCGGAGAAGTGGGGTGAAATCCAACATCGAGCATCAATTCACCGTTGACAAGCACAGCGCGAAGACATGCCAGTTATGCCAAATCCGCTGCTGGACTGGGACCGGATGCAATCAAGAAGCTGATAGACAAGATTCACGAGCCGATTGTGATTTCCTCCAGCAAAGAGGAAGACGAGTGCCGCGCGATACTTGTGGACTACACCATGGATTGAAGGTGCGTTTGTATTGTGGTTTGATATATTCTGCTAATTGTTGCTGCCATAAGCTTTCCCGGCATTCGACGGGCAGGTAGTACATGAGACGCTACTGGCGCTGTCCAGCGCTGTCCCTCGTGTCCTCTTTTCAAGTTGTCATCTGTGCTATTTTCCTGCTTTTGGACCTGTACTATTCCTTTCCTTCGCTCAATGATTGTCGTGATCTCTTATCCTCCACTCGTTTTTCATACTTTTCTCTGTTTTAATTGCTTCCTTTTTGAATTAACTGGGTGCTGGATGCCCGGATGAGTTCGCCTTGTTTCCTGAGCAGGTTGCGTCGTATACACATTTTTACCTGTTTCTATCTTTTTACCTTTTCTCGCCTGAGCTGGTCTTGAGCTGATGGACACTGTTCGTAGTGCAATGTTCGTACATTTCAATTACACACTTATTTGACTGTTGCAAAGTATTGTATGGCTTGATGAGCAACTGAATGGCTGATCTGACAATCCCGCTGGTGGACTGGTACCGGCGGTCTCTGCACGAACTAGTCAATAAGTAGATAAGTCCATTTCTCACTGAAATCCGGATGGACTGTGTCTCTGAACTTTCCCCTGACCTGGCTTAGATGATTTTCGTATGCTGCTATATTAACATGGGCAGTCACACCTCCTGAATCTCTGAATTGACTTATTAAAAGTCAAATAAGGCAATTCAGAGATTGGATCTACTTTTTTACTTATTCATACTTATTTTCGCTTTTTTTCAGGCAGAAAAGACAGAAAAAGACCAAAAAAGTCACATCCGACTTTTGCTGATGTGCCAGGCTCGCGGTGGTGGTCCTGCAAAATCCAGTTCAGATGCCAACGCGGGCCCTGCGCTCAAACGTGGAAGCAAGGCCGGGTCATCGCGCCCTTTTTTTTGCGCTCGATCCCGCAGTGGCACGGTGCGCGGGGGCACCGACCGCCGTACGCTCGCGGATGCGCCAGTGATCTCCTTGGGAGTGAGCACGATATCCATTGCCATTGCTTCGTCGAATCTTGCGCTGTTGGCAGGGCCTTTGATACAATATCGCGCGTGGATTATAACTTGCAGCTCGCCTCGCGCTGGTGACTCGAATCAGCACGGGAGAGGTGGGCGCTGTAACAAATTTCCCGATTTGGACATAGACGCCCAGTAGGTGCTGGGACGCGTCGCGTTGGTCACCTGCAAGATCAGGTGATGGATGGAGGAACGAGGGTCATACTGATGACACTGATTGGTGAGCGGATGAGTAAGGCGCTATTGTGGGAGAGTGACCATACGTGCGTAAACGGACTTTGCTATTTAAGTTTGGTTTTGCTACCTGGAACGTCAGCTCGTTCAACTTCGTTGAACATTTGCTTTCGTTGCCAGGTAAGCAGTTTGTATACTAGTTGTATTTTAATATTGACTTCGTTGAACATTTGCTTTCGTTGCCAGCTGTTGCCCAAACAAAACCATCCGTACGAATCTCAACACCGGGAGTAAGCGTACTCTGCCGTGGTTTTGGTGATTCGTTACAGTTTGAACGAGCTTTGCTTACCGTCCCCCTCGTCGATTTCAGTGACTTCCATCACACGCTACCAGGAGGGCAGCTGGGTGACCGTCGTTGCACACAACGACATCGTCTCTGGAGAGGAGGTCATTTCTGAGGACGAGGCCGCTGACGTTGTCGCCAGGAGCGCGGCCTTCATAGGAGAAGTCCCTCCATCTACAACCCCGTTCCCCAGCAGAGGAGGAACGAGTTCCCCACCGAGATCGCTCGGAACCCCATCGACGCCGCGTACGAACGCCGGAGCGTCGAGCACTTCGAAGAGACCCGCGCTCTCTACATCGAGACCGAGGACGACTGGAAGCCCCAGGAGTTGTCGTCACCCCCATCGCCGACGACACCCAGCGTGTCTTAGGTATTCCCTCGCAGTCCTCACCGCCGTAGGACTCTCCCAGTTCAGCTTCAAACACGACCGCACTCGCGTCGACGACCTTCGGTGGCACGACCACGCCCGCAACGTCCCGTACGACGTTCGCCTCTCCCTTCATCTCCTTTCGGTTTACTTGACCAATATTCTCCTTTACCTTGACGACAATCGCCCCCTTCCCCTGTGGGAGATTTTCGACTTAGTCAATTTCCACTTCGCCTTCCGTCAGATTTACGAGGCACGTGGAAACGTGCACAAGTCTGCGAGGAAGTCGCGGAGCTCGCTAAGCGTCTCTTTCGAGACCAACGTGCAGTATTGCGAGAAGTACTGGCTGTAGGTCGAGGGAACGGCGAGGGCAGTATCGTGTAACCAATTGTATTCACTCGCTTGCTTGAGAAAAAGAACCTTGTTTGTGACACATGTCCAACCCCGTGATCGTTCTTATCGTTACCCAAACTGTCATCACCACTATCTCTATCCTCTCCATCGTCGGTCTCTTCTACTACCTCCTCCGAACCTACACAGAGGTTCATATACGAGTCGCAAGAACTCCCAGGACAGACGGAACGGATCTTCAGCCCACGTCTGCGACTCCCACCCATCCGGACGAGTCTCATGGACACAGCCGGACCATCCGAGAATCCGTGGACACCCGCGGAACCACGGCAGTTCCTCCTCCTCCTCCACTAACTCAGGCCCAACAGAGCTCGAAGCGTTGTAACCAGGGTGGTGTCGAACCTTCTACGGAGGGCCTGACCGATCATACCCGCCGCATCACGATACTCGAGGAAGACTCGACCTCACAACCGGACAGTGAACTTCGGAGTAGGTCGAGTGAACGGTCTCGAGGAGGAAAACAAGAGCCGCATCGCGGACGCAGTCGCTCTAGCCGACAGAGCAACGAAAGCCGAGGCGAAGGCCCTTCAAGCCGACCAGGTCGTCCGGAACTCCGGGACGACATCGCTTCGTTGAGGCTGTCGATCGAGAATCTCAAGAAGCGATGTCTCGCTCTCGAGAATCTTCCGTCCCGAGGAAGGCCACCTCTCGTAGTCCAACATTCGAGCCGGAACGTTTCCTACCGGTCCGCCTTCCCCATTCCAGACCCACGACCTGCTTCACCCTCTCCCCACGTCGACTGATGTCCCCGCTCCCGACTATGAGAGAGCCCGTCGCGCCGCGCGAGGGCACTATTCGTAAGCCCAAGTTCCCCGCTCCCGCATCCTTCGCCAGGCCCACGAAGGAAATGACTGCGGAACAGTGGATGAAAGCATGGGAGACATACTTCGTTTATTACGAAGTCGGACGATCAATGGACCGTATCGCGCTGATCCTCGGATCGCTCAAGGAAGGAGCCCTAGACTGGGCATCCTCTTACAGCGATAAATTCAATAACAACGTGCCGGTCGGTTCGTGGGAGGATTTCAAAAAGAAATTCCTCGGACATACGGACGCCTCGATTCGCAGTTCGACACTCAGCAGGCGCTGATGCGTCTTCGCAACGACGGGCCGTACAGTCATAGCCGAACACTTCCGTCGTGGGCCCCCGCATCCGGACAAACCAGCAAACCCTTCTCTCACTTCTTCGGACCCAGGTCAAGCAGTCGATTAGGATGCATCGCCGGTCATGAGACACAGCCGGACACTTGGGAGAAGTACCTGAACGGGCCCAACGAGTAGATCAAGCCCGCGGCACTTACGCCCATCCCGGATCGTCTCCACAGCAGTCAAAGACGACTGCTTATCGTCATCCCCATTCGCAGAGTCAATCTCACTCTGCCCCGACTCATACCCGCGACCCTAACGCAATGGACGTTGACCGCGCCGCAGCACGCGCAAAGGGCGCGTGCTTTGTATGCGGCAAGTGGGCCATCTGGCAAATGCGTGTCCAGATAAGAAGCCCAGCGGGAAGTCGATCCGCGAGATGAGTATCGACGAGTTAATTCGCCTTGTAGGACAGGAGCTCGTCGAGGAGAAGAAGAAGAAAGCTGTCGACAAGGGCAAGCAAAAGAGATTGCCAAGGAACCCGAGTCGTCAGCCAAAGTCGAGGGATAGGAGCAATCGGCATGTCGTCGTCGACGTGGAACACGGATTTTTAGAGCGGCCTCATGTCGTCCCTGCTGACGTGAAGGCCTCTCTCTCTCGCAACCGCTACAATTGTATTAGTGTAACCGAAATATCAAAAAGTCGTCAAAATTTTGATCTTCCAGTTACAGTAAGCGGCAGAAGGGATCCGTACAAACGCAGGCTCTCCTGACTCCGGAGCATTCTCCGTATTCGTTCACGAAGACTTCGTGCGGAAGCATAACGTTGGAGTGAAACCCCTCAAAAAACCCCTGGTCGTCTATAATGCGGATCGATCTGAAAATGAAGGAGGACCGATCCAAGTCTACACGGTGCTGAAACTGAAGATAGGCGATCATGAGCCGAGGTCCCTATGTTAGTGACCAACGTAGGCGATCGAGACCTGATTATAGGCCTCGACTATATTCGACAACACAATCCGGAGATAGACTGGGACGCTGGAACCTTGGAATTTACTAGGTGCCCAAAGGAGTGCGGACTAAGGTTCGCGAAGAAGGACAAGAAGAAGCCGCAGATGATGGAGGAAGCTGATCGAGTCTTGGCGTCGACGAAAGAACTTCGCATGACCGAGACAAGTGACGCGAAAGCCCCACGCAGCCTGCTTGGGAGGAACGAATGGAACTGGAAGAAGAGTTCATTCGTGCGGACGATGAAATTCCCCTCGATACCGCTACTCGAAACGGTATTGGGAATTCTACAAGGACACAGTAGCCTGGTATGAGGTGATTCTCATGATCCCGAATCTAACGCAGTTCTCGACCAATGGGTAGAGATTTGCGCGAAGTACACCAAGTCACAGGAAATCGAAGAAGCGGCCCAGCAGGAAAGCAGAAGAAGGAATGGAGGGAAATCGTTCCGGACCACCTCCATGATTTCGAAGATGTCTTTCTCCAAGACGGCTAGCGAACGCTTCCCTACGAGCAAATCGTACGACCATGCGATTGACTTGATGCCGGACCAAAACCTGCCGCCCATCTCGAAGGTTTACCCCTTGTCACCGGAAGAAACCCGTCAGCTGGATGAATTCTTGGACGAGAATCTCCGAAAAGGCTATATCCATCCGTCCAAGAGCCCTGTCGGTGCAGCAGTCTTCTTCGTGAAGAAGAAAGATGGATCTCTTCGACTCGTCCAGGACTATCGAAAGCTGAATGCGGTCACGATCAAGAACCGCTATCCACTCCCTCGTATCAGCTCTTTGATCACCAGCTAAAGGGTGCCAAGTACTTTACGAAGTTGGACTTACGTTGGGGATACAACAACGTACGAATCAAAGACGGCGATCAATGGAAGGCGGCTTTCAGGACGCACCGAGGTCTGTTCGAACTGACCGTCATGTTCTTCGGTCTTCACGGTTCTCCAGGCACGTTCCAAGCGATGATGAACGAGATTCTGAAAGATCTCATTCTCGAAGGGCATGTGGTGGTTTATCTTGACGATATTCTTATTTTCACCAGCGACCTTCGCACTCATCGACGCATTACGTGCGAGTGCTCAAACGCTTGCGAGAAAGAGACTTGTTCCTGAAACCGGAAAAATGCCTATTCGAAGAGCTGTCCATAGACTACCTCGGTATGATCATTTCACAGAACTCCGTCTCCATGGATCCGAAAAAGGTCGAAGGAGTTCTTGATTGGCCAGCGCCCAAGACCGTTAAGGAGGTACAAGCCTTTCTAGGCTTCGCGAATTTCTACCGACGCTTCATTCAAAGCTTCGCGGATGTCTCTAAGCCATTGAACGTTTTGACTCGAAAGGGTTTCAAATGGCAATGGGACGGGAACAGCAACACGCCTTCGAAACCCTGAAACACGCATTTACCTCAGCGCCCATTCTTAAACTTCCCGATCTAGACCAGTCGTTCAGATTGGAGACGGACACTTCGGACTTTGCTACGGGTGCTGTTTTGGAACAACGAGACGAGAAGGAGCTTGGCACCCGGTCGCCTTTTATTCCAAGGGGCTTAACGAACACGAACGCAACTACGAGATTTACGACAAGGAGTTGCTCGCAATCATTCGCGCCCTAGAAGAATATCGGCACTACCTCGAAGGAGGTCCTCACTCTGTTGAGATCTGGTCAGACCACAAGAACCTAGAGTATTTCCGCAAGGCCCAAGACCTCACACGCAGACAAGCTCGCTGGTCGCTTTATCTTACTCGGTTTAACTTCACGATTCATCATCGTCCGGGAAAGACTATGCAACGAGCCGATCCACTATCGCGTAGGACCGACCATGAAGAGGGGGTCGCCTCGGATAACAGAGACAAGGTCGTGCTAAAGGCAGAGTATTTCCAAGCCCGCGCGATTCAGCCTGGTCATGCGTCTATCGTCCCCGACCAATCCTTACTTGATCGCATTCGCGAAGCTCTTACACGCGATGAAATTGCAACCGAACCAATCCAAAAAGCGATGGCTCACGGTCCGCGTGAACTTGCTGCCGGTCTACAGGACTGGAATGTGGACGTTGGTCTATTGCTACACCGAGGGAAGGTCTACGTTCCGAAGGACGATGCCATTCGCAAGGAGATCGTTCAACTACACCACGATCATCCTACTGCTGGTCATCCAGGACGCTGGAAGACGTACGAACTCGTCAGCCGTAACTATTGGTGGCCGGGACTTTCAGTGTACGTCCGGAATTACGTTGACGGCTGTGACGCTTGTCAACGTAACAAAACATTTCCTCGACAACCATATGGCCCTCTCCAACCTAACGAAATTCCAGACCAACCCTGGGACATTACGACGGTCGACTTAATCACGGGCCTACCAGAAAGCAGTGAACACGATGCAATCATGGTGGTCGCCGATCGAATGACGAAACGAGCACGGTTTTTCCCCGTTCATGGTACGATCGACGCTCAAGAAGTCGCCGAGATATACTATCGAGAAATATGGTCACAGCATGGACTGCCGAAGAAGATCATCTCGCACACCTTTCAGCCTGGGACTTCTGTTGTGTAACAGTCAGCCGATGATCGGTTTTTGCTGTTGTCACAGGCCAGCCAGTCCGGCCAGAATTCCGGTATTTTCTATAATTACAGCCCGGCCGAATGCCTGTGATAACAGTGTGGCCGGTTCGGTACAAAAAATACATCGGAATTTCAGGTAATACTCGGTAAATTGTATAAATTTCCCGAAAATTAATACCGAAGTTCAGGTGAGGGTCCGGGAATCTGAGGGATTTAATGTATACTCTTCAATTTGAGTCAGTACTCTGTACATTTATTCATGCCCAGAAATTTTAGTTCAAACACCAAAGATTTACCCTGGTACTTTAGACCAAATACCGAAAATGTATGTTTTCGGTGTTTGAGCCGATATTGATAGCCCGGTGTTTGAACTAACACCGGAGGTTTACCGAGCAATTTGGTCAAAATACCGAAAATGTATGGCTTCGGTATTTGAGCAGATATTCATATTTCGGCATTTGAACTCAAATACTGAAGATTTACCAAGCGATTTGGTCAAAATACCGAAAATGTATTGCTTCGGTATTTGAACAAATATTCATATTTCGGCATTTGAACTCAAATACCAAAGATCACTTACCATGGAAGTTTAGACCAAATGCTGAAAATATATGGTTCTGGTATTTGAGCAGATATTTATAACCCGGCATTTTAGTTCAAATGCCGGTGGTTTACCGAGTGATTTGGTCAAAATACCGAAAATGTATGGCTTCGGTATTTGAGCTGATATTCATATTTCGGCATTTGAACTCAAATACCGAAGATGTACCGAGCAATTTGGTCAAAATACCGAAAATGTACCGAGCAATTTGGTCAAAATACCGAAAATGTATCGCTTCGGTATTTGAACAAATATTCATATTTCGGCATTTGAACTCAAATACCGAAGGTCATTTACCATGGAAGTTTAGACCAAATGCCGAAGATATATGGTTTCGGTATTTGAGCTGATATTCATAGTCCAAAGTTTTAGTTCAAACATCAGAGATTTACCAAGAGATTTGGTCAAAATACCGAAAATGTATGGCTTCGGTATTTGAGTAGGTATTCATATTCTGGCATTTGAATTCAAATACCGAAGATTTACCATGAGACTTTAGACCAAATGCCGGAACTTTACCCTGGAACTTTAGACCCAATACCGAAAATGTATAGTTTCGGTATTTGAGCAGATATTCATGGTTCAAAATGTTAGTTCAGATACCGGATTTTATCCGGGAATTTTCATTTGAACACTGAACATGTTTGATACTTTGCAGTCCGGCAACTGAGTTCATTCTTTTACCGCCCGGCAAATTGATGACAAAGACCGAGTATGTTTTAAATTCAGCCACTATATGTTGTTTTCTCCATTGCTTCCTCAATTCTTCACAGATTTTCTTCATCTTAGGCTTATCTGAAGGTGTTTAATCAGTAGAATCTGAATACATATACAATTTTGTATATCATTGCAATAAAAACATACCATTTCAGTGTGACTTTCCACAATGTTCTGCAAATTGGGAAGTGAATACTGCACCAATTGTGATGAATAAGACATGTTTGGAAGGATGGAATTTATCCAAATAAGGCTCAGCTTTTTCCGAAAGAATCTGTTCAATATTCACTTCATAACATTCACAACAGCACTAGGTGACAGGTCCCACACTGATCACTTAATATTGTTGCACACATTGCTTGGTGTCCTGTTTCCTGTGTTGCATAAATTGTACAATATATCTACTTTGAAAATGAGCCCTCAATGATATCCTTACTTACAATTTTGGCAATACTGCCACACAATCACTCAAATATGACACAACCTTTCTAGAAGACTTTATGGCTGCTGTAAAAATCCAATTTTCAATCACAACATAGCCTGCAACAGTATCTACATGCTCCATTAAGAATCACAAGATTCCATCAAGAAATGGCTAATACATGGGGGGAACACCCAATTGTGGCTGAATGCTTAGTAGTGCTGTATTGAGCTCCAGTCACCTGCACTCTGAATCAGCTGCAAACATACTGATCCCTCAATTGTAGGCTCAGTTCCTCACTAAAATGTATGATGTTGGACTTTATTTGAAGATAGAATATGCATCTATCTGAAACTGCTGTTCGATCTTTTCCCAATATTAAAGTAGTAGCGTAATTGTCTAATCTATTGTGGCAACTGATAAACATCCCCATACATCAGTTCCTCTCCGATAAGAGTTATTGAGGGTTTATTTTCAAGCTGGAATGAATACAGACAATTGGTAGAAATCTGTTATGATTATAGGTAAATTTGATCCTGAAACACTCAATGGATTATTTCTACCAACCCTGAAGGTTGTTGTGAATGTTATGAAGTGAATATTGAACAGATTCTTTCGGAAAAAGCTGAGCCTTATTTGGATAAATTCCATCCTTCCAAACATGTCTTATTCATCACAATTGGTGCAGTATTCACTTCCCAATTTGCAGAACATTGTGGAAAGTCACACTGAAATGGTATGTTTTTATTGCAATGATATACAAAATTGTATATGTATTCAGATTCTACTGATTAAACACCTTCAGATAAGCCTAAGATGAAGAAAATCTGTGAAGAATTGAGGAAGCAATGGAGAAAACAACATATAGTGGCTGAATTTAAAACATACTCGGTCTTTGTCATCAATTTGCCGGGCGGTAAAAGAATGAACTCAGTTGCCGGACTGCAAAGTATCAAACATGTTCAGTGTTCAAATGAAAATTCCCGGATAAAATTCCGGTATCTGAACTAACATTTTGAACCATGAATATCTGCTCAAATACCGAAACTATACATTTTCGGTATTGGGTCTAAAGTTCCAGGGTAAAGTTCCGGCATTTGGTCTAAAGTCTCATGGTAAATCTTCGGTATTTGAATTCAAATGCCAGAATATGAATACCTACTCAAATACCGAAGCCATACATTTTCGGTATTTTGACCAAATCTCTTGGTAAATCTCTGATGTTTGAACTAAAACTTTGGACTATGAATATCAGCTCAAATACCGAAACCATATATCTTCGGCATTTGGTCTAAACTTCCATGGTAAATGACCTTCGGTATTTGAGTTCAAATGCCGAAATATGAATATTTGTTCAAATACCGAAGCGATACATTTTCGGTATTTTGACCAAATTGCTCGGTACATTTTCGGTATTTTGACCAAATTGCTCGGTACATCTTCGGTATTTGAGTTCAAATGCCGAAATATGAATATCAGCTCAAATACCGAAGCCATACATTTTCGGTATTTTGACCAAATCACTCGGTAAACCACCGGCATTTGAACTAAAATGCCGGGTTATAAATATCTGCTCAAATACCAGAACCATATATTTTCAGCATTTGGTCTAAACTTCCATGGTAAGTGATCTTTGGTATTTGAGTTCAAATGCCGAAATATGAATATTTGTTCAAATACCGAAGCAATACATTTTCGGTATTTTGACCAAATCGCTTGGTAAATCTTCAGTATTTGAGTTCAAATGCCGAAATATGAATATCTGCTCAAATACCGAAGCCATACATTTTCGGTATTTTGACCAAATTGCTCGGTAAACCTCCGGTGTTAGTTCAAACACCGGGCTATCAATATCGGCTCAAACACCGAAAACATACATTTTCGGTATTTGGTCTAAAGTACCAGGGTAAATCTTTGGTGTTTGAACTAAAATTTCTGGGCATGAATAAATGTACAGAGTACTGACTCAAATTGAAGAGTATACATTAAATCCCTCAGATTCCCGGACCCTCACCTGAACTTCGGTATTAATTTTGGGAAATTTATACAATTTACCGAGTATTACCTGAAATTCCGATGTATTTTCTTGTACCGAACCGGCCACACTGTTATCACAGGCATTCGGCCGGGCTGTAATTATAGAAAATACCGGAATTCCGGCCGGACTGGCTGGCCTGTGACAACAGCAAAAACCGATCATCGGCTGACTGTAAGTCACAGGTGGTATGACTGAATGGGCTCCATCTCGGACCGTGGAACTCAGTTCGCGTCGCGAGTGTTTCAAGAGCTGTGTAAAATTCTCGAAATAACCTCCGCCATGTCCACTGCTTACCACCCACAAACCGACGGTCAAACGGAACGGATAAACCAGGAACTCGAACAGTATCTGCGCATCTACTGCAACTTCCGCCAAGACGATTGGCACGATAAACTTATCGAAGCGGAATTTGCATACAATAATCAAGCTCACGAATCCACCAAGGTCTCTCCGTTCTACGCAGACTTAGGACGTCATCCTCGGGCAATGCCAGATCTCGTTACAGCGGTACGACACCCAGACTTAGACACCTTGATGCGCGAACGCGAAGCTGCCCGAAAGGAATCACAGGCAGCGTTACAACTCGCAGCGGATCGTATGAAACGATACTACGATCAACACGTGCAGGACACCCCTCCATTCAAAGTCGGCGATTTAGTCTGGCTGGATGCTCGTAATATTCGTACAGAGCAACCAAGCAAGAAACTGAGCGCGAAACGTCATGGACCGTTCGAAATTCTCGAACAAGTCTCCCGCTCAACTTCAGGCTTAAACTTCCCCGAACCTGGCGCATTCACCCCGTCTTTCATGCTTCATTGTTGTCGACCCACAAAACGGATCAAATTCCAGGCAGGAAGCCGACGAAACCGCCTGCGGTCATCATCGAAGGAGAACCTGAGTACGAAGTTGAAAAGGTTCTCGATTCACGCATGTTCCGCAACCGTCTTCAGTACCTCGTAAAATGGTAGGATACCCTGCGTCTGAAAATTCATGGGAACCCCGCTCCAATCTTGACAATGCCGCCAATCTCGTCGGATTTCCACCGTACACACCCTCCGTCCACGGCAAATTAGTCAATTATCGATGAACGATATGCATTTTCAACCATTGATTAACTATACTGTCATTGATAAACCGCGGGGATTTGGACAAGAGGCAAAATCATTGGTCACGAAGCTCGTCCGGAGAAACTCGCCTGAAGAGGGGTAATGTAACAAATTTCCCGATTTGGACATAGACGCCAGTAGGTGCTGGGACGCGTCGCGTTGGTCACCTGCAAGATCAGTGATGGATGAGGAACGAGGGTCATACTGATGACACTGATTGGTGACGGATGAGTAAGCGCTATTGTGGGAGAGTGACCATACGTGCGTAAACGGACTTTGCTATTTAAGTTTGGTTTTGCTACCTGGAACGTCAGCTCGTTCAACTTCGTTGAACATTTGCTTTCGTTGCCAGGTAAGCAGTTTGTATACTAGTTGTATTTTAATATTGACTTCGTTGAACATTTGCTTTCGTTGCCAGCTGTTGCCCAAACGAAACCATCCGTACGAATCTCAACATGGAGTAAGCGTACTCTGCCGTGGTTTTGGTGATCGTTACAGGCGCCGTGAGGCGGATAAGAGCCAATCGGCCTGCGTATCTAAAGTATGTATGTACCGTGCCAGATGATCTCGCGCCGATCGCTCGCTTTTTGGAAAAGCCCCGCCATGAGCGCGAGCTGGAGTGACTCGGTTGTATCGTTGAAGATTCGACAGTCGAACGTCGAACGTTGATCTCCCTGCGTACCTCGTGCCATCGTCCTTCGCTCCAGTCAGCCGTGTATGTACTCTCCGCAGTGAACGTCTCCCGTGCCGATATTTCCCGCGCCGACTCACAGTCTGGCGTTTTTCATTCTATATGATGCATAACGTACAGGGCCACGGAGATGCTGCCTGCCAGCCACTCATGCGTGTTTCCGTGTCGAAGAACGAGGTACAGTACCATTTCCACACCGAGTGAGCCCATGGCAATCTACTGCTTCGTGCGGGGGGGAACAGCCTATCGAGCCGCCCGCCATCTCTCCTCCGAAACACCACACCAGAGGCGACCGCCGTATCCACATACGAACCGGCCGCAGATGTCGCAGTAATACGCAGCGGCGACGACCTTTCTAGGTGGAAGGTGGAATGTAAGATTAACTAACTACGGTACATACATTCGCATGGTATTTATACCTTTTGTAATCGAATATTCTAAGTCCTTCTATGGCATTAGTAATGCCTGTTTTATTCCTTGACTTTCTCGAATGTTCCGGTAACTTCGGAGTTGCCTCCTCCATTATACCGCAACACTCCCCTCAACTCCGCAAGATACCCACCTGCGCTGTGAGCGTCTGGTGTCGTCCGCGAGCGAGCGCTTTCGTCAGTAAATCTGCGGTGTTGATATCGGTTTGGACAGTAGTGTAATTGAATTGTGTCGGCTTCAATGCATTCTCGACGAAGTGATGCCGAATATCGATGTGCTTTGATCTTTGGTGGTGCACCGAATCTTTTGACAGTGCAATTGCAGACTGATTGTCTGCATTCAATATAGTAGGTGAGTTTTGGCAGAATCCGAGTTCCGTGAGAAGTGCACGCAGCCAGATTGCTTGGCGCGTCGCATTTGAGATTGCCATGTACTCCGCCTCCATGCTCGATAGTGCGACTGTTGGTTGTTTCTTCGAGCTCCATGCGACTGCTCCGTAGCCGATTTGGAATGTATACCCCGATACCGATCTCCGGTCATCAGGGTTAGCTCCCCAGTCTGCATCCGAGAATCCTTCAAGTCTAACATTTTATAGAATCCCCGCACCTTCACATCTTCAGAGTTGTCTCCATATGTGATTCCTAGGTCCTCTGTGCCCTTCAAGTAGCGTAGGACACGTTTCACGGCACTCCAGTGAGTGGGTCCTGGTTTTGAGTTGAATTGACTGAGAGCTTGCACGGCATAGGTAATATCAGGCCGAGTGCCCAACGCCGCATACATCAGACTGCCTATTGCGGTCTGATAAGGTATGTTCTTCATTTCCGAGAGGTCTGAATCATCAGACTCCTTCTGCAATTTGATGTTTGCCTCCATAGGTGTTGAGACTGGCTTGCAGTCGGTCATTCCGAAGCACTCCAGTACACGTTTGATGTACTGCGTCTGTGTGAGTGTGAGCGTGTGGCTGTACGATCGCGAGTGACTTCGAGTCCGAGGATGTGCCGAACAGGCCCAAGATCTGACATGGTGAGTTCCTGATTTAACTCCCCCTTGATCCAGGCCATTAACTTGTCTGGTCTGCTAGGATCGCCATGTCATCGACGTGGATTGCAATGATGATGAGTCCATCATCGCCATTAAGTATGTAGACGCAATTGTCCGAATTGCATCTTTTGAATCCGAGTTTGAGTAGTATCGAGTTGATATTGATATTCCAGACTCGACCGGACTGTTTCAGTCCATATAGTGACTTCCATAGGCGACAGACACGGCCGGTTTCCACCGTAGCCTTCGGGTTGGGACATATAGATTTCTTCTTCAAGATTTCCATTAAGGTATGCCCCAACAACATCCATCTGCTCGAGTTCCATGTCACGTTTTGCAGCTAATGCGAGCAGTACTCGTAGGGAATCCATTCGCACAACTGGTGCAAATGTCTCGATGAAATCCATCCAGGAATCTGTGAGAATCCGCGTGCGACAAGTCTCGCTTTATAGCGCACGATCTCGCCTTCCGCATTCCGCTTCAGTCGGTACACCCACTTGCATCCAACTTCTTTCCGCCCCTCTGGCAGCTTCTCAAGTGTATATGTCTTGAGCTTCTGTAGCTGCGCCATTTCTTCGTCCATTGCAGCTTTCCACTTGGGCCAATCGGGCGAGTTTTGGGCTTCTTCATAGGATTGTGGCTCGTCATGTGTTTCAGTGCCCACCAAGGTATGTAGGCACATGACATAACTTTCATTTGCTTCTTCAGCTTGCTCAGAGCTTTGTGTCACTTCTGGTGTAGTTGTGGGTGTTTTGCGTGGGCCTCTTGAGGCTGGATTGTGCATTTTCGCATAGTCTGGTGTAGGCGTCTTCGCGAGACGTCCGCTTCATCTCGGCATTTCCTTGTTTGACATATCTGGCAATATTTCTTCTTCTTTTGCCATGATTTCCTGTTCTGGTGCCTGCTCCTGACTTTTCACAGCATGCTCGCTGCTCCCCCTCTCCCCCTCGAGTGGCTGGGGAAAGATCTCCTCAATGTACTCATCATCAAGTACTGTCGTGTATTTCGGCACGGAAAATATAATATTTCTTGATTTTCCGATGCGGCGTGCCTTTGGGTCCCAGTAGCGCCATGCTTTGCTTCCTTCGGCGACACCCGTGAAAATAACAGGTTCCGATTTAGGGTCGAGCTTGTCCCTTTTTTGGTCGGGTGTGAGAACCCAACATTTAAGTCCAAATTCTTGCAGGTTTCCAACATCTGGCTTCTTTGACGAGAAAACCTCTTCTGGAGTTTTGTCCTTCAAAACTCGTGTCGGAGACCGGTTCTTCAGGTATGTGGCATACCCGACAGCTTCCATCCACAGGAATTTTGGCAAATTATGTGTGACAAGCATGGCTCGTGCATGCTCAACAACGGTACGATTTATTCGCTCTGCAACGCCATTTTGTGCGGACGAGTACGGTGCGGTCGTTTCGAGTTCGATTCCATTGGTGAGTAAGTATTCCTCGAATTCTTTGTTGATGTACTCCTTGCCATTGTCGCCCGCAGCTTCTTCAACTGGTGCCCATGTGCGTTTTTCATGTTTTCTTCATAATACTTGAATTTCTGAAGAGCTTCTGACTTGTGCTTCATGAAATAGATTGCAGTGCGACGGGAGCACATGTCCGTAAATGTCGCGAAGTACCGTTGGCCTCCAATGGCCTCGACGCGTGCCGGTCCCCATACGTCTGTCACGGTGAGATCCCCGATCTCGTCATACTGTGTTTGGGACTCTTGCAGAAACGGTTCGACATGCTGCTTCGAGCGTATGCACGTTTCGCATTGGCGACTGGCAGGTAAGTTCCCATCAATTTCCATGCCGGTAACCATCTCTCGTTCCTTCAACAGCTTTACTGCACCCATGTGCATGTGTCCGAATGTGCGGTGCCACTCATCCCACGTCCGCTTTCGAAACGGTCGAGTTTTCGCAACATTCGCAAGGTGCGCTTCGCCTCGATTAACCGTAACGGCTAATTTATATAGGTAGCGTGCAACGCGTTTGCCCGTTGCGTACGTCGCGCCGGTCTTGTCTTCAATACGAAGTTCGCCATCTTGGAGTCTGATTTTGTGTCCGGCGGCTTCAATTTTTCCGAGCGAAATTAAATTGTGGGGGATGTCCGGTGCATGTATCACATTGGTAAGTGTGATCATCCGTTGCTTGTTGCCCACATGGCAGTCAAGCTTGATTGTTCCATGTCCCAGCACTGGCGTCGAGCCTGCGCCTCGTACTGTAGCACCCGGAGTCTCGATGTAATCAATAAAATTTTCTTTTCGTCTCGCAATGTGTGCCGTCGTTCCCGTGTCGCCGAGCCATGCATCCGGATCGAGCATCGCAATTGCAGCGAGCGCTGCATCGGGTTGTTCGAGAGGGGCTGCACTCGAAGAATAAAAGACGAAATCCTCGTTGCGCGCAGCGACGAGTGATGTATTCGCGGATGTGCTCGAATTACTCAACTTCTTCGTGCTACTGTCTTTTTCCTTCCCTTGCTCCCTCCCCCTGTCACCCGATCCCGACTTCTTCGACCTGCACTCCCTCGCGAAGTGCCCCTTCTTGCCACAGTTGTGGCACGTCATTGACGCTTTCGTGTTCGATGTCTTCTTCGGCGTGCGCGCTACGAGCGCGCTCTCCGTCGTTCTTCTCCCGAATGCGGCGGTCTTCGTCAAGTATCTTGGAGATCAGCTGGGAGGAGTCTGCAAGAGCAGACTGGTCAATAGCGGCAATGAAAGTATTCCAGCGCTCCGGCAGTGCTGTGAGGAGAGTGATCGAAAAGTCTGTGTCCGTGAACTCCTGTCCGAGCGTGTTCAGCTCATCTTGATACCCGCGGAGGGTCCGAATGAATTCTTCAATGTCTTGGCCGTCTTCGCACTGTGCGCGGAAGAGCTTACGCCGTACTTGTACAATCGCGAGCGGGCCTCGCGGTTCGTACATGTTGCGCAGGGTGAGCCAGGCATCGCGCGACATCTTCGCGCTCTGCACATACGTGAAGATTTTGTCGCTCACCCGCATCCGTATCGCCGTCAGCACACGGCGGTCTGCGACCTCCCACTTCCTCAACTCCTTCTCCTCCTTGTCGACTTGCGCTACGACTGCCGCGTCCAGTGGCTTCGCTTGCTGCGTCATGTCGGTGACCGTGGGCTTCTTCGTCGAGCCGTCGACATAGCCCCAGAGATCCGCGTCCGTGAGAATATCCGATACTCTCACCTTCCATACTGCCCAATTCTCGATGCCCTTGAGGGGCTCCATCCGATAGTGGTTCGGATTCATTCCAGAATATTCTTGACTAGTTGTCGAAGACATTGTAGCCAGGTTACTTTAGCAGTATAGGATTACTAGAGGAGATTAGTGTGTTGCCTAGAATATGATTATAGTGTGTCGTCTAGAGTAAGCCGTTAGAGCGCAGGGCTCATAACCTGTCGCAGTAATACGCAGCGGCGACGACCTTTCTAGGTGGAAGGTGGAATGTAAGATTAACTAACTACGGTACATACATTCGCACGGTATTTATACCTTTTGTAATCGAATATTCTAAGTCCTTCTATGGCATTAGTAATGCCTGTTTTATTCCTTGACTTTCTCGAATGTTCCGGTAACTTCGGAGTTGCCTCCTCCATTATACCGCAACAGCAGACGCACACCTCTGACGCGAAACCACTGATAGGGGTGCGCGTGTGCCCGCAAGTCGCCTTATCCGCGGGTAGAGGGGCCCTCCCCAAATTCGCCGACAGCGCGGGGCCTGCTTCCTGTACGACATATGCCGTAGAGCAAAGCGTCGTGCTATCTCGTGCCCGTCGTCGTCGTTCTTCGGGGAACACGCTGGACGTACGGGACGCGCCTGCTCGTCTAGGAAACAAACGGCACGACAAGCAAGTCGACAAAGCGAATAAGCCATCTCAGTTATCGTACGCCCCGTCTGACCACTGCGCAGTCGAGACTCTCCTCCCGTATGGCCCAGAGAGCCTCTCTTGTTCTATTTCGAGTGCTGATATGTTCCGCCCGTTCATTCTGTTTTTTTTTCCTCTGCAGGCTGCAGGCAGTTCTGCTGCCCGGCCCCGCCGGAGGTTCCTAGAGGCACGAGTTATTGTGTGCGCCCCTCGCGGCACGCCTTGCTATCGCTGCCCGCGACAGCGGGTGTTCTAATTCTGCACAATACGACACCCCAATCCTGCCCAGACACCCGGGCTGACGACACGCGCGCCACGACAGTCCAGCCCGCGATTCAGGGCAGTGCCGTGTTGGCATTCGGGGCACCTCCGAGTGGAGGCCGGTACGGCGATCACCATGATTTTGGCATGGGCAGCGCATCGATCCGCGCCGCACGTAAATTTTTCATGGCGCTCGCCCGATGCTCTCCAAAGTCAAATTACGTTTCTCACCGGTTCACATTTATCAGGGCAGGGTCGTATTCGCAGTCGCTCACTTGATTCAGGCAGAACGTGCAAACACACCTCGGATCAATGATCATCTCGTAATTGTGGAATCATGAGTGCATAAATTCTTTGGCATGGACTATTAATTATTTCAGTCTCATCAAACCAGGGACAACGTTTCTTTCTGTCACAGACGGGATATGCATAATCTACCGCTAACAATCTCTCTCCGGTCTTTGGCGTTTATTATAGCACCATATTGCTGTATGCTTGCTAACGGACACATTTTTTCGACCGGACGATCTTTACCTCCGTGAGGTAAATCATAGTCCGCTGTCGGAGTCGCCATCGATATTGAGCGCTGGGCGCTGGACAGCATAACACTGACAGTTGGGAGAATCTACATCACCGAATTTAGATTCGAAACTTGGTCAGTCAAGCCGCTAACATGGAAGACAGGTCTGCCGTCACTACACCCCCATTCCCAAGTGCTACGCGCCATCGTTCCAAAAGTCATCCCAGTTGTGCATGTATGTACGTATTCACATGATCTTCTCCACCTCTTCAGGCATCTTTTCAAGCGCCTCGGAAGGCAGAAAATTCTTAAACGTACTTTTACAAGCGGCAGAATATTTTCAGAGGTGCGTCTAATTCCTCCGGAGAAAGCATAAACAATTCGCCGTAATTTTGTTTACATGGAATTCCTACGGCACTAGTGATTCGGGCTCTTTGAGCACCCTGGACATTGGTCCACAACGAAACCGTCCGATCGAACCGCTAAAACCACATCCGGCCGCATTTGCAGCACCAACCGTGGGCGATGTGCCACGGGAGCACAGCGCGCTGTACTGGCGTTTTCTTCATGATCAGCGGGATCAGGAGGATAGACTACGTATTCTCCGCAACGTACAGCCACTCTGTCTTCGCTCTGTTAAGGCCGAGGACAGCATTGAGTAGAGTGCATCAAGAAGCCGAGGCAGACTCATCTTGGCCGTTAGACTGCCTGCGAGATGATACGTCAGACCACCATGCAGCGCACGCGTGGTGAACGAGGCTTGTGGACAGCGATGAGTCGGGGAAGAACATCCACATTATACCCCGACACCATCTCACATCGTTGAGACCTCTACGTGTTGACGACATCCACCGCCCTACAGTAGTCCCGACAGGACACGCGGGCTTGCACACGAAAAACTTGGTGGATCTATGTCAGAGTGGCAGGCGCTCCTGGGAGACCTGATAGATATTTTCTGTAATAGAAGATACAGATCCAGTGTTTTGTATCCAATTAGCGCTGCGAAAAACCTAGTATACCTGCCGACACAGCTCGTTCAGATGACAGTTGCTCAAGAACATCGAAAGCAGCCACTTACTTTGTATCGACGGACAGCTCCTCCCATACCCGCAGCGTAGGTACCAAATAACGATAGAGCACAGGACCAAGTCCGCACCCGATGCATCAGCCCGAGTCCTCAGGAACACTTCTTCCATTCTCTTCCTCCAGCGCCCTCATCCACTCCTGCGCCAGCCTCCGCGTCTCCTCCCACTCCGCCTGCGGCATATCATACGTCTCCTCGGGGGCAGGGAAGCTCCCCTCCCCACCGCCGCCGCATACGCCCTGATCCCCCGCCCCACCTCCACGCCCACCTCCGCGAACCGCCTCGCGAACACCGGCCGGTGCCCCGCCCACGTGCCCATCACGTCGTCCCACACGAGCACCTGCCCGTCCGTCCCCGCGCCCGCACCGATCCCAATCGTCACCGCGCTCCGCAGCGTCTCCGTGACGAGCGCGCCGAGCGGCGCGGGCACTGCCTCGAGCACGACCGCGAACGCGCCCGCGCGCTCGAGCGCCGCCGCGTCGCGCAGCACGCCGAGCGCGGCCTCCGCACGCCGTCCCTGCACGCGGTACCCTGAGAGGTGGACGTGGCGCTGGGGCATGAGCCCGACGTGGCCCATCACGGGGATGCCGACTTCCGTCAGTCGCCGCACGGTGTCCGCGACCTCGCGCCCGCCCTCAATCTTGACCGCCTCCGCGCGGCCCTCGCGCACGAGCCTCACTGCGCTGCGCACAGCATCCGCTGCGCCCGCGTGGTACGTTCCGAAAGGCATGTCCGCGACGAGCAGCGGGCGCGTGCTGCCGCGGGAGACGGCACGGCAGTGGTGCACCATCTCGTCGAGCGTGAGGCGCGTCGTGGAGTCGTAGCCGAGGCACACCTGCGCGAGCGAGTCGCCGACGAGCGTGATGTCGACGCCGTGCGCGTCGCAGGCGCGCCCCGTGGGAAGTCGTACGCCGTGAGCATCGTGATGGGGGTCTTGGCGCGCCGGCGCTGCTGCAGCGTCTGGATCGTCACCTTTTTGCGCTCCTGCTGGGTCGCTGCTGTGCCGTGAGCACCCAGACGTTCAGACAACCAAAAAGAAAAAGAGAGAGATGGAGATGGAGATGGGAGACTCACGCTCGGGCAGGGTCTCTCCTGGCCATGCGCTCATCCATCTGCACCCATCGCGAGCGAATGCGCGGAAGACACGGTGAGTCGGGGACACGCGGTGTGCAGCGATGGCGAACATATCTGAGTGGAGGCGGGGATCCAAGGTGCATGCAGCGTTTTATGGTGACTCGGGCGTTGGACGCTGCCCGCCACCGCCGTCTTACACAGCAAAAACTTTGAAAAAGAGGACGATCGTCTGATATAGGAGGTATACCGAGCCCATCTGATGCTTATGGCGCGATTCAATGGGCTCAGGAGGTCCGGCCGGTGAAATAAAAATGGAGCCTGCGCGCTGCGAGCGCGAAATCATGCTAGACCTCTCCGACACGGCGGGCCGCATAGTGACGGCGTCCACGCTGTCGTGAGTACCACAGTTGTGGCAAATCATGGCCTAGACTGGGAACAAGCCCTGAAGCTTCAGAACTTAGCGGGTGTTGCCAGAGGATGAGGAGTTGTCCAGTGAAGTTGTAAACCAGTCCGGACATGCAAATATTCAGATTAGAGATTTGTGTTGGAACCCACGCTCAAGCTATCCTCCCAGCGATCACGAAGCAAGCGACCAGAGTTTCTAACTAGACGTATAGACACTCACCACTGGTATACGTATACCGTAATTCCACGAATTCACTAGTACACAACGTGTCCGGAAGAGCGAAAACAACACGCTCCCCTCGCGAACGAACCACAAAACGCAAACCACAAAACGAGCGAAACTATCGGCGCACAACGCTATATAAGTCACTACCGCATAACACAGGTATCACAGTCCGAATTAGTCCAGGAGATACTCATACCGAGAGGTCCAATCCCGCAAGCCTCACGAAGCCCCGTCCCGCTCCTCCTCGTCACCACACCAGCTTCTCCTCGGCACAGCTCGATCGACTACTTATACCGTAGTAGTCGGAAGCGAGGTCACCGAGGCCGACGTTGTCACCGAGACCGATGTTGTCACCGAGACCGAGGTCGTCGCCGGGATCGACGTTCCCACCGAAGCCGATGTCACCAAGGCCGAAGTCACCACAGCGGCGGGAGTAGCAACAGCACCACATCCCGTAGTCGGGAACGCAGAGCTCAGCGCGCTCCACGCATCGGGATACGCACACCCCGAAATCGCCGTGGCCTTCGGTGCCGTATCCTGCGGGTCCACCCACCCATCGCCCAAGCTCACCGTCGCCGCCGTCAGCGTCGGGGCCGGCAGCGTCACCAGGCTCGCCGTGCTCGTGTACTGCGGCATCAGCGTCAGCGACGCCGCATCCACATTCGCGATCGTCGTCGGGGGCCAGTCCCCAAACGACGCGCTCGCAGTCGCCGCAATGGTCCCCGCGCCGGCTCCGCCGGTCTGCCACGACTGGAACGTCCCATCGAACGGCGTCGACGACACGCCAAAGTGCGCGCACTTGCCCAATGCCGTCCGGGGATCCGTCGGCATCCATCCGCCCTGAAGACCGAGCTGATACGACCAGAGCGGCGATTGCACGATGTTCGCCGTCGAGTTGCCGATCTGCAGAGAACACCGCATTAATCAGCCAGGATTCCCATCATCAGCCAATCTACGCACCTTCCACGTCCAGAAGAACCAGTCTCCCAGTGCATCCATGCTCGCCAGCGCAAAGTTAAGTAACCCAGCTTTGGTATCCACGTCCCACTGACTCGAGTCCATCCAGAACGAGCAGTCCCCACAAAGTGCGGAGTACCTCCGACGCCCTCGACGAACAGACCACAGTCATTGTACCCGTTGCTGAACTCTCCCGCAATGGAAACGCCGAAGTTGTTTCGACTGCACCGGCGTCAGAGCACCGAAGCCAGAGGAGAAGCGTCTTCACTCACCTAGCATTCATCTGCGGACCCCAAGAGTTGCACGCCTGCTTCGGCCAAACCCCGCCCATCTCGACGCCGTCGCCTCCGACTGCGGTCACGTTGATCGGTTGCGTATTCGGCTGCCCGTCGAATGCAAAGTACGGGTGCGTGTCTGCGCGAGTGAACAATGAACCCCTGTGGATTGTGAATGCAGGTCAACTCACCAAGCGCGATTCGATCGGATCCAGTCAAGAAACCGGCCCAGGATGACATCCCTTGAAAGCCGTCGTGAATGGAGATGAAGGGACCATTTCCTGCTCCAATACCGGTAATCGAGCGAATCATATCGTGCGCGCGGAGATAGCTGTGCGTGAACTGTAAGCAAGCACCTACGATGATCAGTATAACAGCATCGCTCACAAGGACGACAGTTGGTCTCGCCCAATGGTCGACAACAGCGCTTCGTTGATGATCCCGAACATGGGTATCACATCCTTGTACTCTGGCTGCAAGAACGCGTGAGCCCCAAGACTCTCAGCCTAAGAACGCACGCCATACCTGAGAAATGAACTCGGTGATGATCCTGATGTAGTCTAACATGCGCTCGGCATTAGCGATTCCCATGGGACCATTCAGGAAGTTGACTTGTCCAAGCTTTCCAGAATGATTATACCCTATCGTCGACGTCAGCACATTCAGAAAAACAACCACCATCGTCGTTGCACTGACCGTTCTGAGAACCCGGCGCCGTGTGCAGATCCAAGTTAATCCTGATACCGTACTTACGCGCCCAGCCGATGACCCGGAGGATATACCTGCACACCATAGGTAAGCACGTTCCAACAAACCGCGAGCGCGAGGACTTACTTCCAGCATACCTGAGCCAAGAACGGCTCTGCGACATTATTGCCCGACGCATCTACACCAACGTCTGCCCATGTCTCTATTGCCCAGAAAGGTATTGGCAGTCTAATCCAGTTTAATCCCGCCCCTTCCGTACAAATCCCGCCTCAGAAACTCGAGTATAAAGATTGATATGCTATGACATAGCCGCTCACCGGCGATCTCTGCGATGTCTTGCTCAGTAATGAATGTGTTGTAGTGGTCCTCCAACGCCGACTGCAGCGATCCGTTCTGCGAAAGCAACGTGCTCAATGTCCACTCGTCCACTGCGCCTGTGCTCTCCTGATAGATTGTAGGCACGATGAACGGTTCCAGCACGAACAACCCGCCGAGGTTCACGCCATAAATATGGTCCTCACCCCACGTCCAGCTCGTGTTGAGTGGAGGCGTCCACGAGTTTGGACGAGCAGAGTTATCGAATGGGTTCTTCGGATCGGAGACCCTATAGCACATCAGATCAGTGGATGCACAGGATCAGGCGGGGATCACAGAAGCGCCATAGGGATAGGTCCATCTGTAACCGCTGACCAAATCATGCAGCTGCCCACCACGCACGGCATGTACCGTTGGCATGGATGGTTCACAGGTCGCCTCGGGTGTCATAACCACAACCCACTGTATTAAGACTTCCACACACGAAACCCCGGGGTAAATTCGCATAATATGGAGCAGGGCGCAGCACAACGGCAGAAAATCCCCACATCGACGACATCGTCCAAAAAAAGCACACAAAGAACACTCACAATATCCGCCGAACTGATTTTTGTACACAAACGTGCTCCCATCAGCCGTAGTCACCGTGCTCCCGTCGCCACCAGTGGTCGCGCCCGTCGAACTCGCGGGATCGCCATTGCCCCCAGTCGAAGACGAACCTGGGTCAGAATTCTGATTCGTGCCGGTGTTGGCCGAGGTGTTATGGTGTTGATTAGGCTTGACCACCACAAAAATGATGGGAAGGACTACTGCGAGCACGACGACCGCCAGAGCGACCAAGGCGCCGAACCAGAAGAGCGGTCGCTTGTACAGAGGCTTCCGCACATGCCAGTTGCTTGGGTTTGTGTGCACGGCATAACCCTCTTTAGCGAGGTAAGCGTTGGGGATGGTGGATGCTATGGCGTCGGATGAGCCGAGTAGTGGATCCGAGTTGTAGGCCGGGTCAGGAGCGCCGTAAGACGATTCGCGAGGGGTATGGGAAGGAGAGTGTTCGGGGAAAGGACCAGATGGAGGAATAAGAAATGGAGTGGAACCCTGAGGATACGAAGAATCAGAGTATTGAGAGTCCGCACCACTAGAGTAGTCGTAGGTGCGAGGAGGCGGTCGCAGCTGTTCAGAAGACATTGATGACCGGGGGAAGACGGTGGGTACTTATTCCAGCTGGGACAGTGAACTGGAGGAGACCCAGGAGTCTGAGGGAATGATGGACGAGAGGCGGTGAGAGTACGGAGGAAAGACTGGTCAACGCTGAGAGTGAACTAGAACCATGAGTGTCAAACTGAGGGCCAAAAGCAGCACTCTCACATGGCCACTAGCGGCGTGGACTTGACGCTCGCCGTCACTCCGTATATTCTCGACCCGGGCCCCAGACGGGAAAAGCACCTCGCGAGGAGCTAACGCCAGCCGAAATTGCAAGAAACTTCGGCTTCGACCCTACTCAGAATAACACTCTATCAATACCACAATCGATGGGCGGGAATTCTGCGGCAACAAGAGAACTTGTGCACTGAACACTTTGGGCGTCTTTCACGCGGAGAACTTAGCCCGCATACGACGAGGTCGGACAAGTTGCTCCGTCTGCGAGAAGGGCAGTCCTTTCTCTCGACAGCCATCTCGACAGCACAACGTCTCAAACATATAATAAAAAAACATTTCCATGAGCTTGCATGCCGTATGCAATAACGTCTCGGCCCGAACATCCAGAACGAGCCACCTGCGAGACGTTGAAGATGGAAAGAGCATACCTCAAGATGCCCGGCTCTGGCCAAAACCGACAACAGCGAACACAGTACTCAAGCAGGTAGAGGGAGTAGTTTGGGGAGAAAAGTCGCAACATTCGTTTTGATTTACTTCTGCTCCTATATACCTAACCTTGCATATGTCGTTGAACGACGTCATAACTTTCATGACACCTTCCATAATAGGAACTGTACTTGCCCAGTTAAACTAGTAGATGTACTTACTAGCATGTTCATTTACCACGTAATTATGGTGTAAAAACTTCATGAAGTTCATATTCAAAATGGATGATGAAGTAAACAAAAAATTTGCCCCCAGGCTGGATCGAACAACCGACCTCATCATGTTGGGGCATTTTGCCGGCAATACGAGTGATGCGCTCTACCACTGAGCTATAAGGGCGACGTTGGTCGGTGTGCAGTATTAAATTCAAAGCAATAGGACATAGCATACATGATGAACCAATTTGCGGCTTGAAACTGAGTTTCGGCAATTGCATACGCACAGAAAATTCGTGTTTCTGTCTAAAGGCAGCCAGCGTGCCATCACCCTATTCATCCTCTTCTCTTCGCCCATCTTCCTTCTGACCTCATCGTCAGCAGCGCTTCCCGCATGCATGCTGGTTCGACGTCAGGACGACTCGGAGCAGCTCGCGTGCAGGGGGTAGGTTACATTAACGAAAAAGTCACTCGCGACGTCGCCATAAATAATTGTAACGTACCGGACTACTCGAAAGCGGCATCCGAGTTGTAGGGCGGGACCACCAGCCTGGCATTTATTTAGAGGATATGGCGTTCGCCATGGGAGTACGACTAAACACTCGACACAGGAACTGCCTTCTTCGCAGCTTATTGCGCATCACGATGGACGCAGAGATACTTCGAGGCCAACCACGCATAATAGCGGATCTACATCGGGCAGCATACAGGTAAGTCCATCAGTACGAATAACCGCATAACATAAGCGAAAGTGACGGTGACCCACCTACTATAGGTCCTGCGCATCTGGGATACTCACCTTCCGAGATGCTGAAAATGTACCACGCCAGAAACCTGAAAAACATGCGTGGAGCAGACAAGACGATTGGATGGGTTTATTGGCGTGGAATAAGTACAGCAATATTGTGCGTACACGGCCCTCGAGCTAGACAAGAACGAGTCTGAAGCATTGGTGAAGTGTTCAGAATACGCCACCGGGAATCTCCGCGGAGGGAAATCGGGATTTGGGAAACCAAAATACATCCCAGTAGTAGCGTTTGTCAAGTTCTACTCCGACCTGGCGAGGAACACTGGTGGTGTGCATCGACGCGATAGCGATTCGAGAAAGCACGCGTCATCTCTGTTCACCTCACGTACGCCCCGCAGCTTTCATCCGACTCTTGCCAGGCCATCCGGACTCGTGACGCACTTAGGTACCAGAATGCCAACATCGAACTCAGAGGACAGCCTACTAAACCCGCTCTGACGACCCCCCATGCTCATGATCCTCCAGCATATCCAGGGCATCCTTGCCGTCATCCCTATCTCGCCTTTAGTACGCACGCAGAGTTCGGACCTGGCAGCACGAGTCCGAGCCTAATCACCGGCAGCCCTTCAAAATCAAACCGCCCTGAATCATCTCGTGATTGCGGTCGAGCTGGTGCTTTTGGAAGTTTGAGCTGCATAACGTATGTAGATGTGGCGGAGGCACAGGCGAATACCACAACAACATGCAAGTTTTCTCCACTTCTACGCCGACTCCACAACCCGGTCCCTTTCCGTCTGCAGGCTACGCCCATGCAATTGCAAGTACACATACCATACATATCTCTATCTCTAGTATTGTTGAAGATCTCCTTCATTTTCGTATGGTCCTGTTTAACACGAGTCTAAGCAGCTTGCCACAGGACCATGGGGAGCCAGACACCGGAACAGCCCCCCGCTTGGACCTTCGCAAATGCTTTGACCTGAAACCTACCTCGCACGAACATATATTCCCAACCTCAGGCATTATCGCATTCAGTATCAAAACCACTCCGGATCCCTCGTTGTCAACAGCAAACTCCAACCCTCAGTTGGCCGAAGCGAAACGACCACCCCACTCGTCAACTCACAACCACCAAACACACCCCTTCGCAGGCAGGGCCCGCCCGCGCCGCGCCGAACAGCCAGAAGCCAGAAGAAGCCCGTGCACGACACACCCCACAGCAAGCGACGCGCTTCTCTGGCCCAACCGACCGAGCTTCTTTCATTATCCCCTCGCCTTCCGCTGATTCTGTTCGCCCCGTGACGGACGAACGACCTCTCTCGCTGCGCCGCTTCTGGCACCGGCGACGCATCCTCTACTTCCTTCGCACTTGGTTCTCGCGATACATGTGTCGCACCTTACTCAACTCACGACGAACAGCGGGGTTCTGGCGCCGGCAGAGCAGGCCGATGCCCACATCCGCGCTGCCGCCGGGTCGAGGATCGCCCGCGATCGCGTCGCATGTACAGGCGTCCATCGAAAGAGGCCGGGCTGCCACGCCCAGGTCGCCGCGCGCCCGATGCGGCGTATGCTATCAAATCGCAGTACTTGGCTAAGTAGCTGGCCGGCGGTAGGAGCCAATGGGGGTGGGCGGGCTCCCACCCGCGGAGACGGTGGACGGTCTACTTACCTGGCACGTCCTGCTCCAATCACGCGCGAGTGCGCGGATTGGGTGTGCGGGGTGCTTCGGAGGTGTATATATCGTTAATTACGTATACGTATCGGATTGGCGAATCCAGCTGGGCAGCGTCGCAGGTGTGAACGTTGGACGTCGCCGGTGTTTAGTTTGGCCAGGCTAGGGAATGCCGGGAGATTCGGAATCGGGATACGGCGTGGGTTCTGACTCTGGGGGCTTTGCGTAGATTTCTGCTTAGCAGGGCATCATGCCAATTCGAATGCAAATTCCATGTCCTAGCGGTGAAGCTAGCAGTTGGCTCTTTGACAGATCAATGTGATAGCTGAAATTGAAACGCTGGCCAGTGGGCGCCTGCGATCGAGCTTGTGTGTGAGCACGTGCGGACGTCACAAACAAACGCTGCGTGTGTGAGACGCCGGGGTGAGACCTAGTCTCGTAACCAGACGGTATAGGGTGTGAGCGTGCCACCGGGATCACGTGCTCCCCCTTCGGAGTTCAAAACGGAGAGCGAAAAACAGCAGCACGGACACACCCTATACCGTCTGGTGAATTTGGTATAGAGGGGGGGGGGTTCATCACGCTTGTGACCTGTCGCGTCGCTCACGTGCTACTTTTGTACTCTTCTCGTCTGCAACGGATCCGCGTACTGCTTCAACACGTAGATATATAGCTATGGCGTCCCCAATGCAACCATTTTCCCCCCATCTTTCTCGCTGCCACCATGAACTCTCCGCCGTCGCGCGCAGCCAGCAATAGCCCCGCGGCATCCAGCAACGCTACTGCAACTCCGAGCGCTGCTGGACCTTCGCGTGCAAATAATGCGTCTGCATTGCCCGACACACCCCAGCAAGACAAGCATACGAGACAGGCAGCAAGATCTGAGTCTGTGCTGAAAGCTGCTCGCGAAGAAGCTGCTCGTCTGAATAAGTACGACTCGGCAATCATGCGCAACAAGATCATTACTTCGTTTCGTGCGGCTTTCGACGGCAAGTCTCCCTTCGGCTGGCAGGTCGACGTTGCGGAGGCGCTCCTGCTTGGTGTTGATTGCATGGTTATTGCGGGCACTGGTGCCGGAAAAACCATGCCGTTTGCTATGCCACTGCTTGTTGATGACAGCAAGAAAAAAATGGTCATTATTATCTCGCCGTTAAACGAACTGGAACAAGATCAGGTAAGTCTTCGAATTAAATGTCTATTTATCACATTGATTATCTTGCTATATAGGCCCGCAGGTTCGAGGCGATGGGTCTCACCGCAAAAGCCGTGAACGGCGAAACGTACAACTCACAATTACACAAGGTATCGTTTCAAGCTCATGATGCGGAAATTGTACTCACTAATATTTCTCTCTAGGAAATCGCAGCGCAGAAGCACCGCGTCCTCCTGACGTCGCCCGAGATGTGCCTCGAGCACGAACAATTCTCAAAGCTAATGCGGACGCCAGATTTCATGAAGAACGTCGCCGCGGTGATCATCGACGAGGCCCACTGCATCTCGCAGTGGGGGGACAAGTTTCGCAAAAAGTTCGCCGAGCTTGGCAAGCTACGCTCTTTCGTAGCGCTCCATGTACCCTTCCTTGCGACTTCTGCTACGCTCCCGCCATTCATGCTTCAAGACGTCCAACTCAAGCTACATTTCGACATCTCCTCAACATATTTCGTGAACCTGGGCAACAACCGCGCAAACATCATTCCCGCTGTCCATCGTATGAAAGCCGCTGCGACTGCACTCCCTATCCTCGACTTTGTTGTACGCGACGCGACACCGGGATCCATCCTCCAGAAGACAATCATTTTTTTCAATACTCGAGATCAAAATTACCTATAATGCAACGGTCAGTGAAGAAAATGTGCTGATATACGGGAACGAACGGATTCGGGATCCTTAAGCTTGTTCTTCTTCTGCTTTGTGGTCCACGCGCAGCGACGCAAGAGAGACCACAGCGTCGGTGCTTTCTCGCGCACCGATCCCTGGACTTCATGCCATCTGATGTCGAGCAAGTCTTCCTCCGACAGGTCTTCTCGGTTGCACCGCATATATTCACCGACCACAGACATCTCCTGGTTGACGACATTGCCCACCCAGTCGAGCGCGAAGCGAGTGATGGCGCAAGATGCACCTTTCGACTTGATTCCGCGGTTATGTCCACGAGGAGGCTTGTACCATCTGTGAAAAAGTTCCGGAAGTTCCTCACTAGATGTAAGAGCAGTCCTTTCGAATTGCACGGCTGTGTCTTGCACGAGATCTTGTACATTCCAGCTTATAGCCCACAACAGCAGAGGGAGATCAAGTTTTCTGGATTTCATAAATTCCAGTACTTCTTTAACTCGGGCAGAGATGTCGCCTTCTTGCAGAAGTTCAGCCCTCCATCGCCTAGTCCGTTGCCTATGAGGCGAGTCGCTCGGCTCGCGCTGTCGGCTGTGCTCGAGATCGTCGCCAGAGTCCGAGTCCGGTTCCCAGTCCGGGTCATCAAGGTCGTCGTCGTCTAATTCATTCAGCGGAGAGTACCAAGGTGTAGAATTAGGATCCATAAATTAGATAAAGGTAGGTACAAAAGAATCTAAACGCGTCAACGCGGCGCGTGTAAGATCGCGTCGGACGCGTCAAACGTCGCGTCAAACGCCTCGATCATCACGTGAATGTGACAACCCCCCCCCTCTATACCAAATTCACCAGACGTTCTACCCCGGACCCGTGCTGATGTTTTTCGCTCTCCGATTGGGGGTCCGATAGGGTAGAACGGCTGGTTCCGAGACTAGGTGAGACCCTACCTCGGAGATTCGACAGAACTGAGCACATCTTTCCCGAGTGGGAGCAGGACCCTTTGTGCCCGAGCGAAACGGACGATCTTCACCCTCTTGGGCTGCTTCTTCGCTCAGATCTCATCGCCGGTGGACGTCCGCGCTGGTGATTGGCTGCAACGGTGCTCAGCCTATGGGTGATGCCTTCCTCTAACGGTCCTCTAAATCGCAGCGCCTTCTGTGCTCGTCATGCAAGATGGCCTAGACTGTGCCGGCCGCGCTGGGAAGGAGTTGCCTAAGTTGGGTGCACGGGACGGACCAGCACACGGGCTGAGGCCGGCGAACTTCCGCCTCCCTCGAGTCGCGTCTCTTCGCGAGGGCTTTAGCCGTTTCTGATGGACGGTGGCCACCTATACAGGGGTTCTGCACGCTAGATACATATGCTAGCTTCGTATTCGCGCTGGCGCTTCGAGGCTGCGCGCGCCATATCGCCTTTGTGCGCCCGCACTCGACACGCAGCGGGGACCGGGATGTGCGGGCGGAGTGCGCGGGCTGGCCGGCATCTCGCGGGGACGACGACTGAGAAAGTAGCTGCGTGCGCATTGTGCGGCGCGCGCTGGGCCAGTGCGCGTGAAGGTGCGAAGCGCGTCAAGGGCCCTAGCCGGATATGCTGAAGCGCCCCCGCTGGACGGCGGCGCTGATGCCGGCCGCTCCCTGCTCGGCGTTCTGCTCGCTTTTGCTAGCAAAAGTACTTTAGGTGGTGCGCTGCGAACGTGTCGACTCGCTGCTCCCGATCCGGCCGCCGCACGCGAAGGCGAATTCGAACTGGGGAAGTCGATGCAGCAGCTCGACGGCCCGTGAGCTGCCTGTGACAGTGGGCGCCTGGATGCGCAGTGTGATTGGGCAGCGGGGCTGTCGAAGAAGTCGGGGTTGGCGCCCGGCGAGGACTGTGACCCTGGTGTGTGTGCCACGCCTCTGTATTACGCCTGTTTTACTATGGCACTCTACTACTGCCGCTAGTCCTCTTTCGTCGCACGTATTCGCCACCATTCCTCCTGGATCTTTCCCTAATCTCTGTAGATCCCGAGCACGGGCTGGTGGGTCACCCACACACCACCCTTCAGCTCCTCGTCGGCTGCACGGCGTGCAGCCGAGGTAGGGTTGATGGCGTCAGGGATGCCGGTTTGGAGTGGGTGGACGGCGCACGGGCGATTTCCTTTCGCAGAGGGCGGGTAGGTGGCCGGAGAAGCAGCACAGAGATTGCGGTGGGAGATGGACGTCGTTGATAGACGTGCGCTGCCCGAAGCTGCGACGAACCCCGCTCCGTTCGCGATGGTACAGCCAGGGAAGCCTTGGTGCCCCCCAGCTCGCACTCTCCCACACGGAAGCCTCGACGCGTCCAATTGGTGCTCGTAGGAGCTGCTCGAAGCCATTGTGCGGGAGCCAGAGAGACGAAATGCGCCCGTGCGCGTTCTAGCGGCCGCAAGAGGCTCGCAATCGCCTTCTTCTCGCACTCGTCAGCCCTTTAATTAGGGCCGCCCACCTCTCCTCCCTCCGGCGATCTCTCTTCTCCGCGTCTATCTTGCCGCGACACATCCTTCAGTCCTCGCTTGCCCTCACTTATCCCTCCACCCCTCCTCCACCTACCATATACATATATATATATACCCTCCTAATCTCTCTCTTCCTCTCCGCCTCCCCTCCCCCCACACACGCGCCTCCACCATGTCCTCCTCCCGCCACCTCGCACAGCACATCCACATCTCCTCCGCAGACGACTCTCCTACACCGTCTCCAACAACGCCGGCATCAATGACACCATCCAGACCATCGTCACGGCCGCAAGTGCTGGAAGACCATGAAGGGCAAGGGCGAGGTCGTCTGGCCCCCCTACCTCGAAGCCGCCCTCGTAGAAGGTACGCAGCCGTCCATGTATTCTTGCTCGCCATACGCCGTGCTCACGCGCTTGCACCAAAGGCCTGGAGAAGTACAGCCGGTCGAGTCGAGGACCTCGCGTGCGTTCGGACGCTTCCCCATGCGCAACAAGTTCATCTCGGACTACATCTTCAACATGACCGGCAAGCGCAGGACCCCAAGCAGGTCGGCAGCCGCCTCCAGCAGCTCCGCGACACGCCGAGGGCAAACGCAGTACGTCCCCTCCCTCCCCTCCCCCTCGCCCCACTAACACCCACCCCACAGTCCTGCAACTGCTCTCCAACCGACACATCGCGATGATGCAGCCAAAGGAGAGCAGCGCCGCACCGAAAGACGTTCCGAGCTCGGGCTCCTCGTCCTCCGCGAGCCCCTCGCCCCCGCGCACGCCCCCGCTCACGCGCGTGCCCTCCAGCTACGTCTACATCGACGTCCTCCCCGACACCGGCGCGCCCTCCCCCGCCGCGCCCGTCCCGCTCCTCCCCGCGTCCCCCGCGTGCCCGTCCGCGAACACGTTCTCCTCGGGCCCGCGCACGCTGCGCTCGATCGACCCCACCGTGACCTTCCTCGCGCGCGCCCCGCTCGCCGCGCAGTCCGCGTTCCGCGTGCTCCGCGGGGGCGTGCCCGTGCATGCGGAGCGCACCGAGCTGGAGCTGCTTAGCTCGTCGTGCATGCCCGCGCCGCAGTGGCCCTCCGAGATGGAGTGCACGTTCTTGTACCGTACGGCGTTCGTCCCTGCGTTCTGGGATATGCTCTGTGCCTGCCCCGGTGCGTGCCTCCTCCCCCTCGAGTGCGAGTGCGAGTGTGTGTGCTGACTATGACTACTTGCAGACCCCTCGTCATATACGATCGTGCAGGAGATCGTGCGCACGGGCGACGCGCACGGCACAGAGGACGTCCTGCTCTCGATCGTGTACCAGTTCAACACCGCGCACTTCGCCGCGTCCCCGGCGCACTCCCCGCGCGCACGCAGCCCCTCGCGCACGCGCACGCGCGCGCACACTCCGAGCTCGGCACGGCGTTCGACGAGCTGCTGCTGTTCGGCGGGGCGCTGACGCCCGCGCTGCTGCACCGCGACGAGGACGGGTACGCGAGCAGCAGCCTCCCGCCGAGCCCGCTCGACCTCGCCGCGCCGCCCGACGCGTGGCACCACCCGCCGCCGGCCCTCTTGTGCGCGGGCTTTGCGGAGGCGGATCCGGATGCGCCGTTTTCGTACTTGCGCGCGGGCGCTGCGTGCTGATTCGTATGTGACCACGACTATCCCCGCCCAGTGCCTACTACCCCCGGACCGGACCTGCACATTGCGCGCGTGCGCGTATTCGTTCTTGCTTGCTTGCTTGGTTCACCCTCCCCTCCCGCCTTTGCATTCACACACACCGTCTTATCCCCGCACACCATCCCCGGATTACCGCTCACTGCTGCTACTACTGTTGTTGCTGTTGTTGTTGTTGTTGCCAAAACGAAAGCAATGTACGATATATTAATTAATGTCTTGTGCTAATCAATGTTATCGATATCGTTATCTACGTTCTCTCCGCGTGTGTGTAGTGGGCTGCCTATCTGAGTTGAGCGGATCTGGAGCGAGGCTGTGTGCGGCGCCAGCGAGGAGGGAACGCGGTGTGCGCGGCAGGTGATTGCGCATCTGCGGGCGCGTCAGTGGAGGCTGGCTGGCGGGGAAGCGTGTGCGCGCCTGGCACGCGAACGCGAATGCGAGAAGGCGCGGGGAGGGCGCTCGGGCGGGGTGCGGCTGGTGCGCCGGGAAAGCGCGTGCTCGGTGAGACGCGGGCTGAAATTCGAGAGTTCTCTGTGTGGATGTGTAAGCTCAAGGGTGCGGATAGCGAGAACGAGGGACGCGCGGGGCCCGAAGAGAACGCGGGAGGGGACGTGTGTCGTTTTGGGGCATATTACCGGCAGGGAGAACCGCATGCCTCGGCGCACAGGGCGTAAGTACGTCGACCAAACGTCGACATTGATTCCCGCTGATCTGCAACGGCCTGTAGCGCTGGCGGCGTCACCTGCACCTCGTCTTCTCCGTGAACAGCTTCCGGATCGGTACGTACCCCGGCACCTGCCCCGCACCGAGCCCAGGCCAGCACCGCACAATCTCGCAGTGATCTCTGCGCAGAAGCACCGGCGCTCCACATAATGAAGAAGTGGCGCACAAGGTTTGCGAAGGAGGGAGGAAGCCTTCGACTCGCGGTCCTGGCCACTCGGCTGGCCTCCAGGTGCGCGCGAGGATAGCGAATCTGACCATATGCGCGCACCGCGCTCACACGCCCCTCGCCGCGGCATCCGCATCCGCATCCTGCGTTTCTGCCACCCAACTTCCGCGCGACGCGAACCCCGCCCGAGGAACCGCAGAAGCAGAACCTTCCCCCGCCCGAGGAAGCTGGAGGGCCCTTCCTATGACGCCATCCCGCCCGAGGAAGCACCCACCCGCCGGCGACACCGCTGCGTGCACGATACGCGACCCGGTGCCGACGCACGGTGCTGCAGTGCCTCCTCGTGGCGGAACATGATATATGCACGCACCTCGTCGATCGCCGGTGCCCTTTGCGCACGCACGGCGACGATTCAATTGAGAATGAGCGGATTTCGCCGGAGGGACCTATAGCTAGACGCGCGGGCTCGGAATAGGCACAGGTGCGCGCTTGGGAGAAGGAGGGTGGACAAGTGACGCGCCGTGGTCCGTTACGTACGTACGTGCTTGTAGCTGACGCGCCCGCGGGACGAGCCACGATGCGGCGTCAAAGCCATCGCGAGAAGTGCCCCTTCGAAGCACGCACGCGCATCGACGCGGTTCTGATTCTGCCAAATTTTCGATGTCGGAACTTTGGCTTTGGCTTTGGCTTCGAACCCCGCCCGATCCCACCGATCTGGATGCTGCTTGCCTTTGATATTGAGCTGCTCGGCGCTGCGTGTGGGTCGAATTTGACTTTTGGGCGCGTTAGCGAGAGGGAGGCGCTCCTACAGATGCACGAACAACACCGGTGAGAGGGAGCGATTATTAGCGGCGGGACACTGCAAGGACGCATCGACCGGAACTCTCGCTCTGGCTTCGACGCCGACCGATGCCCGCGACCCGGATCCTCGTTCCCATCGCGGTGCGCGGTGCAGGCACAATCGACGGCCGGTCCAATTTGGCTTTGGAGAGCACCGGGCGAGCGCCATGAAAAATTTACGTGCGGCGCGGATCCATGCGCTGCCCATGCCAAAATCATGGTGATCGCCGTACTGCCTCCCCCCGGACGCCAACACGGCGCTGCCCTGACAGACGACCCGCTGGGTCCCCACCGCCGACCGACCGCGGCTGGACTGTCGTGGCGCGCGTGTCGTCAGTCCGGGTGCCTGGGCAGGATTGGTGTATCGTGTTGTGCAGAATTAAAGTACCCGCCATCGCAGCGGTAGTAAGGCGTGCCGAGAGGGGCGCATGCGATAATCCGTGCCTCTAGGAACCTCCGGCGGGGCCGGGCAGCATAACCGCCTGCAGTCTGCAGAGAAAGAAAAAACAGAATGAACGGACGGAACACATCAGTACTCGAAATAGAACAAGAGGGACTCTCTGGGCCATACGAGAAGAGAGTCTCGACTGCGTGGTGGTCAGACTGGGCGTCCTGTGCATGCGATGGCTGAGATGGCTTACTCGCTTTGTCGACTTGTCGTACCGTTTGTTTCCTAGACGAGCAGGAGCGTCCCGTACATCGCC
This sequence comes from Grifola frondosa, assembly GCA_001683735.1. NCBI lineage: Eukaryota > Fungi > Basidiomycota > Agaricomycetes > Polyporales > Grifolaceae > Grifola > Grifola frondosa. The sequence goes on along the minus strand of LUGG01000038.1, from coordinate 199,944 downwards.
TGCCCAACCCAGCGTGTTCCCCGAAGAACGACGACGACGGGCACGAGATAGCACGACGCATTGTTCTACGGCATATGTCGTACACGAAACAGGCCCCGCTGTCGGCAAATTTGGGGAGGGCCCCTCTACCCGCGGATAAGGCATTTGCGGGCACACGCGCGCCCCCATCAGTCGTTTCGCATCAGAGGTGTGCGTCTGCCGCCCGCGGTTCGTGGTGTGGATACGGCGGTGCGCCTCTGGTGTGGTGTTTCGAGAGGAGAGATCGTCCGCGGGCGCCTCCCTCCTGCACGAGAGCAGTAGATGCCATGGGCTCACCCGGCGTGGAAATCATACTGTGCCTCGTTCTTCGACACAGAACCAGCTGGCAGGCAGCATCTCCGCGGCCCTGCACGTTATGTTATGCATCATATAGAATGACAAACGCCCAGACTGCAGTCGATGTGGGAAATATCGGCGCGGGAGACGTTCACTGCGGAGAGTACATACACGGCTGTCTGGAGCGGAGGACGATGGCACGAGGTACGCAGGGAGATCAACGTTCGACGTTCGACGCTCGACCGTCACGTCTTCAACGATACGGCCGAGTCACTCCAGCTTGCACACACGACGAGGTTTTTCCAAAAAGCGAGCGATCGCCGCGAGATCATCTGGCACGCGTACATACATACTTTAGATACGCAGGCCGATCGGCTCTTACTCCGCCTCACCGGGCGCCCACCTCTCCCGCGCTGATTCAAGTCACCAGCGCGAGGCGAGTTATAACTCCACGCGCGATGTTGTATCCAAGGCCCTGCCAGCGGTGTCGGATTCGACGAAGTAATGGCAATGGATATCGTGCTCACTCCTGGGGAGATCGCTGGCGCATCCGCGAGCGTACGGCGGTCGGTGCCAACGGGGCCCCTGCGCATCGTGCCACTGCGGGATCGAGCACGAAAAAAAGGCGCGAGGACCCCGCCTTGCTTCCACGTTTGAGCGCAGGGCCCGCGTTGCGTCCGAACTGGATTTTGCAGGACCACCACCGCGAGCCTGGCAGAAGCGCGCTGGGCAGGAAGGTCAGGTTCGGCGGAGGGCAGATGCAGCCCGTGCGTGGTAGGCAGGGACCGGCCCGCGGAAGGGCTGGCGAACTGGAGAGAAAGAATGGGACGGGGCAGTCCAGGTCAGCTCCCGAAATGGAATAATGGAGGGTCTCGGGGATATTGAGTGCACGGTGGTCAGACGGGGGTGTTCTGTGCGTGCGATGGCTGAGATGCTTGCTCGGTTTGTTGACTTTCTGTGGTGTTTCTTTGTCTCCTAGACGAGCAGGAGCGTCCCATACGTCGCCTGGCCAGTATTTCTCGAAGAAAGACGGTAGGCGCGAGCTGACACAACGTGTGTGTCGCGAAATATGTTTACGAGGGCCAGACATCTTCGCCGGCCCCCGCGCTGTCGGCAAAATTGAACTTGCATAAGGCCCCCTCTACCTACACCCCCGCGGATAAGGCGACTTGCAGCCACACAGAACCTCCATCAGTGGTTCTGCGTCATGTCATCACAGGAGATGGCGTGACCGTGCTTCGCAGGGTGGAATATGCGGCTTGTTCGGTTCAGCGAGCATCGAGGGATTGCATTCCCTGCACGAGAAGAATAGATGGGGCTCAGTGTGTTTGCTCTCGCGGGCAGAGAGCGAACGTATGCGCACCACGATTGGTCAACCGCGGCCCTGCGTGTTATGCACCGTATAGGATGATAAATGCCCAGATTGCGAGTCGACGCGAATATTGGGTGGCAGACATTGACGTGAAGACGGCACAAAGATACTTCGCGAACCGACTTGTCGTTTTCACTACACAGGGTACACACAGCTGTCTGCGATCCATCTGAAGCAGATGACAATGACACAAGGTATGCATGGAGATCAACGTTCAACATTCAACTGTCACATGTGGGGCACCTCCGATACAGCCGACCCCAGCTTGCGCTGATGGGGCTTTTTTCTAAAAAAGCAACAGATCGGCGCGAGATCATCTGGCGCATATACTTTAGATACGCAGGCCGATTAGCTGCTCCGCCTCCAACGGGCGCCCACATCTTCTCCAGGGTGGAGCGCTGATACACAGTCACCAGCGCGAGGCGAGCTGCAAGTAACGGCAGGCGCGATGTTTTCGAGAGCAATACTCATGTCGGATTGGTTCTAGCTTGTGGCGCTTCCACCAAAGTGTCCGCGAAACGTCCCCTCACGAATATGGGCTTCACCCGCAAGTATGAAGGCCTGCCTGCAGCGTAAGATTCGGCAAATCAATGAATATCGTGCTCACCTGGGGAGATCATTGGCGCGTCCGCTGCCACTGCTAGATCAAGCGCGAAATGGCGTGAAAAAACCGCTGCTTCTCGCCTTGCTTCCATGCAAGGCCTGCGTCGATAGGGAGTGAGCGGGTCGGCATGCAGAAGCTCGCATTGGCGTCCGAATTGGATTATGCAGGGCCACCGACCGTGAGCCTGGCAGAAGCGCGGTGCAGATAGCGGCGCGGCAACACGGCGTGCAGCGTCAAGTTTGGCGGATGCAGCCGTGCGTGGTAGGCAGAGACCAGCTCCGCGGAAGGATAGCAGAACTGGAGAGGAAGAACAGGGCGGGGTGGAACGGTCAGCTCCCGAAATAGAATAATAGGGGTCTCGGGGATGCCGAATGCACGGTGGTCAGACGGGGTGTTCTGTGCGTGCGATGGCTGAGATGCTTACTCGCTTTGTTCAGTTGTTTGTTTCCTAGACGAGCAGGAGCGTCCCGTATGTCGCCTGGTACAACGTTCCTCGAAGAAAGATGGCGGGTACGAGCTGACACAACGTGTGTTGCAGACACCCCGCGGATAAGGCGACTTGCAGCCACACATACCTCCATCAGTGGTTCTGCATCATGTCATCAGAGGAGTGCGTCGGCATTACCGTGGTTCGCGGGGTGGGATACGGCGGTAGGCCTCCTGGCACCGGGTGGGGTGGTGTTTCGGAAGGTGGGATTGTTCGGTTCAGCGAGAGGACTCGAGAGACTGCTCCCTGCACGAATCAATGGATGAGCCTCAGCGCATTTGCTCTCACGGGCAGAGAACGAACGTACGCACCACAATTGGCCAATCACGAAGACTGAGCACAATGAAGATGGCATCTTGTTCTTCACCATGATAGATTACGACTAGCAGCACCTCCGTGGCCCTGCATCTTGTGATCATATAGAATGACAAATGCCGAGACTGCGAGTCGAGAACTCGGATGCGAATATTGTCGCGGCAAACCTTGACATGAACACGGCATAAAGAAACTTTGCGGACCAATTCCTCTCGATACAGCCTCACCAGCTAGGTTCATAAAAGCAATCAGTCCGTGCGAAATCATCAAACACCCGTAATTTAGATACGAAGATTTGGCGAAGGCATGGATATTACGCTCGCACCTGAGGAGGTCGCTGGCGCGTGGGCGGGCGTGGGGTCAGTGCTAAACACCCCTGCGTTACTGTGCCGCTCATGAAACAAACAGACCGGCGCGAAACGGCGCGAAAGCCCAGCGGCTGCTCCGCCCTGCTCCCATGGCTAAACGCAAGGTCCGCGTCTATAGGAAGTGAGCGGGTCGACGTGCCGAAATCCATGGCGTCCAATCTGGACTATGCAGGGCGACCAACTGCGAGCCTGGCGGAAGCGCGCTGCAAATAGCGGCGCTGCAGCAAGGCGTGCCGCGTCAGATTCGGCAGGAGGGGGCAGATGCCCCTGTGTGGTAGGTAGGGACTAGCTCTGTGCAAGGGCGGCAGAACTGGACAGGAAATCAGAACGGGGTGGAAGCCCGATGGGCAGGTCAGCGCCCGAAATAGAAAGATGAGGGGTCCAGCCGTGGGTCGCACGAGAGTTCCGGGTGCACGGTGGTGAGATAGAACGTTCTCTGAGATATTCAGTTTGTTGACTTACCGCATTGTTTGTTTCCTAGACAAGTAGGAGCATCCCAGCCTGGCTCGGACCCCAGTATTCTCGAGGAAAGACACCGGGCACGGGCTTACACAATATTGCTCTACGGCATGTGTCGCAAAGTAGGCACACAAAAGCCGAGCAGATCGGCCATTTCTGCACTGTCGGCAAATTCGGGGGCTCTGGATGAGCCCCCCTCTACTCATACTCCCGTAGATAGTGCGATTTGCAGCTACACATGCCTCCATCATGAGTGAATCCACATCATGTCATCAGAGGAGGCGCGGCTCGTGGAATTAGATACGGCGGTAGACCTCCTAGCAGCGGGTGGCATGGTGTTTCGGTGAGATTGTTCGGTTCAGCGAGTACCGCTGGGCGGCCTGGAGAGATTGTATTCCCCGCACGAACAATAAACCGATGCCCTCAGTGTGTTTGCTCTAGCAAGCAGACAGCGAATGTGTACACACCATAATTGGTCAATCATGAGAAATGAGCACGACACGAAATGGGCATCTTGTTCTTCGCCGCAGATCGTGACTAACGGCATCTCCGCGGCCCTGTACGTTAAGCATCATATAGAATGACAAATGCCGACACCGCGGGTCGGGGACTCGGACGCGAATATTATCATGGTAGACATTGACGTGAAGACTGCATGAAGAAACTTTGCGAATCGATTCATCATTCTTACTATACAGTACACGCGACTGTCCGCAATCCATCCGAAGCAGATAACAATGGCCAATACAAGGTATGCATGGAGATCAACAATCACAGAGGCATCTCGATATGGCGGTCACGACGCGACTAAGTTCAAAAAAGCAACCGATCGGCACAAGATCATCTGGCGAGACAACACACGTACTTTAGATACGAAGGTCGATCAGCTCCTGCTGCGCCTTCATCAGACGCTCGCGTCTCTTCTCTAGAGCCTCGCGCTGGTTCATCACCTCGAGAGACTCCCTGAGCAGCTCCTTGCAGCGATGGAACCCGTCCGGACCAGTGATGCCAAGATGCTCACTCAACGTTTCCTCCAGAGCACCGTCTCTATTGAGACCGAGTATAAGCTCGTGGTCGATGGCCATCGGGACGTAGTCGACGAAGCGCTTGTAAGCCACTGCAAGATTGTGTGTTAAAAGAAGTGAACGCAGGATTACATCGCAGGATCACGCGTACGTTGGAAGTATGCGCGCACCGTGGCCATGATGTTGAGCGCGGGCTCGTACTGGTTAGCCGGGCATAGTCTGGCGAGGTCTTTAGAATCGACGTTGCGGATACCCAAATCGCTGAGAGCTGATTGAGCCCTCAAAATCTGCTTATCAAAATCTATCAACAAAGAAGGCATGCCCGGACCGCAGTTTGAGGGCCTATGCGCTTTCAGCTTAGCAGCCAGCGCGTCGCCACCGCCACCTCGCTGGTGCATGTGGAAATAGTCAAGGAACCTGTCCTTGTAGTTATGATAATGGTGGCTGTTCAGTGTGGTGGGACGCTTTTCCACCTCGAGGAGCCAATCTAAGCGAGTACTGGTGGATGCAGCGCACTTCTTGATGTGGTTCGCGACTATCAACCTGAGGAACTCGTAAGGCGTAAGCAATGCCTGCAAGTGGGAGAGTTGAACGAACTATGCACATCACTTGCTGGTGCAGGCCGCCATGCATGTACTTGCCGAAGTGCTTCTTCACAAGATTCCTCACATACAAAGAGAGCATGTCTTGGACAGATGCAAACAGGCGCCTCGTCGGCGCATCCCACTGCGCAGTGATTGCTGAGATGTAATCGCTAGAGACTACGAAGGGGAGGTGGTCGGGGAGCTCTCGAGTAATAGCACTGTCGAATGTAAACAATGAGAACAAGACGGGGCACACCGACATACACACTTACTCTTGAGCCTTTTTCAACACTTCTTCAACATAAATGGCGTGTTCGTCACCATGCCAAGTGACACACGGTTCCTCGTTAGAGAGGAATGTCGGTGGTTCGAGGGGCGGAGGCTTCGTGGAAGATGTCTCTACCTCCACCGGTCCATGCATGTTCATGATGTTCCGCGGATTCCGATAGGGCCTGAAGTCTGGAACGGACTCAAGAATGGCCTTCCTAAATTGCTCTGTTTCTGGTCTGATCTTTTGTAGCAACCCGCCGCCGCCCGTAATCCCTTCAAGATGCTTGGACAGATCGCGAGAAAACCCTCCTACTAGTTGTAAAATCTTAGCAATGGGTTCATCTGATGGAGGCTCTGGGAGCTGTCGGAGGCTTTCCTCCGTTTTCTCAAGGAGATCATGTAGCTCCTCCTGCAGTTCAGGGAGCCTTCGATTGTGCATTCAGCAGGACGGCCGACGAAGCAGAAAATGACAACAGTACACACCGCTTGACAATAAGATCAGACAAGACATCGCTCAGCCGCGCGACGAGCTGGGCGGTGCCGAGATGCGAGCGCAGCCCGACATCCAGGGAAGACCAAGGCGAAGTGCTAGAAAAGTATTCATGCTCTTGTCGGCGTGCATCCTCCCAAGTTATCCCGGCCGCGATAGCACGCGAATCTGGCTGCTTCACGCTAAACCAGCCATGCTCTAGTGCTTCATCCTCATTCTTGATAAACGGAAGCCATCGAATTTCATCCCCGGTGGGAATACGGTCTGGTTTCGTGAGAACACCTAAACGAATACTTCAGATACGGTCTGATGAGAACGCTGGACAACTAACCGACCGTGCGCTTTCCTTCAGAATCATACTTCTGTGCTAGGCGGTGAGCACGTTGATTGTCAAATTCGGCTGTATTGGAATGCCAGAATGAGATCATTGCGATGCATAAGAAAAACCAGATGGGAACAGACTTTCGCAAGCCACCGTAAGGAGGATTATGCAGTTAGGTTTCGAGATGTAGGAAGTGACCAGGTTTTCCACCAATTCAACATCGTTGGAAGTTCCACCTCTAGTAGTCGCAATCAGACCTGAGGACCAACTTCAGCTTTCATGGCATAAAAAAGATATAATGAGGCTCATACCAGGCAAATCGCAGAATGACAAATCCGCGACATTATTGCCGCTGATCTGCAACGACACGCAGTTCGTCGAGAATGTCAGTTCGTTACATTCTGGGTCTGCAGCGCCTGCCTCGAGAAAATGGTGGAAGTCGGTGGAAGGATTCAAAATGGCGAGCTGAGCTCGTCGAATACGGTCTTGAGTTTTGGCTTTGTCGAAGATAGGGTCTCCGAAGGTCTCATTACGAAATTGACCCAGGTCCTGTCCATGCTCGTCGGTGATGAAGCGAAGCGACACCACGCACTTCCATGGCTCGGTAGAATACTCGAGTTTGCATTCAGTGGGGCACCTAACGCGAGAGTTATGCAAGAACGGGAATGCCATAATATAGATGCAGACCTTGTACACGTCCCGCTGGCTCTAGGGAGCATTATGTCGGATATCGATTCTATAAGCGACGATTTGCCCGCGCTTTGAGAACCGATGACGGCTATCATTGGGATATCGATGTCGGTTTGTACACTGTAAACAAGATTGTTCAACTTTCGAGGGCACTACAGAGGACTCAAGATAATTAACCCCGTGGAGCGCAAACTATTGATGAGGTCAAACATGTGGCGCCGACCATCAGCATGGCGAGACTCGGACAAACCAATGCTGCTGTGGGTGGTCGAGATCATGATGTATACTTGAAGGGATGAGGGTGGAGAGCATTTGGGAGGGCCACATTTTTATAATAAAAGCTTATCGCAAATTTCCCAAAAAGTGTTTTGCCGCAGCGAAAGCGTTATGCGCAGAGATAGTGTTATGTCGTCGCAGTATGAGTGTTATGACGCAGCAGCGTACACCCGTAGCAAAAGCCTTTGGACAGGCTCAAACCTGTCAATAAAATAGATGGTAATCCCGTGTTCATCATAATCAAAGTTTGCATACCTAGGATAGATGTTGGTGGTCCACAAGGTGTCAGACGCACGCCGCAGAGGACATCTCGGGAATGTCCGGCCTGCGATGGAATTTTGCCTAAAAAGGAAGGTATTGCGTGGCTGAGCGCTTCGGAGCTCTGTTTAGGACTACATAGAGTACCATGGGGTATTCTCGAGCACAAAATGATGAGCAGTATCATACGGATACCGCAGGATCAAGGCCTACCGCAGGGTCGCAGTCTAGCACAGATTCAAACATGTGCTCCAACGGGTCGAAGCGCCAGCGACATTCACCCCGAATGCGGTGCTCTCCACAGACCGAATCAGCTTCTGCGAGTAAAATCCTTGGCCATTTCTGAAAAATTTGCCCGCCCATCTACTGTTCTGACGTCTCCACCTATTGCTTCCAGTTGGTCGCGCTCCATCTCCGAGTCGCCAAATCGTTCTCCCGTGACTATCACTGGCTGTATCGCGCGCTTCGCTCTATGGATCCATGATCATCAAAATATCACCAGGCTCTGACTAAGTATTGGCCGTTGTAATTGGCATCGCTATTCTTGTAAGACCCTCTGACAGGTCAGCACATCAACTCATGATCCTCGCTCATTCACTCCCTCTGGATGGTTATGATCTATGGCTTATGTCAAGTCCATACTGTAAGTCTGCTTGGAGTCCGAACGATTACGTTTGAACAGTTGAAAATCACCTTCAACGAAGCATTTCATTTGATAGCCGCCGTATAGGAGTTACTTGGTTAGTCCAATGATTTATTTGTCAATTTATTCGTTCACTAACGCAGTACATCGAGCACGTCATTTTTAACAAAAACAACCGAACGCTTGGGAAGTGGAAGCCACAGCGGCGATGATTGTCTACGCAATTGCCGTCGGCATATCTCTGTGCTAAACATTAGTACGACTGTCGTATGATGTGTCGAGAGTGGAGGGGACGCCCATCCGAAGACAACATGGCGACGAAGGCTGATACTCCAATTCCCCGGTAGTGCGGAGGCACGTACTTTATTGGAAGAAGGTCGGATACTTGAGGTGTGCTGCCGAGACAAAGTTGGTGAGATTTCATCAGTGAAGTTTCCTAGTTGCATGTGACAATCTTGCTCAGTTCCAGCGATGCCACAGACTACATTTGAGCTTTCAAGACGGATCTATGCTAGCCTGCGAGAACCGTCTCTGATCCATTTGCAGTGTGGAAATTAAATTTAACATGTCATTATCGGCCTCTCTACAGATATTCAATACCCGTGCACCAATAATTGCACCTGTGAGGTGATGACACATCCGTCACGTTAGCACCGATGGTAGGCATGCCTTCGGCGCGGCAATGTGCCGTTGAAAAATTTCGCTCGAAGGTATGTTCTACGAACATACTGGATTCCATAACGCTGACAATGCTTCGTTTGGGGGTTCTTCTCAGGCGGTTATGAAAATGCAAACGTATTCTACAATACAGCAGCCTATCAGGTCTTTGTATGCGCTCGGGCTGACGCTGTGAATGCTTTCTATGGCATCGTGTCCGGTGGCAGACAGGATTGGGTGAACGGCGAGCCGCCTACCATGGAATCCAAGTCAGAACGAACCTTCTCAAATTCCCTATAAAATGGCTTTGAAGAGCACTTTATCCTCAGAACAGAGTCCCAGACACAGTTCTTCAGAGCAGCTCTTCATCTCACACACCATACCAACCATGTTCAACATCGCCCTCTTCCTCCCTATTCTCGCCCTCGGGAAGGCTGTCATCGCCGACCCTCTCCAGGCTCGCAGAGTCGCGCTCACTGAAGTTTTCAACCCCCCATCCAGGTTGACCATGCCACCGCCCTCGACACCCCGTGTCCACCCTCTCTGGGTTCGGCAACGTGACCGCTGCCCGCGCTGGGCTCCAGGCCGACGCCGCCCAGTAGGTGTTCCCTGCGTACCTCCGCGTCTGCCCGGGCGTGAACTGCGGCTCAGACTGCGTCTTCTATGATTTGTTTGAGTTGGATCCCGTCCCGTGCTACGCCAGCGCCTTCGACTATCTGTCGGTGGAGGTGGTGCAACCGAGCAACGAGGGTCTTCCGTTCGGAGTCGTCGTCGCGAATAATTGCACCATGGTGTTGATTCCTTTTGTCAATACCTGCTACAGCACCAGCGACCTCTTCAATCCATACCTTCTTTCCCCTGCCAACACCTTCTTCATTATAGCATGATTTTTGAAAAGGTCTGTGCTGCTGTTCGCCTTTAGCTTAGACTTTTACACTCACACTGTTGCACAGATGACTTTGCAATTAGGGGAGACGGTGGAGTGATCCTGAGGCGCGCGGAGTGGAAGGACTAGGATGTGTTATATTGGTTTGAAATATATGCTTCATGCGATATCTTCTATGCTCGCATCGACTGCTAAGTAGCGAATTCAGGAATCCGCTCTTACTTCCGTGAGTTGACGTCGAATCGTATAGAATTCCCTTTTCTTCTTCAGGAGCGGGCTATAAGCTTCATATATCGTTGTTCTCCAGCCTTTGGAAACCATTAAAGCATCGTGGATCTTAGATTTTTGCACTTCCAGGACTTGCCGATGTTGACGTTGCGACTAGATCTCTGAACGAGTTTTGGTCCGCGTTGCAAACAATTTGATGGTACTGGTAGCTGTCCTTTCACGTGCGTTTGTACAGAAGCTGTAGATTCGACTTCGCATTTCCATGATGTGAATGGCATCAAAAACCCGGTTGAAGTCTGAACGAGCTGTATTTCGATACAATACTCTGAACTAACGAAGAATACATTCGTACAACTCGTATACGACAGGTAACCAGAACGAGCGCGATCAATATAAAAAGCGCTGTGGGGAAAGGCGGAATAACGGGGAAAGGGGGAAAAAGGGGGGAACATGGGGTGTGAGAAAAGAGGATAAGATAACCGATAGCACAAACAAACGTGCCACGACCATTACTATACAAGATTGGAAGCAAAAACAACGGAGCGGGGCGGGGAGTGAAGGAAGATATACAAACAGCGAGAGCCCCAAGTCCAGTCAAGCAAGCGCGGACACCTCTATACGAGGAACGGTCAAGGTCGGTTTTAGCCAATGCTACAATCACAGCGTGCAAGACGAAGAGTCAATCGTGCACCTCTGCCCTACGCCTGGGCACGGTCCGATGCACAGCGCACAACGGGGAGCCTGTGACCTCGATGAAGACGGGGTGCGGAAACCACGAGGTGGGAGCCTCGCGGGAGGCCTGCCGCCAGGAAGGGCTGAGGGTCAGCCCATCCATCGTCTATCCCGCTTTCACCACGGACGTTGAGCTCGGATTCTGTGCGACGATGGCGTCCCGATGGTCACGGAGACCTCTCGGCCTCTTCGAGTCACCGTTCCCACTGTGGATGGACGGCACATCGTCGTCTTCGAGCTCCTCTGAAGACCGCTTACGTGACCTAACAGGAGTGGGGGACACGGCCGTCGTCGGTGAGTAAGACCCCTCTCTCCGTGCGCGTTTAGGCGGTGTGCCGCCTCTGTTAGATAGGTCCACCTGCCCCTTCTCGGCATCATTCTTCCAGTAGACATCAGAATAAGCGTCGTCGTCCAGCTCTCGTGACGGCCGCTTGCGAGGGGTAACAGGAAACACAAGCGGGTCCGTGATAGACTCTGGTATGGAGGTGTCATCACCTTGCTCAGACTCACCCTCTTCTTCTTCTTCCTCCTCTTCCATCCTCTTCCTCTTCTTCTTCAGCTTCAGCCGGTTCGACAGATGGTTCACGTATTCGAATTTCCACCGGCTTGACAGCGTGCTGGGCTTCCGCCACGAGCTGGGCCTGGGTGGGCACTATATTTCCTGCGGCGAGGTTGGCCTTCAACACTGCCCGCTCGCATATCGAACATCGGCAGTGGTACAGAGGCGCGCACGCCTCTCGCCAGACCTAAGATGGATCTCTCGATCAGATCAAACGCGACCACGTGAGTCAATAGTAGATACGTACCCCGTTGAACGCCTCTATGCTATAAAATGGTAAATGTGACGTGGTGACCGGGATATATGGGATCGGATGCAACAGCTCCGGAGACTTCAGTACGGGTGACACGGGAATAGGAATAACAGGTGTAATTGTGGTAGGCGAGGAGACGGACTCCTCATCCTTGGCGCTAACAGAACCGCTGGGTGGGGGAGAAGGCGTTGTCTGCAAAGTCGTCGTGGAAAGGACGGGACTAGTTGTATGAGAGTCCTCAGATCGCGAGGACGAAGAGGAGTCATCCTCATCCTTGGCACGCCTGCGGCGCTGTTCCTGTTCGTGTGCCTCACGAACGTTTGCCCGTCGCTCAAGCCAATCAATTCCGTTGAACCACGAAGACTCGTCCCGCAGTTCCTGTGCGACATCCTCCGGGGTCATACGCGCAGCTTTCATCGCGGGATCAACGCCGTCCGCGGTGCATTCGATCACCAACCGCCGGACAACATTGTTCATGGCGGGAAGGAGAATCTCTCGCAGCTGCCTTTGGAATGCTCGGTATGTCTGCTCACATAACTGGAACGTCGGTGGCACCAGAGCCTTGACGGTCTTCGGACGAGGATGCTCGACATCCCCTTCGCCGTCTTCCAAGGCGCCCCGTAGGTCGCGCCGCGATGCCACGGGCACGGATGATGTGCAGGCACGATGAGCGGTCGCCCCATATTGGAATAGTTGTACCATGAATCCGCGGGGCTGATCCAGTGGCCGTCCAAAATCCGATTACGCGCCCAATCGTTGATGGCGATCTCCCGCACGCCGCCCGCATCCTCCGTCATGCTCATGAGATCCGGGTCGTCATCGTCTTCTTCGCTGAGTTCCTCCTCGCTCGCATAACTCGCTTCGCCCGCTTCCGCCCGTGATGCGTATCGCGACGCGGCCAACGCTTGCTGGAGCATGTCCGGTAACTTGGTGTTCTGCCGTAGCCAGTGCCTCTCTCGCGCAAGCGAAATCACGTCACCGATAGAGCCCTCTCCGACGTCGATGAATGACTCTAGTGTTTGTCGCGTCTCCCAGTCCGAGCACTGGAACTTCGAGCCGCCCACAGCTTCCCGATCGATCTGGCTATTTTGAACTCTTCGCCACAGCCACTCTGCACGGCACGACCGACAAGTCGCTTCCACTCCGGGCCAGGTCTCGTCGTCCTCATTCTCCACGCAGCATACTAACGAGTACGCGTCGTCCGTTTCTCCTTGAGGTGCCTCCCGCAAGCATACACCACAGAATGAGTTCTTGCGGTGCGTCTTGCATGACATTATCCCCCCAAGCACCGCCGTCGACACCTGACGTTTCGCCATCAACAATCCAATCCCAGAGTTGGGGCTGTTGATGCGGCACACCGCACAGGAGCACATCATCATGTTGTGGAAGTGCTGATATGGACTCAACCGTATCTCGGTGGCCTGTGTTGACCCTGCGAGGCTCGTCTTGATCACGGAGTGCTCCTTCATGATATCGAGCGGGTCAATTACGGCGCATGCGTGGTGCCAGAAATAGTGGTGTTCAACTGTAATTTTAAAAAAATCAGTAAATGTATTCCGCGGCGCGGTAAACATGGAAAAACTCGATAACCGACAATGCGACAAAAGATACAGGGGAACGACAGGGACAGAAGAATCATTCAACGTCCACGCCGACCACCCACATGACGAAGAGTAGAGCGAAAGCAGCGAGACGAGCGGCTGAACCAGACGCCACACCTCATAACTAGACATGCGAGTGATGCTAGACCACAAGGTCAAGGCCAGGTGAGGCACACACGAAGACAAATGCGCAGGGAGCACCATGCACCGAGGGCTGGGACCTCCGGTCATGATGGACACTGCATCGCGCGCTAAGCTCCCGTGGCGCATTCCCAACACATATATGCAATCACCCGCTACACACGACGCAACACATACAGAACCACTCTCATACATCTGAAGAGGCTTCGTGCGCACCTTCATGAGCCAGTGAGGCACGGTGGTGCCACTTACTGGGAAATGAAATCTGCTACACGAACGCCAAGGAATGCCGGAACGTGGTCTACTAACGTGACTGTCGTAACTACAAGGAACAATGGGAACGCCAACTGCTACTCGAGAATCCGCTTGCACTGTACATATGGCAGAGGATGTGATAACTCACTGATTTGCTTCCATGCTGGAAAGAGGCTCATCAACCTCTCAATGTCGAGAGCATCGCGCAACAAGGTGTAAACGATGCGGCCCGGCCACTTTTCGCGTACTTCCCATGTGTTTGGGCAATAGTTTGTCGATGCAACGTTCAGCAGATAGTAGGTGGTGATCAGTCTGCTTGAAAATTAGCGGTGTGTGGCACCCCGCGCAACGACAACCGACCTGATGATTTCCTGAGGCAAATGCTGCCAAGATCTTGTTACTTTCCCCTTGTACATCGCTACAGGGTGTGAGTCGATCGTCGTGGACAGTGTCGGGAACGAGGACGCCATTGCGCAGGCGTCACAGAAATGTGGGTGGTGACAGATCGCGACAAGGGATTGTCACGACTCATCCCCTCGCCACTCCGCCATCATTTCGTTCCCACGCACGACCACCACTATGACGCTCATGAGCGCAGCGCTTCATTTATCCTGCGAACGTCTGCTTCCTAAGACCTGTGATGGTTTGGAATTCATGATGATATCGTCAATCCTAATGGGATATTTGATCCCAATGCTAGTACACTGTTCCAGGTAAAATTTGGTCCGCATATATCCTCTTCTTTCCATGTGTCATACTCAAACATATCTAGTAGACGATGTCTTCCTATGTAATGAGACGGCATATCATGTTCAAATTTTCATCCAAGCGAAACAATACGTATCGTTAGATTCATCTTAATGAGGCCCCGAAACCTCGTTCGTATGATCTATCTCAAATACGGCACACTTCGCTAGTGCTACCTCACAGGTATCACGTCATACGGGTCTCATATATATGGAATATCACACGGATGACAATTACTGTCGCCGTTATACTTGCATTCAATTGTGATCCTTCATTGATGGACTGTACATTTTCCAAATGTACGAGCCTCAGGCTGCTATGAGCTAGTATGTCGCTGTGGGGTTTCGATGATTTCCCTGCGACTTTGGGTCGCTCGTCACCGTTGGGCGCGTTCGCCTCCCAGATGCTCGCGTAGGCAATTATAAAATCATTCCATGCCTCCAGAGCTCTCACTGCTGCTTTTCACTTCATTGCATAGACCGTTAGACCGTGCTTGCTGCGGCATTGTATCTCGACCTTGTTCCGTCGTAACGTCATGTTGACAGTTTCTTCTGATCATTTGAACACGCCATGGAACAACTTTGTGTGGTTCTGCGGCGCGTTGCGGAACGAGG
Source organism: Grifola frondosa (assembly GCA_001683735.1). Classification (NCBI taxonomy): domain Eukaryota; kingdom Fungi; phylum Basidiomycota; class Agaricomycetes; order Polyporales; family Grifolaceae; genus Grifola; species Grifola frondosa. The sequence continues at coordinate 184,793 of LUGG01000038.1, read as the reverse complement.
ACAAGGAAGCACTCGACATTGTCTGCCACGGCGCAGTCAGCTCGAAGTGAAAAAAAAATTGACTTCACAGAAAGGCAGTTGCCTTGCATGGCTACCAGGGACTGATCTTTCTGGAAGGATGTCCTGTCGTCAAACACGACGGTTTCCAACGTGGATGTTACCCACTTTAAGTACTGCAACGAGGCTACCAAGGATCCGCAGGGTGTACACGCCGGACAGATATTTCTCTATCGTGCTGTTCTAGCCATGTGGCTCAAGTTTTCAGGTCTCATGTCTTCCTACTTCAGTGCGTTCTACGCAATTGCTGTCACTTGTGATGATGACGATCGTTTCGAGGGACATTTATTTATTATCCATTGTTTATCCAGGCTTGCGACCTATAAGACTGCAGTGGTCTTCACGTATTCGCTGCGTTCACTCTCCTTTCAAACCTATCCTTAATAGGATGCTATCCCACCTCCCTGATGGAGCGGACACGGACACAGCTGCGCAGTAAACAGTGGTGTAGGTCTTTCCGATCCCACTATTCCTCTGCCAGACGCAAAATGTTGGACCTCGTGAACAGCCTACACTCTACAGGGTAAGCAGCTCATCAATGCCGTGATCAAGTAGCTGACCTAGAGCTGTCCTACAGTGTCCATGTCGATATCGACTTACCTGTGATTGCCGTGATAGGCTCCCAGAGTGCTGGGAAGTCGTCTCTCATCGAGTCGATCTCTGGCATCACGCTCCCGCGAGCGAGTGGGACGTGTACGAGGTACGCCGCGCGGCCGCTACAGCTCCGGATATCCACTCATCTTGGACGCAGGTGTCCTACAGAGTGTCGCTTATCGCACTCTCCCGAGCCATGGAAGTGCACAGTTTCTCTTCGCTTTATCGTTGACGAGCACGGTCATCCTCTCGGCCAAGCCAGAAATGAGTGCTTCGGAGAACCAATCTTCGAAAAGGTAGAGGTCGAGGAGCGTATCAGACGAGCGCAGCGCGCCATTCTTCACCCATCGACCAGCTCTCGTCAGTTCCTGCTGGGAGAAGACAAAGATCCTGCGGATCGCGAGCTGACGTTCTCCACCAACTGCGTCTCGTTGCAGATCAGTGGAAATGATGTCGCGGACTTATCGTTTCGTGATCTTCCAGGTATTGCGATCGATCTTTCCTTTCGATCTTCATCTTACCTCTATTGTGTTTCAGGGCTGATTGCCAGTGTCGGCACCGGAGGAAGCAGCGGCGACATTGACTTGGTCAAGAAATTGGTAACTTCGTACATTGAGAAACCTAGTTGCATCATTCTCCTTACTGTGGCATGCGAAAGTGAGTGCTAGAATTTTGATGCATTTTTGTAACTCACAACCAATATCATGTAGCCGATTTCGAAAATCAGGGTGCTCACCATCTCGCGAAGACGTTCGACCCGGAGGGCAAACGTACTATTGGTTGGTACCCTATGATGAATATTGTCCCCATAGAAGTTGCTCATCCCATCCTAGGAGTCCTTACGAAGCCTGACCGCATCCCCGAGGGGACGAGCACCAGTGGCTTCGCTTTATCAAGAATGAGAAGGAGCACCTTGATAACGGGTGGTTTAGCGTGAAGCAGCCTGACTCTCGTGCCCTCGCAGCTGGAATAACATGGGAGGAAGCGCGCCAAGATGAACGCGACTATTTTTCTTCGACCTCGCCGTGGTCAGGGCTCGACTTCGAGTTCCAAGATCACCTCGGGACTGCTAATCTCACGGAGCGCCTGAGCATGGTGTTGTCGGATCTGATCTCTAAAAGGTTCGTGCTTGGTCGAAAACAACTACCTCATGTCCGAGCCTGATTGTCCTTTTATTTTCGCAAGGCTTCCGGAGATTCAAACCGAACTGCAGAACCAGTTGCAGACAACTGAAGATCACCTCCGTCGGCTCCCGATGCCCCCCTCCACGGACGCTCTGGGCGAGGTACTGCAGCTCTTGGGGACTTTCTCCCGTATCGTTGCGAGGTTTATTGAGGGAACACCTGAGGAGGATGGGCTTCTGCAGTCTATTCGTCCGGATCACGAAGTGTTCAAGAAGGCGATCCGCGCCACGGCGCCCCACTTCAAGCCATCCGAACGTGATAAGACTACTGATCAATTTGAGGCCCCTGGCTTCATTTCGAACGAAGAGGCTCATCTTATTCCGGAAGACAACGAACAAGCTATTTACATCGATGATGTAATGGATCGTGCAAGAAAGTATGTTTATACGCGGTTGTTTTACGAAGTGAACATTGACAAATGGATGTAGGGCGATCACTCGCGAGTTGCCTGATAACTACCCGTTCGTTGTGACCCAGCAGTTCATTGTTGAGATCATTCACAAGTGGGAGACGCCCGCGAAGAAACTGTTCGAAGCCGTGCACAACACTCTTGTGCACCGCGTGAAGAGATTGATTCGGACCCACTTCGCCCAGTATCCGCAGCTTCAGAGCAACGTTACGTGCGTCATTTTTTGAAGATTGTGATTTGCTCGCATTGAAAGACTCGGTACCCAGGGCCATCGTGACAGATTTCATTACGTCGTCCTCTCAGTCGACGCTCAGCTATATCGGCTGGCTGCTCAACCTCGAGAAACGTCCTCGCACCCTGAACGAGCATTACTACGCCGACTACCGAGAGAAGTTCTTGGCATACTACAAAGGATGTCGTGCACAGAGCAACGACGCACCTCTCATTGGCATGCTTCATTCATCCCGAGTTTCGGGAAATGACGTTGTGACGAGAATCATGACGGGACTGACTGAGCTCGGCATGCATGATGTCCAACCAAGCGACCTCCCGAAACTGCTCCCCGCGGATCCGTACGATGCCGCCATTGAGATTATGGCCGGCGTGCGTGCATACTACCAAGGTATGTCGTTCGTCTGATACTGCATTTTTGTTCATCGTTTTACAACGCCCCATCTATCAGTTGCCTACAAACGCTTCGTGGATAATATCCCGATGGCGATCGACCACGAATTGATATTGAGCATGGACCGCGATCAGGCATTGGAGAAGGCCTTGAGGATGGGACTTGGTATAGGTGGTGCTGACGGGAGTTTGCGCTGCGCCGAATACCTGCAAGAGCCTCCTACTATTGCGAACCGTCGGGAGGAGCTGCAGAAGAAGAAGGCGCGTCTGCATACCGCGAAAAAGCAGCTACTTGAGTTGTGGTTGTGATGGCCGCTGTTCTCACATCCTTTATGTTCTATAGTTGTGTTGGCTTCGTGCTGTCCGTGTTGTGACTATAATTCATAGGAACGAAGAATTGCTGTGCTCTTTGTATCGCTTTCTTGTTTGCGGACTTCAATGAGACAATGCAGCATAGATCTCGCGGGTAGATCATATTTTTTCCCGCTTTATGAACAATTTCCTATATGATATGCTGGCTCAAAACTGCCTCCGTTCATAACCTTGTCCGCATAAGGGCTCGCCAGAGATGTGACAGCTCCTGTGACTCTCACAAATTGGCGTCACGCTGGGGGAGAAACGTTGATCTCGTCCTCTCAGTCCAGCTTCCATTCTTCTCCCCCCTCTCCTTCTCGGCACCTCAGGCCTCAGGCCTCAGTTGTCTTATACCTCCACAATGTTCATCATGCTCCCTCTTCCGCTAATCGTGTTGCTTTCGTGCACGCTCTCTCCAGCCTCGGCTCAATCGCATACCGTTTCTTTGATACCCACCACGCCCTCGCCTTCCGGAACGACAAATAGTACTTCTTCAACTCTAACAGGGAATGCCAGCAGCACTAGTTCGAGCTTGGGCAGCAGCACAGCTGCAACTTCCACGACTACCGCCAATTTTCCCAGTCTCAGCGGATACTCAGACTGCGGTGAGTTGTTTTGACATATCAATGCTGCAATATGATTAAAGGCTCATGACGAACCAGTGAATTCATGTTTGGCTCTGGCCATATCTGATGTTGGTTGCAACAGCATCGTGGATGTGAATTGTTATTGCGCCAAGTACGTTTTGCCCTGCCTGCGGCCTTAACCACGCCTAACCCTCGGATCCTCAGTTCGACGCGTTTTGCGAGCGGGATCGTGAGCTGCATCAGCTCTAATTGCTCCACCGATTTATCCGCCGCCGAGGGTGTGTCCCAGCAATTTTGCAACGTCGCGTCGCCGAGCGTCTCCTTGTCCTTCCCCGCACCGACGTCCTCATCCACGTCCTCATCTACCTCCTCATCCTCTTCCACGACGAGGTCGTCGAACACTTCCGATCCGACATCCTCCGCGTCGAGTACTACGTCGTCGGCTTCGGCTGCATCAAGCTCGACGGGGTACCGGCGCCAATACTGCGCTTGCTGTGCATCGGCCCTCTGGACTCGGAATGGCCGTCGCGACTGCGCTCGCTTTTGCACTGCTCGGGGTGGTCCTCGGGTGATGAGATATCTGTGCCGCTGTGGGTTTATCACTTCTCATTGCTGCTGTCGATTTTTTCAATGTTTTGCTGTAAATGGACTGCACGTAGTCGTTTCGGACTTGTGGCATTATTTCCCAGTTACCCTAGGTCACTGCATTGTTTGCTCTTTAGTCATTGCAGATAATCCGGTCATACTGTTTACGACGATACCCCTTCATTCCAACAATGCATATACACTCGCACCTCATTCTCACGCATCAGGCAGGCAGTAGGTATGACACAGGGAACAGAGCAAAGACATGTACAAGAAGCACTAAACACAGATCAGCAAAGAAATACGAGTCATACAACAGACACTACAGCTAAATTAATACTCCACCGCATCGTCGTCGTCCGCCTGCATGGGCGCCGACTCTTCCTTTATCTCGTGCTCCGCCGTAGTCCCCTTGCCACCCTCGTCCTTACCGCTCTCAGCCTTTGGCTGCCCTGCCATACTCGGTGTGGCGCTGCCCTCATCGACATCCATCTGGGCCGGCGCCTCGCGCGCCTTCCTGTTCACCGTGGTGGTTTCGCCCGCCACGGGCTTGTCCTCGGACTCCGTCGCCATCAGTGTATCACCGGGTGCTGCTGACTCCACTGCTGTGGAAGCGTCTTCTACGTCTTGGTCTTGTCGTTCGGTCTTCCGTCGCACCTCTTCTTCGGCGACGCGCTGGCGCAACTGGTTGATCTCCTCGATACCCGCCGTCCGCTCAGCATGGAAGTTTGTCCATTCCTTCTCCGCTGCCTCCTTTACCTAATACCCAGACGGTGAGCGAAGAAGTTACGTGGACGAGAACGAAAGCGTACCTCGGCTTTACGCCGCTGCAGAAAGGTTTCTTGTGCAGGTGTGAGAATGGCGGGTAGGTAGTATAGCGGAGGCGGGTGCGAGCGGGCTGGGCCTATCGGAGGATTGTTCGTGGGCGGAGGTGGAGTGGCGTCCTCGGACAGTATCGAGTCGGATGTGAGCAGAAAATTGGAGAGTAGTGGTAGCCGTGTCCGACGCAGCTTGTACTACGCATTGTTAATATCACTGTGAAGAAACATTGTAATGAGACGCACGATGGAATCCTTGAGCTGGAGGTCTTCTTCTTTCCTGTTCGCGAGTGTCTTGTCTTTTTTGGCCTCTTCGGCCCTCCTGACAGAGTCAGTCTCTTTTCGCAGCTTATCTTGTAACCTCTGCTCGATCAGCTGCCTCTTCTTTGCCTGTAATGCGTGCCACAGTCATATTGAGTAACACACAGCGAGATCGAGGACGACGACGGGGACGCACCGCTTCGCTCGCATTGCGCTCCTTGTCCTCATTCTTCGCCTTGTTGAGCGTGCCGAGGACGAGCCCGAACATCGTCTTGCCCCGCTTGCGCTCGCGGGACTCGACGGCGAAATCTATCCTTGGCCGCTTCTTGTTTTTGGTCGCCATCGCCGCCGGCGCAGTCGGGAGGTCCGACGTATCTTCCATCTGTGAATCCTGGGATTCCACTTGAGGCATGTCTTGCATGGGCCTAGATGTATGTTAGTCTGCCAGTATCGATTCGAGATAGGGATGTACACACTCTTCTGTGGCCATTGTAAAGCGTGTGAGAGATTAGAGAGCAGACGATGGTCGACGATGAACAGAGGGATTCGTCACTGCCGTTTTTGGAAGATTAGTAAACGTTTGTGGACGTTGCTTGCACAAGTAACAATCTTATTATATTGAAACTCTGATAGCTATAACTCGTCTACTTATTAAGAAGCAAACAATCATTAACCTTCTTTTCTATACATCTTGTACGCGTAAGTACCGCCACAATCCATATTCACTCTCTACTTCTCTCCACAACTTTTGGGCCTTCAGAGTATTCATTATGGGGCCTAAGACAATTACCTCCACCAAGAGCAACACCTCCAACAAGAATGCAAGACAAAACGCCACGCCCAAACAGCCCTTGCCAGTCACAGACAGATTGAAACGTCTCTTCACTTCCCTATGTGCTCAGATTGAGGGCGGACATCTGGCCAACGCCATCAAGACATGCGACAAGAGTACGTATGCCTCCCAGTCTCCACATCCTTCTGTACATCTGATATGCCGTTTACGGAAAGTCCTGCACCTTAATCCACACGACCAGGATGCCTTACAGACGAAGCTGTTCCTGTTGTTGCAGACGGATCAGTACAGCGCCGCACTGTCCATGATCAGCGGTGATGGTACTTTCTCTGAGTATGCGTTTGAGAAGGCGTATTCGTTGTATCGATTGCACCACGAGTCCGAAGCGAGGGAAGTGCTTAATGTGATCAAGAAGAAGAAAGGCGAGGATGACAGAGGTGTCCTGCATTTGGATGCGCAACTGGTATGGCTGGCAATCCCTAGCTTGTGACGCTCACACTGACTTGCCTCGCCAGACATACAGGCAAGGCTCTTACCAAGCGGCGTTCGACATCTACAATCAGCTACTTGACACCGCCGAGCCCGTGCGTACCGCATCGATCACGCAAGCATGGTGCTGATGTTTCACCGACAGAATTCGGAGGAGCAATCGGATATCTTGACCAACCTCGAGGCATCGCAGAAACATCTTGATTTCATTGACACCGATTTCCTCCGTGTCCTCGACACACTGCCGTCTGCCCTGACGAGCGGTTTGGAAACCGCACCACCACCCCAGCAGCCCTCCTCCCTCGCTGCACTCGCATCAGTGTCAGCAGATGCGGCGAAAGAAGTGCGCATAGATGACGATACTACGAAGAAGATCAAGGAGGTGCGGATGAAGCGTGTGCCGGCGGGGGTCATTCCCGGTGTCACACCCCCACCAGATCCCGAACGATGGCTTAAGAAGAGCGAGCGCTCAAACTTGGGGCAAGGCGGCAAGAGGAGAAAAGGTGCCGGGGGGCGACACAGGGGATTGTCGAGAGTGCTGGGATGGGGGGCAAGGGCTCTGGCTCAGGTAAGGGGAAAAAGAGGAAATAGATTCCACAAAAGAGGAGACCGCGGCCATCTAATCGTCGTGCTTACCATCTGCTTGTCGAACAAAGTTGCGGTGTGTCCTCTAGGCGGCAATTTTCGCCATGCTCCACCAGCCTGTTCTGTCAGGGACATAGTATGGAAGTTTGATTCGCAAGCTGAGAATGCTGCAAACTTCATGGGTATTGACCAAACTGAATTCAGCCTCGTGTTGTGCTGTGTCACATGTATGCACGGCTGGCCACGGACTCAAGCCGCCTAGATTTGAAATGAACATTGCTGTATCGTAAAGCGAACGCCGTACCCACAGTGAGTGCTGCTAAAAATGTCCTATTCCGTTGTTTGATCCTTTGCTCGATAGCATATTATTTGTCGCGGGTCTGATATGATCGCAAACGGTCACGTGAAGATGAACCGTTCCTCCAAAACGCGCAGCGCCGCAGGCGGGCAGGACAGGGCAGGACAGGTCGTGCTCAGCGTCGTGCTACATGATCGAAAGTGGGCGAGGTCTGAAGCACGCGGCCATCTGGAGCTTGCACGCCATTGCCAAGAGCAATGCTTTTCTCTTCCGTTTGTCTTTCAACAAACACGGTTCTTAAATTGGACAACCAATGGCGAAGCGGTGCTACGGCGAAGGCTAATTTCGAAAACCGTGTATTTCATTCTTTTTTTTTTCTATATCGATTTCGACGCATAGGGTTGCGTGCGCCACCAGGTGCCGGGTAATTAAGATCACGGACATGTTAGACAATAGGTGCGCATTCTGTCATCTCCGCGATGCTTCGTGTAGAGTACCGCGATCCCTATTCGCCGCAAGTCTCCACACTAGTTTCCGCATGTTGGGCATTGATCACAGGCCGGCCAACGTTGCGCAGCCACAGGCCTGCACAACGTGCCTTTCCTCCCGACTATAAAGCCATCCCCATCACCCTCATCCCTCCAGTGTCCTTTTCTCGTAGCACCTCACAGCATCTCACAGCACCTCTTGCGATCATGTCTCATCCCGAAGTCCACGGTGTCGTCGTTCTCGCTCGCAATGGTGATCGCACCGAGTGCTACCAGGACCCCATCACCTACAAGCCTGGTTCCACTGCCAGCACCCCCTCGGCGAGGTACGTAGCACCTCACGCACGGACCCAGTTAGAAGCAGACCATAACTTTTCCCCATTCCAGGTTCAATCCCACCAGCTCGGCACGTACCTGCGCGAGACCTACCTCAACTCTGGGTCTTCCTCGCACATCAAGGGCATCACCTCCGATCTCGTCAACCTCAACCAGGTTCATGTGCGCGTGAAGGTTGGCGGTGAGGGTGCATCCGTCTTCGACTCGGCCACCGCGCTTCTCCAAGGCCTCTTCCCCCCGAACCCTAACAACAAAATCCTGCTTGCCAACGAGACGACTATCGTTGCCCCGCTCGGCGGTTATCAGTACATCCCTGGTATGTGATATTTCCGGACATCTGTGAGGCTAAATTTACCTTATAATTTAGTGGAGACCGTGGAGCCCAGCAACGACCGCTCCCTGGAGCCCTGGACTGACTGCCCGGTGAGTGCATTATGTGATGTGCTGTATTTAGGGAATGGAAATTGACTATTGCTTTGCAGGCATTCGAGAAGCACGTCGCGAAGGTTCAGGCTTCCGCTCAGTTCAAGGAGGTCGCCAAGAAGGCGCAGTCCTTCTACGGCGATCTGCGGGATTACCTCTTCGGCAGACAGGCGTCCTTGGAGAACTCGGTATGTGTCTAACTATTTGTTCATCTTCGCTAGCGCTAACTAATATTCAATCGCAACAGTACAACGTATGTTTTACAAACATCCTTTGTATGAAATGTCATTAACAGACCTTGCGTCCAGATCCACGACTACGTGGCTTCGCAGCTCACCCACAAGACGTTTGCTCACCGTCTTCCCCCCACTTTCGTTGAGCAGACGCGAGGATTCGCTGACTTCCGCGAGAACGCGGTCTTCTCCGACTCGCAAATGGGTGGCATCGGTAACAGTTGCGTATCATGCAGTTCTTTTAGGCGTTCGTCTTCACTTACAGTTTTGATGCACGCATAGTTGCCAGTCGCACGGCACTAAGCTCCGTCCTCAAGGCCCTCCAGCGCATCTCGTTCAACGGCGACCCGCTCCAGTTCATGCTGATCGAGACGACCTACCAGCCGTTCATCTCGTTCTTCCACCAGACAGATGTTATCAAGTCCCGCCCCGAGCTTGCTGCCATCCGTATGTCCCATATCATTAATTCCCACACCGAAAACATTTTTTCTTACTGAAGTCACCTCTTCCTAGCTGACTTCGGTTCGGCCCTCGCCATCGAGCTGCGCCGCGCGCACCCGCCTGAGGTCCGCGACTTCCTGCGCTTCCAGTTCAAGAACGGCACGAACGAAGAGTTCGAGACGATTCACGTCTTCGGGCACCACGAGGACATCCCGCTCACGGAGTTCATCTACCGCCTCGAGAACTCGGTCATCCACAGCAACGGCGACTGGGCGCGCGCATGCCACGCTGGCTCCGCCTCCGGCTGGATCGAGTCGGCGTCGACCGGCAACACCGCGGCCGACGCAGTCTTCGGCATCGCGTTCGCGTTCTTGCTGATGTTCGGCATGTGGTTCGCGACCAAGTCGCTCCTTCGCGTCAGGCGCCGCCGCAGCCAAGTCCGTCTCAATGGTGTCGAGGTATGGTGTCCGTCTCTTGTATGATAGTTGCACTGTTCTCATTTGATGTGTTAGGACCTCCCCCAGTCCATCGTAGTCGTCGAGAGGCAGAACGAGAAGGCGAGCGTTCCCTCGTATGGCGCGCTCTGAACGGCTTGCGGACTTCTTCTTGGTAGATGTGATCTGTTAGGTGCTTGCTCATCCTCTTGGACAGTTGTATCTAAAAGCTGCATCTACCCCATGCATCTTGTTTGAACTTTCCTCATAACCTCAGTATATCATGACTTTGTTTGTAATCGCGTGTAATTATCATGGCTCAATCCACCCGTGTATTGGGCTTTGTCTTCCTAATTCTGACCGAATGAGTCAGAGAGACGATAACAACAAATGACATGATATCAAAAACACCGTGAAAAAAGTGTACAGCATAAATAGAGTGTCTCGTTAAGCAATCGTGAAGTTCGAGGAATGTCCAATGAAGGGGCTGATGGTCCCAAAGAGTGATTTGGAGTCACCGAAGTACGACAGACGGTAGGTCCCAGCTACCATTTGCATTCTGGCATAAGCTTCTGTGGAAATTGTGTGATCCCTATGAAAACTCACCGGGAGTCCCGCTCTCGATCGTCCTGAGTGCGTTTTGATGGTGGGTGGCGGCAACTATCAGTAACCATCAAACGGCCAAAGAAAACCATTGCTCACCATGTGATATTGACTGTGCTGGTGCCGAGGATCTGTTGGGTGTGCAGCATGATTAGAATTTGATGTGGCGAGCGAAAAGGACTCGACTTGCCGTGCTGGTTCTTGTCCATTGGTATATCGTCGATGGGTGTGAGTCGCTTCTGACAGCCGTCCACTCGCCGTTGACAAGCTGATCTACTGTCAAAAAGGTGCCCTCAAGTCGTAGGTTGTTCTGTGCGAAACATCAGATTCAGCGAAGCAATGACCTCGGGAGTAAACTAACCCGAGGGTTGGCACTGGGCACGGAATTCAGTAATCTTTAGAACAACCTGGATGTAGAATTGGGACATACCCGACGAACTGCGCCACCACAGAATCGCCAGCGCTATAGGGCACAGAGGTGCTGACGTCCGCAAGCACGTCGCCGAACTTGTTTCCGATTGCATTGTCGACTATGACCGGCAACTGATTACAAAAGAAGTGAATACATGACCCCGCTCAGGAATGCTTGAATTGCAGACCTGTAGAGAGATGGCTGAGCCCGACAGATCGGGCGGTGCAGGATCCGAAGCAGGAGATCCGGTGGCGTTATCTGCGAGGTACGAGACGAGGCTGCTATACTTGTCGATGTACGACTCTAGTGTGACTGCATAAGCACAGTCATCAGCACATTGTAATAAAATACATGCACAGCGCCAGAGGTTCGGGGCCAGTACTCACATGGACCGAATATCGTCGACGCGCCCTCGTAGCGCTGCACAGAATATTCCTCCCGAGTGGCAACGTAGTGGGCGTACGTGTTCGCAGGACCCGCGATGACGACGTACGCATCATCACCGATGATTCCAGACGAGATGAGCTGCGAGCGGATCGCCTCCCTATCAAGAGGCATCCACTCAGCGCTGAGTTTTGTAAAGCCGCGCAGCATCGGTACGTACCGCATCCGCCTGCCAGACATCGTCGTCAACTCCCCCGGTATGATCAGCATGACGAAGTTGCCGACTCGGAGCATCTGGATGTCCACCGTGTCGGGCGACCAGTTGTACGGTATGTGCGCATATCCCTGAAAAATGAGATAGGCTCGGTCATCGCGCCGCATTACTACCTGACTAGCTAGAACTGACGGTATCAAGCAGGATGGGCTTCGGGAATTGGCACGCGATTTGTTCTGGAGGAGGCAGCGGAGTTACGGCACCTGCGATGGCATAAGTGTGGAACCCGGCTACTCCTTGCAGAGGATGTCACCTTTCACAATTTCCCAGAACGGATTCCTGGACACATTGATAAACTCAAAAAACCTTCGTATCGATATACTGAGCTCACTGTGGGTCTGAAGAATTGTCGCCTTGGATGAAGTCGAATGCACCGGGACCGTCCCTGGTTCTCAAGTCAGTCCCATTATCTATTGAGAAGAATCGCACTCGAACGTACGTGGTGCCTCCCGCGAAAGAGTATCCTAGACACGCATAAGCCTTTGTGCAAGAAGGGACAATGCGGAATATCACGAACCCATAGCTGGCGGACACGTTTGCACTGTAGTGCCGTTGGGCAACGTAAAGGAGCGGAAAGACCTAATGCACCATCCACGTCATCACGACACTCCTCGAACACCAAGGACACAGTACGACATACATGTTCATGTACGTGTGTACCCATCTGACTGGTCCGCTGACCGCGGGCAAAGTCTGGCTCATTAGTGTCTTCGCGCCGTCGACCTGGTACTGTGCAATGATCATATCAGACTCGAAGTCCGAGATGAGGAAGCCGGGTCCCCTGCAGCGAGGGAAGGGTTAGCGGCAGCTCGGACTCCCTTGCTGTGAATTGGAAGGCGCATACCGTCCGTGACAGTCTTCGGTCGTGTTCCCGCAGGTAGAGTGCTCGAACTCACATGGCTGCCCATCCCAAGGCTCCCCGGGGCTCTCGCAGAATGCGCCCAAACTGCGCAAGTCGGTTCAGAAGATATGTTTGGGAAATGGAAAGAGAATGGCATACGTGTTGGGACTGGTATCTCCGACGTTGGCTATAAAGTGGGTCAGCATACAAGAATCACACGGTAGACATTGACAAGCATACCCTGCGTGAAGCCCGCCACGAAGGTGTTATTACCCGGCATCGAGGACGGCTCCACCATAGCTATACAATCGTTCGTCATTAAGGCGCACATGAATTTGATTCGAATACCTTACACTCATACAGATATGCGGCCATACCCTTATTATCTCCGCTTACCAGCGTGTTATTCTAAGTTAAGAAAATAAATTCAACGAGCGCTCCTTCACTGTGACGTTGCCCATACCTCATATAGACTGGTCCCATGGACGGGGAAGAAGCTCAGGAAGCCGCGCGGATTCCCGCTGGCATCATCGAACCGCAGAAGCGTCAGTTCCTTATCCTGGTCATATTCGTACTTTGCCCGTTCGTCCGCGGGGTTGGCCAGATACGCGCTCGGCGACCGGTTAATGTTCGCGTCCAGCACCGTCGTGTTGCCCACGCTCAGGGCTCCCGGAGCGAGACTCGCATGCGCGCGTTGTACTGCAAGGACAGTCCCAGCGGTGATCGCGTCTGCGGTCTGCTTGACGTACCCGAGGGAGGTGATCTGGGGTAAGAGGTTCTCGAGGTAGCCGCCCACGCCGCTGTGCTGATGCGTCGACACGAGCGCGATGTTCTCGTTTGTATACAACCCAGGAAACTCGGAGGAAAGCGCCGAGACGATCGAGCGTCGTACCCCTGTGTCACCCATAGCAATATCTGGTGACGAATCTGTGAGTCGTGTAGAGAGAGAACTGGGCAGTCGGTACGTCACCTGCGTTTATGAATACGACGCGATTCGAAGGCTCGGAGGCGTCCGCGATGATCCAAGCTCGACTGCGCTGGCGCATGTGCAGCCCGGTGTCTGTCTGTGCCAAACTTGCATATCCCTACCTCGAGTGTCAGAAAGAACCAATATGCAATCGCTACGAAATGTCTACCATCATGTTTGTCTCCACGACGGGACTTGTCCAACCAGTTAGCAAGGATATCAAAGACGTATAGCAACATAACTAATCACCCAGTGATATCGGCGATTCCTGGTGTACATTCACATTGTAAGACATCGACGCGTACGTTCCGGACACTCCAACCTCACCGAGACCGAGTAAGTACTGAGCGGAGACGGCTTGCACACCCGCCGAGGCCGCAGAGCCATTGGGGAGCAGCCCAGCTGACGCCAAGTAAGCACTCAAACAGAAGACGAGTCTGCTAGTGAGCTCAGTGAAGGAACGCATGATGCTCCAGACGTCGAGAGTAAAGCTGGAATGGTCGACGATATACATGTCTGCGTGAATATATATCCCGAGAAACTGAGAATCGCATATGACTGGTGAATGATGATATGGTTGTCCGCCATGCGGTAGATGTACTTCTTGTTGGCGGAAGCCGAATCACGGGTGCCGGTAGTAGCTGAGAAAACGTGCCCGACAGCTTTCTTTGGCCTCCTGTCCTGAACGACTGAGAATATCAGGACAACGAACGGCGTCTTGAAAGCCGACTCTAGGTACACGTGAACACCAAAAACAGTACTTGCCGCATCGCGACGTCGAGCAGGCCACGGTAGGCCACAGTAGTAGTAGTACTCCGCAACTCGAATTGATCGACTCTAGAATAAGTATTTGATCGCGCAACGATGGCCAATGTGGCGGCACAAGTATCTCACTGGCATATGCTGGAAGCACAACTTGTACATCATCGAAGTCGAACAACTCGTGAAAAGCTCCTTCGAGCGCGCGGGTGGTCAGCTGTCTTCCTCGTGAATCACGCGAAACAAGACACGGCGAAAAAAGAACTCTTTGAGCTCGTAAAAATAAGCGGGAACACGGGTAGCTCCAGCACAGTGACCAAATACGTCGCAGAGAAGCAGGAGGGAGACCGGATCGGTGCGTACTATGGTGGCTTTCTTTAGAATGCCACCGATGAATCCGAGGGAGATAGAGATAAGTCAAACAAATAAGCTCTTTCTACCTCCCTGTCAGGATGTTCTGATGATTGCAAAAAAGGATGATTTCTATTTCTCACAATTGCAACGTGGCATGTAACCAAGAGGCAAACGCAGGGATGAAGGTACCGCGAACTCCCGTCCAACACTCCCGTCCAACGCCCATCACAACCACAGTTCCAGCAGCTGCCGTTTTGCAGTATGAAGACGCTCTCTTTTCTTCTGCAGCTCCTCTCGTCGCTTAGAAATGGCACCAGGTTCCTTCAAGTACTCCGCGCAGCGCAGATGCGCGTCGGCCCCGCCAATGCCGAGTCCTTTTCTTAGCGCCTTCTCCAATGCTTGGTCTCGATCTAAACCGAGAATGAGCTCGTGGTCGATCGCCATTGGTACGTTATCCGCGAAGCGTTTGTATGCAACTGAGATGCAAGTTAGCATAGCACGAAGCGATTGTATGTGTTGAGCTATACCCTGGAAATAAGCACGCACACCAGCCATGATGTCTATCGCGGCATCATACGGATCGGAGGGTAGCAACTTCGGAAGATCCGCAGGAGTGACCGAGTGCAGACCCAATTCCGTTAATCCCGACAGGATTTTAGTGATAATCAACTGGAAATCAGTTTGAGATTTGTGGTTGAGAGCGGGCTTATAGCTTTGCAACTTGTTGACCAAAGGAGTATTGTCATTCTGCGACCGGCTTCCTTTGTAGTGCGCAAGGAACTTCTCCCGGTAGTCCGTATAATAGTGACTATTCAGCGTACGAGCTCTCTTCTCTAGGTCGAGAAGCCACTCGATGCGAGTCAGAGCGGGCTCCGATATCGATGTAACGAACTCCGTAACGATGGTCCTGTGGAGAAAATATGTCACTATTCAACGCCATGATTTTGATGGTTACTTGCATGACTTTGTTCTGTAATTGGGGGTACTGCGAGAAGTGGACCTGTATGAACTTCTTGAGGTGTTGAATGAGAGTCTTGTTGACCGCATCAAACAAGTTTTTGACAGGTGCCTGCCACATCTCCACAAACTGCCCGACGAATTCCTGAGTGACAACGAAAGGATAATGGTTCGGTAGTTCACGAGTAACAGCTCTGCAAATGGCCTGTAAGCATCTGAAACAAATCATGATGAATGCAAATATACTTGAGAGCGCGCTTCATCACATCGTCTATATAGATGGCATCGTGGTCATTCTGTGGTGCGAAGCTCTTTTCCTCATTCGAGAGGAAGCTTGGGATTGTAAAACTATTGCTGTCAGAGGAATTTCGTTCATACGGCCTGAAATCTGGAGCTGTCGCGCGAATAGCCTTTTGGAAGCGCTCTTGCGCGGGGCGTATAGATTGCAGCAGCCCATCCACCTGAGGCGTCCCTTCAAGGTACTTCGCGAGGTTGCGAGAGAAGGTGGCCAACATGTGCAAGACCTCCCCGAAAGCGTCGCTGGATGGAGGCATTGGAAGACGGCGAATATTGTCTTCTGTTGTCTGAAGGAGGTTCTGGAGCTCGTCTTGGATCTCCGGGAGCCTTGGAACAGAACGTATTAATAAAATCGGATGGTATTCAGATTATTATTGAAACACCTTTTAGCAATCAGGTCGGATAGCACGGCGCTCAGCCGCTCCGTGAGGTTGGCCGTACCAAGTTGGTTTTGGTACTCGTAGTCGAGAGCTGCCCATGGCGATGTAGAAGAAAAGTATTCGCGTTCCTGTTGACGTGCTTCGGACCAGGAAATACCAGCTGCCAATGCACGCGTATCGGGCTGCTTGACACTGAACCACCCATTGTCAAGAGCTTCATATTCGTTTTTGATGAAGCGCAGCCATTTTTCCTCATCGCCAGCGTCAATACGATCTGGCTTTGTAAGAACGCCTAAGGAAGGAAAAAAAATCGACTTGGTCGTAGATCTTAAGCCAAAGTAAAATAGATGCACTGACCAACAGTGCGCTTGCCTTCTGGATCGTATGTTTTGGCAAGATGATGGGCTCCTTGATTCTCGAAATCCGCTGAACGAGATGGTATGCAGCAGTGAGATTCGTGTGAGTGCTCGACATGATTGAGGCTCACTTTCACAAGCCACGGTGAGCAAAATAATGCAGCTCGGCTTTGCAATGTAATTCGTGACCAAGCCCTTTACTAATTCGATATCTCCACGGCTGCCACCCGTGCCGACACTAGCAATCAACCCTAAGAACAACAATTAGCCCATCTCGAATGAGCCAATAGCCAACGCGATTACCAGGGAGATCGCAGAATGACAGATCTGCAACATCGTCACCACTAATTTGCAGAGAGACCCAATTGGACGAGAACGTTAACTCGCGGTCAATCGGGTCAGCGTCCTCACCGTCGAGGAACTTATGGTAGTTAGTGCTCGGATTGAGTATCGCGCGCTGAGCTCGTCTGATTCGCTCTTCAACTTCTGTTTTGTGGAAGATAATTTGCCCGAAAGACTCAATCCGGGGTTTTCCGAGCGAGCGACCGAGCTCGTCAGTGAGGAAATGAAGCGAGACGATGCACTGCCACGGGTCGCTGGAGTACGCGAGACGGCATTCCGTGGGGCACCTATCGTCATGTGAGATGATGATAAGGGCGAAATAATACCAGTACTATATACCTGGTGCAGGTTCCGCTAGCCCTCGGCAACGTGATACCCGAAATCGACTCGATGAGAGAGGATTTGCCTGCACTCTGCGAGCCAATAACGGCTATCATGGGCAAGTCAATGTCCACTTGGACCCTGTGGCAATCGTTATTAGATAAGTCGAATGCAGCGTCGCAGTGGAGTACTTACCCAGTAGAGTGCATGCCATTAACAAGGTCCAGCATTTTGCGCCTACCCGAAGAATATTGTAGATCAGATAAGCCGATGCCGCCATGGGTTTCGGCGTCGCCAGAAGGGATGGTGGAAAGCATTTTAGAGAGCAGGATCGTTGAGAGGTAGCTGTTGAAATCGGTGGGTGCTGGAGTCTAGACTTCATGTTACAAGAGCCTTAAATACCCGCAACGGGCGAGCAAATATAGTCGAACAAAAAGAAAAAAAGTCCATTTGGATTACGTGCAGGAGTTGGGCATCCATTTACGTGTCGGATCCGAATACGGGGTAATTATGGCTTTCCGCAGCAAAGAATATCTCTGCTATAGGAAGTCCGTAAGCAGGCCGGCCACAACTGCGGTGTTATGACGAACCTCCGTTAGCCTCCGCCGGGGGTGAGGGTAACATTGAAACCATACTGACCTGTACACGTTTATGGATCCATCACCATATTAGGCCACATAAACCTGTTCCGAAGACGTCGTCCATTCAAGAGTAGCATACTGCTTCAGCTATCAGCCTGCTTTACATTTGGCGTTGCCCATTCAGGATTCTAATCATGATAGGGAATCATTTTGGTGCTTAGCCTGTTAACCTCGTTAAAGTAGCTACTCACGTTCAAGTCTCAGCGGTCAGCTGTCGTGGTCGTTGCACTTTTAATAAGGAGAAGAGACCTGAAAAGAGCGATACCATGAATACTCCACAGACACACCTGGGAAGCATAGACAACCATTGATAATGGTCATCAACGTATACTTATCCAATAGAGGTTGTCAGGGCACGAGGCGCTTCACATTGAGATAGTTTGACAGCTGTGAGTGCATCAACGAAGGATTTGAGGGTCAGGGAATAAATCGATAACAAGATAAGTGTGCTATGGATGAACGTTAAACTTGATGGTATGGAATCAGTCCGATATAAATCAATAATGCGAGTGCTGCGGTACGAAGCTGCATCTTCTCAGCGAGACGTCTACCAAATTGAAGACCGTCGTTATCTAGTGATTGAGTTACTCTTCCCTCATTCTCTTTGTCCTGCGCTTGCTGTCACTGCGATTCGGTTAGCATCCCTTTCGTATACGATCAGTCGTATACTCACGTGAAACTTTGAGTTTTCCTCTTACGACCTTCCTTCTTCATGATATTTCTTTGGAGCTTTCTCTTGGCAGCAGCCTCAGGATTAGTAGTTCCCTAAAAATCGATGAATATTATAATCATGTAGGCGCAAACAACGTAAACACTGACTAGCATGACTCGGGAGGTCCGCCGCTCCCTCTGCACGCTCAGGACATTTTGCCTGATTCGGTTGTACACGTTCGCGAACTTTGTAGTGCCAACCTTTGACTGTACGAGGTCTTGTAGTTCCACTGCCAGTGTTTTCAACTCGTCTGATTTAGGAGAAAGCGTTAGGAACCTTGGGCTGAGAGATCTTGTGCCAAATTGAGAAACCCACCCATTTGAGGATCGCGAATTGTATCATCCTCCGTAATGCGGTAGATAGGAGATAGGATATGCATGAGGAAACGCTCAACGTGGCTGGATTCCATGAATGAGACCATGGCCGCAAACCATTTCAAGACCGAAGCCGGCTGTTGCGACCAATTGTTCTGCACACAAATAATTAGTTCAAGGAGCGTAATACTTCTTATATGGACATACGGGGCCGATGGATTTGTTTCTTCGAGCTATGTGAGCAGATCTTGCTTGAAACGAAAGTCTGGAAAAAAGCCACGGGAGGGGATGGCGCTTTTTGGAGTCTTCATCGCCAGAGCCTTCTTCTTCTTCTTCTTCTTCTCTTCTTCTTCTTCTTCTTCTTCTTCTGAAGACTCATCCTCTTGGGGTTGCTCCTCGTTTGGCTGTCCTTCGTTCGTTGTAGAACGAGAGACATCGAGTGGCAAGTCGACAGAGTAGAAACATTTTCCAACGTAGAACAGATTCTTCACAATCTGCAAGCTGAGTGCCGCATCAAGGTTAGGACTTTTCAGTTGCAAGCAAAGCTTCGTCGCAATGTCTTCCATGCCGACAGTGGAAAAGGGGGAGTCATCTGGAAGCTCGGATCGAGGAGCTGCCACTGGTGTAGCTGAGAATAGAACACCAAGGAGGCGACATGATGCAGTGCGGGTCCATGCATGAGGGAAGAGTAGGTGTGTAACTGTAGCTGTCCAATCAACCTTGTCTGACTGAGCGACGAGATCTGGGCAAACGCGGAGCACTCGGGAGTAGGCAACCAAGGCATGATACGGAATCTGCCACTCCAGAGATTTTTCGGTAATGTCGTTTCCTTGCGATTCGAGGGTTGCAGAGTCGAGCAATTCCGCGCTATGATGGATGGCGGCGTTGAGATCGCCCAGGATTGCAGCAACATACGGCAAGATATCTCCTTGTAAGAGATCTACGATGATGCCGTAGATCTGCGAGGAAACTCTAGCTAGTTGCGGTAGAGAATGCTGCGCTGCCCAAGAGTGGATATGTGACATGATGACGTTTCGCTGGTTATTCTCTAGACGCGTGAACAGATTCTTGATAAGTTCTGCAGCCATCTCCCGGCACTTCGCAGAATCATCGTTTGCGATGACCATAACCAGAGCGACAAACAGGAGGTCTGCGTACTCCTGCACGAGTCCAACCTGGAACTTCGAAATCATCGCACCGAGGAGCTCCATGACGGACTTCCGACCACTCTCGTAGACGTAAGACAAGTTCTTTGCCAAAAATGTCATCTGATTCCGTAGTCGGCCCTTGCCTTGAGGGTAATCCAGCAAGAATTGCAATAGTACACCACGACAAAGCTCTTGCACTTGCGGGGATTGGCTTGTCACCATGATTTCGGAAACCTTCTCCATCAGATCGTAAATCTCCGGAACAACGAACTTTCGAGCAACGATAGCTCTGAGCATGGCGAAGACAGCTGCCTGTCGACTAGGTTCCTCAAGGTCGGGGGACAGAAGCTCTAAAAAGATAAACCAAGTCCTTCTCCTTGATCTGCGCGCTGGATTGATCACGAAGAATAGAGGCCAGCGATCTGAAAGCGGTCTGGACAGCCTCCGATTCCGTTGATCCAGCCTGCTTAATGATGTCGATCATCTGGCGTATGAAGACAGGTAGTGACTTTTCAATAGACTTCAAGGGGCATTTGACGATCGCTGCAGCCGCCTTCAAACCCGGTATAACCACTTGCATATGGTTGGAATACAACGTATTTCCGATGACAGTCACCATTGGTTCCAGGCGCGCGATAGTATTAGCCTCCTTGAAGTCGAAACGACTCCGTCGGTGGGCAGTGTTGAATAGATCCAGACCAAATATCACGAATCTAAAGCAATTTTTAGTTACTAAAGTTCGAATACTATGACACAAAACGTTACCTGAATGAGTTGTTTGCGTAGTGATCGACCTCAGAATCCACTTTACGTTTCGTTTGCACGATGGCATCATCCCTTGGCCTCTTCCCCTTCTTGGAGTGATGTTTCGTTGCAGGCACATGTGTGAGAAACCGGGCATTCTGGCTGATCAAAGTATGACAGAGGACAAGCAATTCGGTAGGGACCAAGTGGTGGTTCGCATTCAGGCCACCAGCAATTCGCCGTAATATGTCTTCCACTTGCTGCATCACCTTGAGGGTTTCAGTCTCCTGCAAGATATTCCTGATGGGAAGAAGAAGACTGCTGATCTTTGGAGGGGTGATGAACTTCGCAATGATCGCGAAAGAGTCGAGTCCTTTTGAAGCAGACGAGCGAACTTCGCGCATCTTGGTCTTGAACTCGTCCGATTGAACGTCCTTCCCGGACTCTCCAAAGATGACTTCGGCGGAAACGGCAGCTACATCGCTGACACAATCATCGAGCGTATGGAATAAGGTCGCATTGTTGCCTGCAGTGACATGTACGAGGAGAGCGTGGGTCGAATATGCCAGCACGTGAAGTTGTGGACCGCGCAGTAGAGCAGCTCTCATCTCGCGCAGGATTGTAGGAAGGTAGGATGGGCCTAAGATGATCGCAATGCGACATAAGGTATCACGCGTCAGGTCTCTCGTCTCCTGTGACTTGCTGCGGAGAACTTGGCTAAGCACCGTTAATAACTTAAATATCTGCGCCTCCCGTGTGCTAGGAGGTAGATGTTTGGCAACCTGCACGATACCAACAGAAATAGGTATGCGGAGGCTATCTTCGGTTTCGTCGCGTTTCTCGAGATATTGCAGAAGGTTTGGAAGGAGGCGCGTGTTCACTGCATCCTGGATAAGAGCGACTTTCGCACGATCTGCGACAGGTTTTAAAGTGGCGAGGACCTCGATATTAGCATCTTCGTCGTCAACACCTGCATCTCCTGGCTCCCCGACATCCTCATCTTCCATTATGACGTCTTCCATCGGAAAGTGGAAGCCGTCCAAGATCGCCACAATGGCTCTGACGTATACACGCTCAGAAGAATCCTTGCCCTTCGCAAGCTTCAGATATCGCTGGATCAGAGCATGGTAGGCACCCCAATTAAGGTGTCTTGCCATTTGACCGGTGGCGACGATAGCCTCATTGACCAGATGATGGTCTAACGAGGCCGTGTTGGTGATGTAGTTGCCCACCAAGGGAATAAAGACATCGGCAAGAGTTGCACTTCGCAGATGACCCTCGGTCGCATAATCCGCTAGACGTCGAATAGCTCTCGTGCGACGGTGGATCTGAACATGATGTATGTTGTTGAAGAAATTGGCTTCTTCATCGCCGCTAGCAAGTAAGATGCGCATTTCTTGCAGAGAAGTAACCCGGTCGCATTTGGCAATCGCATGCGAGAGAACACCGAGGAGCTCCGCACGCACCATTTCCGATTTCGATCGCAAGCCATTCTTCAACCCCGGATATAGTACCTTCACGAATGTCTCCTCGTACTCCGGTAGTTGGGAGCCAGCAACGACATCAACGAATCGCTTGAGTGTGAAGGATGCATTGCTCCTCACAGTCAGCTCATCTGGGTCCTGAATGAAGTTGAGCATGTTATACAAAATTGGAAGCCAGTCCTGGCAGGAATATGTCGAATACAAGGTCTCATTTAAGCTTGTGAAGGCGTTCAGACGACGATCGAAGTCCGGCTCTTCCAGCCTTTTCGAAGAGTAGGCATTGAGAGATGCCATAAGGTCGGCAAGAGGACGTAGGGATATCTGGACGTCTGCGAGGCATCGAAAAGCGGTCACAAGGGCCAAACGCGCTTGCCTCGAGCGTAGAGTCTGGAATAATTGTGAAAGTAAGCCGTACGTCCTGGAATATGTAGTACTACTTGAATCCGACAGGTCCGGAATCAGCGGGAAGAGACTGCACAAGATGTTGGCCATATCGACTTTGATCTTCTCTGGAAGGATCTTCGAAGGTTTTCGGAGAAGGGGGGAGAACAGCTCGAGCAAAGTAGCTGCCTGCTTCGAATCAGTCAAATATGGCGCGATTTCGGACAAGATACTGATCTGCCGGCGTCCAAGGGTATCCGTCACAGCAGTAATGCCTTTTGTTCGCTCGACCAATACCGACATGTTCGCAAGGAGTAGGGAAACATGAGGCTTGAGGACAGTGTTCGAGATATCGGCATCAATGGCAGAAAGGGACAACAACGGATCAATGATGTCGAACACTCTCGAGATGACGGCAGACTTGACATTGGTGGCTATCAAGCAATCGAATATCTTGGGGAGCGTGCGATTGTCATATTCCACCAAGTACTTAGTGTGTTCATGTCCCAAAGCCCATACATGGAAGAGTTCCAGCAGGGCGGATGGCGCTTGACTATTCTCCTGATCCAGAGATTGAAGACGAGGAGATATGAACGTTCTGAAGGCCTCCTTCATATAGGGAGAAAAGTCGAAGGAGACAGGACAGCGGAAGAAGTCTGCGAAGCGTTTGATGCCCAGTTGTCGTATACTCCGTGTTCGTCTGGAAGATCCTTGGGTTTCATCGGTATCACCAGCTTCCTCGTCAACTTCAACTTCCTCTTCTTCACCTGCGAGATCCTGCTCCTGGCGATGTAGACGTGACTGAGTGTTACCGAGGATGTCCAATAATGTCTCCAAAAGCTTGGGCCAACACGAAAGCAGCCGCGACCCTAGATGTTTGAGCACGTCGCCGAGAAGGTTCAGGAACCCGATCTGTTGTTTCTCTGTTACATTGTCAGGTACTGGACGAATTGTAAAAGGGTCGTCGTCACGCAGAGACCTGGGTCCCGCCACGGGCTGTAGCATGAGGTCGACTAACAAAACCAGTTCATCATCGGCGCATGCTGCCAACGAGGAAAGAACGGCAGCACGTCGATCAGCGCCCCGCGAACGGCCCCGCTTTTCCAGCATCATGCCAAAAAGTAATCTGATGATTACATCCACGAGCTCCTTCCTGTCCGCCGGCTCCATCGAGCTGATATCGAGTTGGGTTAGCTCATCTCTCCATCTCGTATCGTCCAGGAGCAAACGGAGCATGCCCTCGTGTGGTGTCAAATGCGGCGATTTGTAGGTGAGTAGACATGACAATGCAAGTCGTTGAAGGGACCGATCTGGGTGCGAAAGCAACGAGATATACATCGCATGTAATACATCTGTTGAACGTAAAGCTTTTGGATTGGCGAATTTCGAGAACAACGTAAGCCATGCGCTCATCTTCTGACGCGGCAGCTTCGAAGATGCTTCTGGTCCAGCAAAGGACAAGAAATATGGAACGAGATCACGACTATGCTTCTCAGCCAATAAAGCGCAGACTCCAAGCACCGAAAGGAGCTGCGCCTCGTAACTGACGGGGTCGAAACGATCATCCAAAATTTGACTCTACGAATAAGATTAAGCGACGGTAGCTAAAGACCAAAAATGAAAACTTACCTGTATCATTAACCTTTTCGCAGCATCGGCACGCGACCATCGAGCAATAATAGAGCGCACTTTGTGCGCACTAGGATCCCGCCAAGAGCGTTCGTCTTCCCAAATATCATCGCCTTCACCTTCCAATCCATCTTTCATCCAATCGGGGATTATACTGCTTTCACTTTGCGCAGTTGCTTGCAATTCCTCAAAAAGAAGTCGCCAAACCTTATCTCCGAAACGTTCAGATAGGGTGGATAGAGCGGTGGCGGCAGCTGACCATAGAGGTCGAAGGTTGATCTTCAGTTGAGCTGCAGAAATTTCGTTCAATAATTGGTCATGTTATCACATCCGAGGGTACAGACCTATAAGCCATCTGGCACACGCATCAGCGGCGACTTCATCCCCATCCTTAACGACTGGCGGCAGTCTAGAGATCCTGAGGATACGCTCGCGGGATCCCTGCACGTCCACGGATATCTCTTCACCTTGCAGAGATCGTTTGAGGACCTCTGATGCACCGGGTGAAGATTTGACAAGAGGCGATGTAAGTAATCGTAAGACGCTCAATCGCAGAGACCGCGAGTGGGACATAAGTGAGCCCTGTAACGCAGGATACAAGGCATCGAGAGAGACGGTTAACGCAATTGACCTACTCAATCCTATCAAAGACTGCTCAGATGTGAATGAATGTACATCTGGCGTACCTGGCACGGACAAGCGGAATCAGGCCTCCAAGCGCGTTGCTGGACCAACCCCATTTCTCTGCGACAGCGGTTGTCCATGCGATGAGATCGACCTTATCAACCCACTCGGGAGGCGCTCGCATCGAGAGACATTGTGCACACGCTCCGATCAACCAAGCAGAGTTCGCATAGCTACTCTCGAATTCCTCGCGTGGATCTGGCGCTTCCAGAGTCGTATCAACTACTTGGATGAGCAAGGTTGAGATAGATGTCAGTAAACTCGAGAGAGCAATGATATCGTTTAATAGTAGAAGCTACAAAGGTGGTAAAATTAGCTAAAAACAACCAACAATTCGTCATATGTGCTCACATTCTCTTCAGTATGTTCCCATTTCGAGAACCGCTTGTCCACCCAGGCCTGTAAGCGCTGCTTCCAAACGATGTCCATATTGCCCAACCGTTTTTCACGATGCAAAGCCGCGAGTAGCCCGAGCGTCTCTTTAGGATGGCTTTCAAGCAATTGGTGAGTCGTTTTCGTGATATGAGGGAGCGCGATCAATTTCCACCCTCCCCATGACAGGTCGGATAAGGCTCCAGTCAGTTCGATTCCAAGGACAGGTCGCTGCCACGAGCGCTCAAGAACTTTGGGGCCATGCACCATCCAAATCGCCATGTCACCAGCGATTAGGCAAGATATTGCAAACTTGACGGTGGCATTATGCAGAGTGTCGGTCAATGGCAATGAGGGGAATTGGGCAAGCAAAGTTAAGAGTTGCTTATCTATGAGGTGCGAAGAATAAATCACGCAACTAAACGATGAATGTAATTAAATGACGTACGGGTAACGCGAGAGCCTTGGCGAACAGAGCAAGCTACAGACACTACTTCGAGTATTCGACGAAGTTGCTCTTCGTCACCAGCGTTGACAATCTGAACAGTCTCCTTCACAAGCAAATCAGATATGGGAGAAAATTGCTCTGCGCCCTTGCAATGGTGAATTAGGGCGGTCAGAACACGGCGAATAAGGGTATACGATGCTTCGGGGGCATCGCATGTTAGGTGATATTTCACGAGCGGAGCTATGAGGGTAGTAGTAGCAGTGTGCAGTGTCTGCGAGACTGACTATAGAATATAAATTAGCGATGACTTTTAAAGCTCGCATAGGGCAGGTACCAACCTTGCAGGCAGATACGAATATCCAGGCACACGCATCTGCAGTACTACCTACAGCGCTCATAGCTACCATCCTGACGCTCTCCTCTCGAGACGATGTCTTCAGCCTACGGAACGTTACACCCCATACCTCGGCTGTCGCTCTCTGTACCTCCGGATGACACTTGGGCAGCACGTCATGGAAAGCCGACCACGCTTGTTGCAACAACTCAGAGTCGACTGAAGGAATTAGAACATATTTGAAGAGGGCAGTGGACGTAGCCAAGAGTGCGGTGAGAGCAGGTGCGGAAAGCGAACGAGGAAGCAGATTGAGTAACCGTTTCAGAATTTCGGGGTATTTGGGTGCAAGCGTCGTTCGAAGGTCATGTGCAAGCTTCTGGAACAAACTAAAAGGCCTATCAAGAAACAATAAAACAAATCAAGAGAAGGGTCATGACGCACTCTAGCAGAGCCTTCAAAGCCTCGTCGTCAGCCGCATCCAAAGCCCCAAACCAAAGGTCCATAATTTCCCTCCAATTATGGAGCAGCAATGGCATTGACGCTGACAGTACATCAGAATCGTGCGCAAACTTGAGGAACGCTGGCGATAGGTTAAGTTCTTTCCAATGATCGAGAGCTTCATGGAAGTGGGAGTCGGAATCCTGTGTGGAAAGAAAACATCACAAAAAGCGTACACCACATAGGGAGTCGACATACCACGATTTCATGGTCAAATTTTGTCTGATCCAAGGCCGAAGGTACATGAACTTCTTTCAATGTGTCTTTGTAGGACTCGTGCTGAGATCGACGTTAGGCCCAATTGCAAGTTATAGATATATCAACGATACCTTGAAACGTTTTGCGGGTCTTTCGTCCTCATGTGAGTCCATTGGAGGTTGCGCAGGTGCTTACAACAATCGCTTGCTGCAGAAGATGTAAGGTCGAGATGAGCAGTGGTCTAGCATAATCTCTCCATTGAAAATCTTAGGCCCAGGCCCAGTGCATCAGACGAAACGGGTAACTTGAAAGTTGAAACTGAGCTCTAGTAGTTAGACTCCGAAGGCGGTGCTTTTATCTCCGATCAAAACACTGAAACAAACGCCGTAAGAGACTATTTTGATCTCGTTGCTTGAGTTTGATGCAGAATATCAATAGAATTCGTCCATGATTCAAATGATTCCCGTCCGGTGTCACCGACGTTACAGCCAAGGGTTTAAGAGCGCTGATCTTGCGCTCACTGCACCGAGTTTACAGATACCCTTATACGCCCCTACACTCCTTTGTCGTCTCGGTGAGCGGCGGCGCACACGTATTGAACTCAACTCACGAAATCACTGTTCGTTTAGGAAAACATCTATGTCTATATCTACAGCTGTCGCACTAGGCGTTACAATTGGAGCGCTAGTTCTGGTCGCTCTCGCAGGGACCACGTTCTGGATGCTACGACGGCGCCAGCAACAGAGTGTCGATGGAGAAAAGGTGGTGGCGAACGCTCGCCATCGACGTACAATGGTCGTCTCTGTCGACCCTGCGCACCCTGCCTTCCTTGTTACACCATTCGGTGCTCCAGGCGGCGACATCCCGCGGTTCGGTGCGTATGCTGCAATCACACTCTTTCGTTCCTCCACGATCACTTATGCATATCCGGATCAAAGTGCACAAGCCTGGGGAAAATATGCGCGTTGCGCATCGGCGGTCGGACGGCGGGTGGGAGTTCGAAGAGATGGCCCCGCCACCACCACGGGCGACATTCGACCTCACCCGTGCGCTGACGCAGTCTTCGAGTTCAGTACATTCCATGCGAGAGAAGAAGCTGAAACCTGGGGAGCTCACTACACGTGGGTTTGTCGAGCACGACTCCGAGGGGAACCCTCCGCCTGCATACTACCCAGACGACAGCCTCTGCGGGAGTAGGAGGCGTAGATCGTCGTGCTTGTCCGCGAACGGTTCGATGCATTACGCCGGATTCTCATGCTTGGAAATGTGTATTTATCCCTTGCCATTCTTCGCCGCCGTAGACCCTACGATGGGCCGAGCACTTCGTATTGTCCATCCTTTTGCCACGCTCTTTTCCTATTTATTGGATCAGTTGTTGTGCTCACTTATAATCATACTTGTAGTAGTTCCGATGCGGTGCAAGCCTCGCCTTCGCCGATCGTATCAACCTTGTATTGTTGTTACTGGTGACGCGCCGGATGTGGTTGATCTCACAAATAATCATGGACGGTATCATCGTTTCTGTCGCTGTCAGATGATCATATCAAATGTTACCGTATGTCCACCCTTCGAAGATGTTCCCTACCTCGTAAAATTAGACCTGACAGCAGATGACGCTTACTCTACGGAGATTGGCAGAAGGTGGGTGGTAAGGTGGATACGTGCGTACATTACGTCCAGCATCCCTCCTTATGTCCACAAATGAAGCACGACTTTACACTAGAGACGGGAAAGGATATGATGATTCAGGCTGATTCAGCATATGCCTTCACATATGCTATCCTTATTGTGACAATGACGAGCAGATATGCAATGCATGCCAATGTAGGTCACATAGCCTTATCTGTGCTGGCTGATTGGCTCACACCCCTCAATATTTGATTGTAAACATATTCTATCTAATCAATATCTGAAGTGTCACAATTTATGTCCGCATTTTCAAAGGATATGCAGAGTCCGCAAATGGTCCGTCGTCTCTAGTGTTAGGGAAGACTTGAATGAGTATGCATAGCAACATGACATTGGGGCACGTATCAGAGCATGCATACATTTGGCTCCATAATTATATTTAGAAGTAATAAAGATGGAGATACAAGAGGAACGAGAGCTTTGGTTGTCAGCGCTTCAGCGTTAGTGAATACTATGTGGACATAGATAGGTGTGGGTCCAATTTCTGACGTCGCTCACTAACCTTATAATACCACCCTGATCATAGTCGAATGTGGCGGTTCGTGTGCGGGAATCAATGGTCAAGGATCCTTCCCTTCTCCCGGTGCGGTCGTTGATCGCGCGAATATCATATAGGCCTTTTGGGTAAAAGAACCTATGAAATCTTAGAATGGAGTAAGGAATTTGCTCCAGAAGTTCAAAGTCTAGTGCTCACACGCCTGCGAGAAGCTCGCGCAACGCTCCTCTCGGTTTCACTGCAGCCGGGTGAGGTGAAACATTGAAAGTCCACGATCTGTCACTTTATATCCTCAAGTTTTCGCAGTGCTATCCAACACAGAGCTCACTTAACGTCATTTGGGCGACAGGGTCCTAATATAATTGTCAAGTACACGTAGTTGCGCATCAGCAAAAAGTGAGACCGCCGATGGCTCCTGCAGGCGCTTGTATTTTAGCGCGTACCGATAAGGCAAGCCATGAGGCTACCAGACGCCGGCGTCTACAGATAGGTGGTAGTAGGTAGCTGCAAGACCGCCAATCACTCAACAAGTCAGACATGTACGTGTAGGATAGATCTATATATATTGTAATGTATTTTAGCGAATATATGCTCTCGTACGACACAAACATTAAATCCACAGCACATATAATATAATGCAAGCTACATACAAATGATATTGCTACAATGTTGAATACCCATCCAACGCGCATTCCTCTTCACCTGCATCGCCTACCAACTCTTCTCCATTCTCAGGCCCAAGATCAGGCGCCTCCACTGTGTCCCTTAGTACCCCTGCCTCCTCAGATTCCTCATCATCTACTTCGTCGGAGCCATACCCATGCTCTACTGCAAGCGCATCCTCATCAACTTCTCCGTCACTTCCTAGGGGAACATCAATGGGATCCTCGGTGTAAATTTCAAGTTCTTCATCTGAGTCATCCGGCGAATCTGGAGCACTTCCGTTTTGACCAGGAAGTTGCATGCGGGGGCTCGCTGCCGTTGCAAATGCAGTCCCAGAGCGGTGTCCTATACCTCCTCCATTGAACCGCATGAACATGTCGCGGTCAGCGAACCTGCATGGACAAGTGCCGTGAGTTTGGTTGCAGTGCAGTAGCAGCAGATACTCACATTCCAACGTAGAAGTACTTCCAATCTTGATCGTCCGTCTCTTCTTCACGGCGAGCAAGAGAGAATCCAGGAAGATATTCATCTGTACGGCTGTGGTGGAATGCGGGAATTAGATGGGCACCCCGGACAACCTGCTGTGGATCGAGCAACACAAATGCGGCTTCATCATTGCAATCCACAAATTTGAGACGATGCAAACGTTTGGCATCGAATCCGCCAGGTGCAGACTCGTCCACCTCGAATGATCGTGCCCACAGAACTTCGATGCGCTCAAGCTCCGGGTGTTCAGGCAATCCGGGTCCCACACGGTAGGCATTAACATGGAATACGCTTAGGACGCGCGCATAGGCGAAGGGATGAGGATCGTCAGGAGAGGAAAGGAGAAGCACGTCAGGATGGGAGGTCGGATTGATAGAGTCTTGGGCACACCGCATGTCGTAGGTAGTATAATTGATACGAACCACTTTATGGATGTAAATGCGCTCTCGGTCGATGCGCAGTGTATCGCGTTCGTTGCCTGTGAATTGGCATGGGGGATCATCAAAGAGCGTCCCTGTCATTCTCCCAAGCAAGTGCTCTTCGAGTTTGCGGACAAAGTCCTAACAAGAGGTCAGAATAATGGATATGGACACCTAGTGGGCACATTACCTTGCAAGCCGGATCTGTCTCATTGTCCGAGGCAAATTGAGTGAAATTGATATGGCGCGACTGATCCTCTGCAATATGGTGATGGATCTTGGGCGAAGACTGGGGCAATACCTCAGAATCTTTGAATTTCAGACACACTGGGAAACGTCTTGCACGCCGAACATTCGCATTCCGGGGATTCTTGGTGTGCGGGCGATTTTTCTTGTGTTTGTGTGAGTCCTTCTGCTTCGATTGAAGCTTCTTGTCACGTCTTTGTAGCATCTCCAGGTAGAACTCACGGCGCTGATGCTTCGCGATCTGCAGGGTGAACTGGACATTCTTGTTCGTCCGTGCATAGAATTTCTTGACACGACGGTGTTCGAGCTCGCCCTAGATATTTCCAAATAAGTTTTATGAGTTCTAGATAAAAAATACACTCACAATTTGTGTTGTGTAATTATCCGTGGTGCCAAATAGCCGGATCATGCTAACATAATCTCCAAGGCGATGCCACTTGTACATATGAAGATTGAATATCTTCATGCGAGCCGTGGACTTTGCCTTGCCCTTTGGTGTCTTCTCTTTGACTGTGAGAGCGGCCGTGTGTCGTTGCCATGCAGCAGTTTCTTGTGGGAGCTCCTGGGTATGATAGGCAGCACATACGACACTCTTGAAGGTGCGTACAGACTTGCCCATGGCCTTGGTTGTGTCGGTGAATTGTCCGAGTGTTGATTCAGTGTGTAGGCGGAGTTTGGCATGTGCGTGCCACACTGCCAAGTCGAAGAACATGTCGAGAAGCACTTGATCATGCTTGCGCGTGAGAAGGCCTTCAACGACGGGCATAATGCACTATAATTATGTGTCTTGTTAGTTTACGTGGATTGAATATCATTAGGCAGCCCGTACTACCTGCAATATATCTTCATAGTCTCGTGCGGCCATCTTCTTGAAGCCCGACATATTCCCTCTGAAGTGTCGTATTGTGTCGCGTCCAAATGTGGGAACTTCGTTGAACCTGAGCAAGACTTCAGTTTATCACAGCATGAGAGTGCGCACGGATGCTCACCTTGCATCGAACTTCTGAATGCAGTCCATTGCAGCGGCGATCAGAACGCGCACGGTATGCTTGGCCACGTCCTTGAAAGTTCCAAGCTCAAATTCATGCATAAGGTCTGGCACGAACAGGCGATAGTGATTCTCGCCAAATTGCTCAAACCTCGTCGAGAATGCGCTCTGTAGGATGGCATAAGTATTCAAACAAGCTTGATTACCCAAAGACCGCTTACATGTGTAGGCGTGAGCGAGGTTGGGTCAAGCTTGCGCCCGATGGCCGCATGCTCCGGCGAGTACCCCTTCTCGAATATCCACTTGCGCGTGATGTCGATGTCCCATCGCACATTGAAGGAGTCCTCACGCATCTTGGCTCGGCGCTTGTCATCCATGCCAGTGCCCATCCCGGGAACGTAGGTTTTCTGAGTAAGACATTGAGGACACGGACACTGGGCAAGAAACCGAATGCACGCAAGAAGGACTCTGCAAGAAAGTAAGTTTAGCAGATTATATGATTACATGGTGGCGTTTACTCACTTTTCCGGATAATCAGCTGAGTAAGTGAAGAACCGAGGAAATAAGTGTCGGATTATACCATCTCCACACTTCAGCAAAATGCCATGCACGTAGGCATGCATGAAATCGTCGTCCAGGATGTGAAGCCAGATTTTGTGTATGATTTCACGGCGCATGAAGCAGAGGACGGCTATGGAGGCAGGAGATTCGTAGATAGACTGATACCACTGTTGGAATGAGTCTGGGAGCTGCGGGAATGAAATTAACGCAAGTTTAATTAATTCGCGCTAGTATTAGACGTACCTTGGGTATATATGCGAGATGGTGGGCTGCAAATGAGCGAGGTTTGGCCCGAAGGTATTTGGAGAGGTTACCGAAGAACACATAGATAGGCCAGAGAGACGCAGATCCAAAACTCGCGAGATGAGTGGAATCCGACTAGTGTTGCCACAGCTTAGTCACACCTGTTTCAGCTTTTTAGATATTCTGACATGAATTTTGCAGATAATGACATGATCTTAATTGAAATTAATAGCTAAGATGTATATGTATTTGAATGTAACACCACCATTTGCATAATTATCTTTAATGTGTTTCAATTTCAGTTACATTGGTAAAAAAGCTGACTAAAAAGTCGGACTTTGCAATCAGCTTTTTGGCTATATCTCCATCAATATGAGGTATAACATTGTGATATTTGGCAACAGTATGCGACTATATATAGGCTACGAAATGAATGTAAGATCACTATGATATGTGAAAAACTGCCCAAGATATGAGTCATATATCATTTAGGCCTGACTTAGCTGCAGCAACACTAAATCCGACCAGACCAAGATCGGCATGATGGCATATTCGACATCAGGACCGTCTTCGACATTCCGGGGCTGAGAGCGCATGGTTGCATCAGCCTCGAGCATGGCATCGGAATTATAGATGTCGGTGTAGACGCGTTCAGAGGGGGCATCAGGGGCGTGCGGCTGCCAGAACATCCAGAAAGGGATCCAATGAAAAGACTTTGCGCTGGCATCTTGAAATGCGGCTTTGAGGAGCTCAGTGAGAGAGCGCATATATACGCCCTTCACCTCAAATTGGGGAGCATCCTTCTCAGATGCCCAGCATTGTTGCTCCTTCGGAACACTGATCTTGATGGTCTCTTCGCACCACCCATCCTTAGCAGAGAACGCTTCGCCCGTGTCCATGTATGTATCCAGTTGGGCGCACTCTTGAGTAGCACTGAAACCTCAGAGGTGCTCTGCATCGAAATCAGGCACAGAGATGACTTCATCGAGAAGACGCTGAAGTTCGGAGATGCTCTTGGTGCTGCTTCCTGAGTAGAACCAACGCATGAGGTGAAAGATTGTAGCGTTGAGGAAGGGGGCAAAGAAATTCATCTTGGCCTTGTCCAGAGCGGCGGTAACTGATGGTCCAAAGCCTCGGAGCGGATTGGTATCCTTGGGATCTCTGGGGACCGTGGCGTATGTAGGTGAGTCGGAGAATGAGTCAATTGTTCGCTCGTCTTCCGGGTCGGAGAGCGGGCTGACAAGGTAGCGTCGGAAGACGCCAAACCGATTAGATGGCGTGTCGATTGGAAGGGGCTGCTGGGGACTGGGCGAGCGTATGATAGGATCTGGGTCTGGGACCAACTCTGGAACAGGTTTCGCCTTCTTGGTGCATTTAGGTTTAGGTGGTGGTCATTCAATATGAGAGGGGAGCCCAGGAAGATTGGTGGGAAGGTAGTCTTGCAGGGCACGAGGTGCACGTCTAATTCGGCCAGCCCTGCTCACTGTCGATGGATCTGGCATGTGTTCTATACCCATTACAGGATCAAACTATAGAATGTGAGGAACAATCATGTGGATATAGCTGCGTCACTGACCTCTGCAAGCTCTCGCTCCCTGTGCTGCTCCTCCTCCTCTGCTTGTCGGCGTGCGTTCTCAACGCGCTGCACCTCTGCTTGCCTCTCCATCTCATGTACACGTTCTTCTTGAAGATCATGCTCAAGAGATCTCTTGAGACCACCCTCGAGAAGCGTCTTCAAGGAGCTGCACTTGTTGTGGTGGATCTTGAGGGCTGTCCGCTCCTGATAAGATTTTCCACAGCCATCGCATACGGATACCATTCAGTGAGTGCAGAGTAAGCACAGGAAGAGCACAAGTAGAAGTACGGCGGGGCGCATGGGGGATGGAACACTGAACGCGTTGACCGAAATGAGCGGAGCGCGTGAAGCATAATTAAAACAATCAAATTCGGACTTAAGCATTCCAAATATGCAAGATCATTTTGACTTTTAGATTCAAGTTCCGAACGTCTGATACACCAACTCCGATGACGTCTCCTTGCTATAAATTCTGGTGCGTCAGATTTGTTTCCTCTTAACTCCCTACTACAAGTATTCTGCCATTCTAAATTCCTCCCACCAGACCGCGCTGTCTACTGCCTATTATGAGCTCCACACCAAAGCAAGCACCAAGCGAAGTACTAGGTAAGTCTGAAGCTAACTACGCACCGCTAACCTAATCTGTGGAAGGCTGGTCCAAACGCCTCCGCCACAAAACATCAGAAACGACGGTTGGCCATGCGTCTCGTCGGAAAGAAAAGTTCCTCCCCAAGATCTCACAGATGCAGCCCGGCTCACCGACCCGAATATCGGAAAGAAGACAAAGAAGACGAAGAACAAGATGCATCCCAAGATCCCCACCACCACGTACATCGGAACCTCCAAAGAAGCGCAAACATGATCACCAGCCATCGGACGACTCATCCTCACAAGACAGCTCCGAATCTGAGTTGGAGTCCGACATGCCACTACTCAAGAAGCTCAAACTCGACGACCCAGAGGCGATTCTCAAGATAATTGCAGACTCCCGACGTGCTCGGTGAAAAATACAGTAGTTTTCCCTCGCATATACTCAATGACTCGTGCTCTAACTCTTGTGAATAGTGATGCGGGCACGCTCGCAGCTTGCCTTGGGACAGCCGGACGCTTCATGTTTCGCAGGCATGGACCGTTAGTCAAGTGCCACAACAGCCTGGCCCTTGGAGTCTACGCTTTTGAGCGCGAAGATGCCGACATTTATACAGCTGCGCAGAAACTACATGGCCTCAAGCACGCGTACGTATCTAATATCCTATTCGCATATATGCACTCATACACTCCATTTATGCGTGCAGTACGCGTGCCGAA
The DNA here is from genome assembly GCA_001683735.1 of Grifola frondosa. Classification (NCBI taxonomy): domain Eukaryota; kingdom Fungi; phylum Basidiomycota; class Agaricomycetes; order Polyporales; family Grifolaceae; genus Grifola; species Grifola frondosa. Next base: position 149,291 of record LUGG01000038.1, on the reverse strand, counting down.
GTGGACAAATGTGTCGCTATATTCGACCAACTCCTAGAGGCTGTGCCGGACTTCAAGGTACTCATTCCGGCCCTCCGATCCAACGGGACACATTTGCTCAATGTTGGTGCATTCGTGAGTTCTTGTCGTCATTCACTCTTGCTCCTGCTGATATTTAAATCATAGCTTGATGGGCATGCAAGAGCCGCACGCTCGGATGATATCAACAGGATCAAAAATCATCTGCATATGATCCTCCAACGACGTCGAACTTCCCCATGCAACCATCAAGGCGTTTGTCACGGACAATGGTGACAAGGCCAACCGAGGATTCAAGCACGCTTGCCTTGCTCGACTCCTTGTCCCCCACGGAAAGCGCGATCTCTTCGACGAAGACCCCAAAAAGTGAGTGTTTCATCTATATCTCCATCTTTCTAATGCCTTGTGTTCTTAGGTTTATGTGCGATGTGCGCGAGGGTCGCATCAAGATCACAGGCCATAACATCCCGAGCTTCATGCTCGATGATGATATTGTGCCAAACTTCAACCCTCGCAGGCCAGAAATCGGAGCGCTCAAGAGCAAGATAGTGGAATGGGTACGTGTTACTTTCTCTTGATGCATGCAGCTAATTGGAGTGTTGCAGTGCTGGAATCTTATCTACAAGGGTCCGAACGCTGCGATCGCAAATACCGCTCCTGGTATCCGAGGAATTGCAAAGAAGAATGCCATGACGCAGGTCACGCCGGAGAGTCTCACATATACCTGCCTTTTGGTAAGTCTACATTCTCGGTTCTGGCTCATACTTACATTGTTTTGTACAGTTGCAGTTTGCGTTGAGCGCTCAGCGCAAATGGTCCGAGGACGATGGATTATTCCGTGGCGCAACGTTCATCAAGAGCATCTTGTTCTTATTCGAAGATCCAGAGTGGGCCGAAGACACTCTCAAGTGGTGGAATCTGTGAGTGGCTCTGTCGTTGATGGCCTGTGGCTGATGCTATGGCTATATTCCAGACGCATTTTTGACACCCATGGGACTCAAAATGTGTTCGACGATGAGATGGAGGATGACGACGAGATGGCTGTGATACTCCGACACCACGCCGCCCGTCAGCTGAACGAAACGCAGGCGCGTTGGTCTCCTGGACTGGAGTATCTCGAGCCAGATGAGCTCCCTCTCCGCGGTGCTCTCCCCCTAGATGACACTCTCCCTCTAGACGATGCTCTCCCTCTCCGCGGTGCTCTCCCTCTAGATGACGCTTTGTTCTAGATGACGCTCTTGCTCTAGACGACGCTCTCTCTCACAATCGTGTATCTCGCGAGCATACACCTCACGAGCGTGTTGCACCTCCTCCGGCCGTGCGCCCCTCAATATGCACGTTTTGCTTGACGGACACGATGATCTGGTCTCGTGAAAATACTTCCTGCTTCCACAGCTTCTGGCTCACGGATTCACGGTGGTTGAGTACGGCGACGACGAAGATAGTCAGATGATGACACCGGCAGTGATGCGGATTCCTCGAGTGACTTGAGCAGCTCGAGCGGCTAGAACCCCCACATTATTCATTCATAGGTACTAGATTCCGTGCATGTAGTATTATTTCTTGTCGCGCAGAAGTACATTGATGCAATTTGATGAATTTGACTGGAGCCTTATCTTATCTGGCTGTGCAGTGATTAGCCTTAGATCTTGACTAGTTCTATCGGACCGCACTCATAGTATGTCTTGCCCGATAAATACGCTGGGCGGATTATGTGCGCCGATATTGTTTTATCATATGTGTTGCGGCGGATTATCTTTCGCCGATGTGGTTTTATCATATGTACTTTGGCGGGTTATCTGCACCGATATGGTTTTATCATATGTACTACTACGTATTATACGATATTTTGAGAGCTATAAGTCCCAGGCAACCATATATGGGACTGTAATAAAAGATGATATTATATTGGATTTCGGGAAATATATATCATGGTAGGTACTGATACAGCGTTCAGTGGTTTGCTGATGCGCAAGCAGTGAGCACTCGGTGTAGAAAAGGCTGAGAACTTAGAATATTTTAACACGATGCCGCTATGTCGTATGCATGGTATTCTAAAGTTCTACTAAATCGTGAGTGACGCGCAACGTCGTACTATGTCCGCAGCAAGCCGTATAAGGGTCATTAAGGGATATTTTGGGTCAACAAGTCCAATAAGGACACAGACCTCCCCCGTCCGCGCGCTTATTTACGCGCCACTCTTGGCGACGCGTCCCTCTCCTCTAAAAAATTGCTCATTTGATCGTATGCATATGAGACAATAGATCTCTACGGCATTCACCACCGAGTTCTGGTAATAGAGAAATCTCATCTTTGTAACACTACGTTGAAGCAACGACGACAATGGCAACAGTATGGTGGATCATTTGAATTGCGAAGGTGTACTAGTTCTTTCTACTTGTATTCGCTATCTAAGGTGACGTTTCACCAGTTCTACTCGGATTTGAATGTCTCTTGTCTCTTCTCCAATAATGATGAAAGGGATCTCCAGCTCATTTAACGTCCGGTAGAGTTCCTCATTGTATCTCCAAGGGTCCTCTAGAGATCGCACGCCATCATCCATCATCCATTCTGCTACAGGCGACAAAACAACTGCAAGGTCTCACGGTGAGTATTTTAAACATAGCTATCCCAATTTTAAAATTACCAAATAGCGATTGACGATAGAATGGCAGAATCGCTTGAAACGCCACATTCCTCATCAACCTTTCATGTCTCTCAGGCGCGCCGCTTGCTGTCGATGTTGCAGCGTACACGATGGGATCGATCGCAGACCTGTCGCTCAACAGTAGTACGCCTCCCGGAATATCCGTTGGCGCCATCCGCAACACTTCGGCTTCAGCATCTAATTGTGCAGATATGATTGCATGCTGCATCTCGTATGTTATCGGTGTCCTTGCGCGTGAATCCGCAGGTCCGCATTACATTCCTGGCGACCTCCTTGATATACCGTGGAGGGCTTACTCCTAGCTCTGACGCCAGCGCACCACATAGCGTGGTCTTTCCGCTGGACGAGGGACCAAGGATAAAGATTGCATTTGCCTATTGAATTTTGGGGAAAATGCTGGGAGATGGGATGAGGGTTACTCACACTCATTGAAGTCGACATAGAGCCTTTGCCGTCCATCTGCAGCCGCGTACGACAGGTATGACTTTGCGGATTGAAACCGGTCAGTTTATCTCATACCTTGACCGTCTAGATGTACTGCTGATATAAAACTCATTTACTGCGTAACTCTAGCTACGGCGTTCATAAGCTTCTGTCATCTGACCGGCGTCTCACTGTTATTCAGGAATTCTGGAAGCGCCCTAGTACGCTTCTTCTCCAAATACTCGCTCCGAAGATCCTCGTGGCACCGTGAACGGCGCACGGGAGCGTGTGATTCATGATGGGGGGTGCGGCTACTCCTCTATATAAGTTACACCTTCCGCAGTGACCATCCGCGGCGCTCTCGAAGTCTCGCTCAATCATTTCGCATCCACTATGCCTCCAGTCGTGCTTCGCGATAATCCAACTCCAGAGGACGATTCATGGAATTTCAGAGCTACTGTCCCTATCCCTAGACGGACTGGGATGGGGAAACATGTCACCTTCACCGCCCAAGCCATCAAAATCGACCTAGCGATGTTCCCTGCAAATCGCATTTTACACTCTGACGACCCGTCCAAATTCATACTGGCCTCCTTTGAAAGCCTCAGGTTCCCAGAGAGACCTCCTTCAACTAACCGGGAGTACATGGTACGGTTGTTCAAGGCAGGCTTCTTTCTAAATGGTGTTCAGTATCGCTTCTATGGACATAGCCCATCTCAACTGGTTCGCTGATCACCAAATGCTTCTGCTTACGTGCTAAAATCTACTCAGAGATCTCGTAGCTGCTTTCTTCGCGAGGCGAACACGATGAAGAACTCGACGACCGCCTTTACAGGCTTGGCGATTTTCAGAGAATCATGAACGTAGCAAAACGTACGAAAATCCGTCTCTTCAGCCCGTACAATGATATCGATGATGTGTATCAGGCGCCAAAAGAATCGGCCCTTTGTTCTCAAAGGCGGAGATTGACTGGCAGCTCGATCCTCGACTCACGAAAGATGTCGGTGATATAATAGTCGATGGCGAGAACTTTTCCGACGGTTGTGGACTGATTTCGCCGCGTCTGGCTATGCAATTGAGCCGAAAAAAGAAGATATTTTTCCATGGTCGCCCGTACACTCCCACTGTCTATCAAATCAGGTTTACATTTCTTCTTCTTTGAATGCTCCGTTCCGATACTTATTGCTTTTTGTTCAGATACCGAGGATACAAGGTATGCAATTATAATATGACAGTAGACATGTCTCACCATGATATCCAGGGGGTGCTGATGCTCCACCCAGAGTTGAAACAAGAACACCTCGTATATTTCCGCGCAAGTCAAAAAAAATTTACAGCAACGCAAGACAATTCATTCTCCGTAGTCAATCATTCGGTTCCATATGCATTTTCACGCCTGAACAACGACCTCATTGTCCTGCTGGCAAGCCTCGGAATTTCGTCTAAACATTTCTTTCCAGGCAAAACAGCTACCACGAATGGGTCCGATCTGCATCCACAAATTGGGAAGTTGCCTTTGATTTCCTCTCCGCTCTCAAGCAATATGAGAGTGCCGAACGCTTGCTTTTCGAAGGAATTGACTCGCAGAGAATTCAAGCCCAAGTTCGTTCCGCGCAGATGTCCGAGGTTGGGTCATTCGTGAAGAACGATAAATTTCGAGCACGCATGATTATCCCGAAGTCCCGCTTTCTCTATGGCGTTTGCGATCCGTATGGCGTGCTTCGAGAAGGTGAAGTCCACGTCCGTGTCTCTATCCCTCGTCAAGGCGCGTCGACCCTGAAGAATACGCAAGTTCTCATTGTGCGAAATCCCTGTTTGCATCCGGGAGATTGTCTAAAATTGTGGGCTGTGGAGCATCCGCGTTTGTCCCACCTGGTAGACTGCGTTGTGTTCGCTTCCAAGGGTCGCCGTGCAGCACCATCTATGAGCGCTGGAGGTGATTTAGGTATGTTCTACAGGCTCTGGATCTCAGTCTTAGTGCGTCAACTGACTTTCAACTCATCAGATGGTGACCAATTCACAGTTATATGGGATCCTGACTTCGTACCGAAGAAGGTAGCGGAGGTTTGTATGCCGCTCTCCACGGTATTCTCGATGACTAATTTAATTTGTAGTCTTACACGTATCCTGCCCCAAAAGAGCATACCAGCAACAATGTCACAAGAGAGGACTTAGGACGTCATTTTGCATCTTACAACAGGCGTGTATTATGATTTCATGTCCATTTTGCCTACCAATCATTGCTCCCAGCATGACTCTTGCCAGAATAGTCGCTTTGCATCACCAGTGGGTTCGTTTCAGCCCGAAGGGAGCAATGAGCAACCAGTGTCAAGACCTCAATGCATTGCATTCTCTCGCGGTTGATGGGGGATCCGTCAAGATCCCAGAACATCTCACTCGCTTACCAGAGGTTCAGCCGGACTCCCCGCCGTACATCATTGCCCTCCTTCAGCAAGCCGCTCGAGAATTTCACGATGATTTTTTGCAATCGCATCCGTCTGGGCTTCCTGATGCTGGTTCGACTGAAGATGCTGAACGTCCTCCAAGCGCCGAAGAGCGACTGGTCAGATTGATGGCATCTGAGAAGCTGGCGATCTCAGAGTACGAGCTAGTCATGATGGCTGCTCGATTCGCACGACGACACAATATGGACCTCCGACCTCATCTTTGTCATATTGATTTCGGTGCTCTCACAACGTCCGAGAAACATGCGCTCAGTGTTTACCTTGGGTTGACTCCCGAAAGCGACCCATACATGTGGAATAGGTCAATGAATCCATTATCTTCTCGTCCGTTTATTGACACAATTTCGACTCAGTCTGATCAGATCTGAGATACTACAACCTCGAGACTTGGAGGACCGCCACCTTGGTGGGCCTCTCCGCCTACAGAGGCTGTATTCTTCATCGATTCAGGGTCGCGCAGCGTTTTTTCGAGTATCTCAGAGCGGCAACCCAAAATTTCAACCGTCGACTAATGATTCTAAAGGTGAGTACACAAGGCTACATGATGAGCTCATGTATCTAACTTTGATATTCTCCCAGACAGACGACCGTTTTTCCGTCGGGGTATTCCTCAGAGGAGAGATAGCTTGGGATGATGATGTAAGGATCGTGAAAAATTCATCCCGTACCGATTTCTCACGCGAAACGCAGCCGGAGGTTGACAATAATGTTGTCGTTTGCTCCTTCATGCCCAGATCGTCCGGGATGATGTCAACGTACTGGCAGGGCACCAAGGGATACAAATTACATTGCGGAGAAAACGTCATGCAATTGTTCAACAAGCAGAGAGGCGATAGTTTCATCTTTGTAACTCGTCCACCTGCGAAGTCTGGCATAGACATCGTTACAAGTATTGCACTTAACAAGATATCCGGCCGAGTACAGCAGGTGCGTGCTCAATGCGAACTTTTATAGTGTATCCGTCTTACCGCCGTGGCTCATCTCACGCTGACAGCAATGTGGACGAGTTTATCGTACACCCGTGGTCACCATTGAGATCCATGTGGTATCTAATCGCGACCGTATTGCTCATCAAATTTTTGACCTTCGTTTTGAACAGTAGGTCTGCATTCTGCTGCGCGATCCTGTTCACTAACTATGGCTTCATAGCGTGCAAACAGAGGAGTTACTGAAGAGATTTGATTACACCGCACAATCCTTCACGCCCAATACACTCGTCGGTATTGATTGGAGTCATGATCCAGTGGGTCGTAGGATATTCATAAACTCTGTGGAGGACGCCAACCGTGCGCTGTTGGATCTCGATCATAACCGTCTCCGAAACTACTTCAAGTTTGCGATCCAACACCGCGCAGAGAGCCGTATTTTCTTGATATTCGAAGCTTTTCTCGGCAATGAAGAATCTTCGTTGGACATGGTTGCGGCATGTATGGAGGAATATCCATCCCTTGCATATTCCGTGTTGAAGAAGCATCTTCCTGAAGGACCTGGCCCACTGCCTCAAGCTGTGTCTCATTTAGCGCCTCCCATCATTCGGAACATCATACGCTCCTCTAATAGTCTGGGAATCGCGGCTCTGGCTGGGTTGGAAAGGCTCGCGTCGAACATCGACGATCTAGATGTTGCGACTTTCTTTGACATTTTGTGGTTAACCTCTCTCAGCGTAAGGCCTCCAGAACTAGTTCAAGAGATCCTGCTCGTTCTGCACGAGGGTCGCACTGCCTCGAGATCTCGTAGCAAAGTACTCGAGTATGCCCACAAGAACGCTCTTGGCATCGCATTCGACAGAGCGGAGGAGGCGGGCGACGCTTGTGCTTGTGACGAAGGAGGACGACCGAAGAGACAGTCAAAAGCTCCCACCAGAGCTCAGTTGTTCCCCCTAAAGCTGCTGATGGGCAGGAAATGGACATAGATGCTGGAGGGAAGATCACGGTTACCGCACGCATTCGTGTAGATGCACCAACGCCTATTAGGATCCATTCCCATATCCGCCTTCAGGTCGCATCTTCCCCGGAAGGCTCACCCATCCCGCGTGCGGTAGTGGATGCTGTCGTGACCAGGGCGTCTCGAGGCGAGCTTTGGCTCGATGTGAAGCAACCTCTACCGCCAGAATGGAAATCTGTTGATTGGAACCTCTATGATGCAGGGAGCACCGCCACGTCAAAAGCCATGATGGACGCTGTACTCAGACTCGCACGAGATGGACGAGAGTGTTGCCGGTTCAATCACATCATCGTCGGGTTAGATCCTATCCCGAGTAATAATGGTGTTCGTTCACCCCCAGCCGACGACCAGAGTATACCAGCTTCACTGAATGCGAGCCAGCGCGCAGCCGTCCTTTCGGCCAAACCAGATAGGCTGACTCTGATCTGGGGCCCACCAGGTATGCCTTCTTTCCTTCATGGGGAGCGCATTTCTAATCCTGCACGCACGTCAGGAACTGGAAAGACAACAGTCGTCGTTCAAATTCTTCTCCGATTCCTGCGCGAAGACTCAGAATCCAAGATTTTGATGTCAGCATCAACTCATAACGGTGAGTGCTGTGGGCTGACACTGGTATGTCCGACAAGTCTCACTTTTGTGACAGCTGTGGACAACGTCTTGGAGCGCTTCCTGCAAGAAAATGATTCTATCCACCTTCTGACACACGAGCAAATCCTACGTGTGGCTACTGAAAGTTCGAAGGTCCACAAGCAGCTGCAGAAATTCACAGTGGATTCCCGCCTTGGAGGGAGTTTGAACGACAATCCGCGACTCATCCAAAAGGCCGAGAAAAGAGTGAAGGAAGCTCGCATCGTCTTTACGACTTGCACCGGAGCAGGTCTAGGCATCTTGCGCAACATAGATTTCGAAACGGTGCTGATTGATGAGGCTTCTCAAATCACTGAACCTGGTGCATTAATACCTCTTGTGAAGGGTTGCCGAGGCGCAGTCATGGTTGGGGACCAGTACGTCCTCTTTATATAATCAGATGCATAGGTGGCTTAAAGTCTGTTATACAGCGTTCAGTTGCGACCTACTGTTAGACCGATGGGAAAAGCTCTTGAGTTTGACAAATCGCTTTTCGAGAGCTTATGGACTGGCCAACAGTTTCCTGATATGTCACGCGCGATGTTAGAGGTGCGTATGTAACGTCTGATTGATATCATCGCTGCTCATGTTCTCGGTGAAGGTCCAATACCGTTTCTCCGCAGATGTCGCTCGCTTCCCCTCTCAAGAATTTTATGAGGGCCGGTTACAGACTGGCACGCCAAGGGAAGACGAGATCGCAGCCACTTTGGGCATCTCGTCTTTTCCTTGGCCGCACGAGAATGGACGACTGTTCCCCGTAGTGTTCATTCCATGTACCTCGGAAGAAGATTACGGCCGCGCATCGAAGAGCAACTCTGGCCAAGTCAACCTCGTGAAATACATCCTCTCGCAGCTACGGACACCGCGAAATGACATCGACACACGCGAGGAATATCAACAGCGCTTGCGGTCGGTCTCGATTGCCGTGCTCACTCCGTACTCTCGCCAGGTGCAGCTATTGCGGCAAAACCTGCCGTCTGCCATGGACGCTGTGGTAAGCACGATCGATGGATTCCAGGGACGCGAGGCCGACGTTGTTGTGTTTTCCACCGTGCGCTCGAATGCTGAGGGAGATATTGGATTCGTGGAGGACGCACGCAGGCTCAACGTCGCGTGGACACGGCCGAAGCTAGGGTTGATCGTGGTTGGAAATAGGAATACATTGCAGGCGACAAGCACGCTCTGGAAGAGGGCTTCGGAAGCATGCAAAGAGGTGGTGATAGAACCTCCAGAGGAGACAGTTTCATGAATAATTGCCAGCCGTCATCGATTGTACAAAATGTGGTATATAAATTGATCAGAGTTGAGCTGCAGGGGTATCAAGTCCCTTCAAGAATTCTTGGATGCTCTCTCCTTCGAGCTTCCATGCGGGCCTCGTCAATCGGAAGCCATCACCAACGCGACAATATGAAATGTCGCCCATTCTGCCGACCGCCTTGTACTTCGCTGGATCAATGATGCCTCGTTCGTTCAGCATGTCATTGCGGACGTGGACGCATTTGACGAGTCCCAGAATGAGAGTGGTTGTTGCAACGCCTGTCTCGGGATGCACAATATCGATTGCCTGAAAGAGCTAGGAGACGAACAGATAATGTTAGCACCCTGACGCCATGTCCTCCAAGGTTCGTTCGAAATATAAGCTCTACAGAAATAAACGCAAATTGATGTCCGATGAATCGCACACTCTGCTTCTAGAGCGTGAATAAGCTTTCATGACTGCCAAAATACCAGTTCATAACGATCATTTTGTCGGGATACCAATTGACAAATTATTGCCGTTTTTTTTTCTGGTTGCGCGATCAGGGGAGCTCAGATCGATGAATGACATACCTCACATTCCAAGCTGAACGCGCTTTCCTTTACACGCGGCGGTTTCACCTTGATCTGCATGCAGATGGTTCAACCATGGTTGCCGACGAGTCTGATTAACGAGACACCTACACTTGGCTCTTTTGTTAAACCGCTGAGAGGCCACTCACCAACTTCGGAGGGGGTATCTACGGAGGAGATATTTGCATTCTCCACGAATGGCTCACTAATTATGTTCACAGTGAAGCCTTTGGTGGCTTTCACGTTCCGTGCGGTATCTTTCAATCGGCCGGCAACGTTCGAACAGGAGACCGAGATCACGGGAGGATTATGAGAGACCTATGGCCAGATGGTTCAGTTTACGGACTTTTCCAGTTGAGTGAGATCCTACCATGTTGAACCAGCTGCGAAGTGCATGAAATAATGAGGAACTTCAATCACAGCACAGATGACATGCGCATACCTGAAAGGAGCTAAGTTCTCGACGCCTGCATCCGAGATGCTGGATATGAAGGCGATCGGCCGAGGCACAATCCCACTGATCATTAGAGCATACTAAATGACGGGAAGTCAATACATCTGGGGAGGATAATTGTATTTACTTTCTGAGGGTCTTACCAGTTTCCTATGGAAGCGTGCATGAATTAAACGGCAGCTGTTGGACAAGGATAGCGCTCACAAGGGATCTTCTTTGGATGTATCTACGAGCTTCCATCCAGCTTTCTCTCCCTCGAGCCATTCCTTACCCTCGGTTGTCGTGTCTACCTTCTGCCCATACGTGAACGACGGGTTTGGGCTCTCAGTGTACTGAAACTTGGCAGACTGATTGAACGCAGGCAGCGCGGGGGTAGACATGGCTCTAGAAGTGTAGCAACGACCGACGACTGGGAGAGACAATAATTGCCGCCGTGTTGCTGACTTTAAGAATAGACACAACATCTTCTTGCTCAGTCAGCTGGGACACAGCTATATAAGCGTATCATGATAAGCTAAAGGAGATCATGTATCCAAATTGAATGACGAATTAAGCGCGCCGGAGTACGATGCTGATTAGTGTAACACTATTGACGGTGGAAATTAATGCCAGAGTTTTCACAGCACAGAGTACAATATTAAGAGATCCAGCGCCCAGCTCACTTGTTCAGCTCGGCAAATGTATGTGTATGATAGTGGAAGTACACAATACACGCTCACGCCCCGGCCATCTCTACATCCCCATCTCCGTCCGCAACGACTGCCCCACTACCCAGATCCTGCGCATCAGCCATAAGCGCTTCTGCAGCCAGTCGGATGCTCGCGATCTTCTCGCGCATTACCTTAATTGCTTCAGGGAATAGCGCCTCTGGTGCGTAGGGGCCTTCGGATTCGACATCGACTAAGGTCGTATAAGTAAAATCGAACTCGGGAGTGCGCTGAGCAAGGACACTCACAGATGAACCAGTCTCGGATCCGCTTGAGCTCCACGCAACCCTCAAACTCCTTGTGTCGGAGCACCTCGCGAGACATACTCTCCTTACGAAGATTTCGCTCGTCAATGGAAACCTGCAATTATGAAGTGAAATTACAAAAAGAAATTCTTGCAAGTGGAAATCACTGACCTTGCCATCCGCATCTACCTTGACAACACCCGTGCTGAAGCAATTCGTGAACTTGGTCGCGAGGTGTGCTGGGACAGGTTTGGAGGGGTTGAGCAAGATGAGGGGATGAAGACGGTACGATGCCGTTGCTGCAACACAAAGTCATCGTCACGAATATCTCGGAATGAAATAAATAGTGTCGCGCACCGACTGGACTCCATTTTGCATGGTCTTTGCCGACACCTTTAATCCCGTGAAGCTCCATGTCGATCTCCTGGCCCGGTCGGAGTTTTGCAAGGACGATATCCTGCAAGAAAAAAGGTAAACGATGCTTCTTCAGTGCTCCGTGTTCTGATTCTCACCTTGTTGGTTGGCGCAGGAATATTGTTGACGAATACCGACTCCTGTTCGCCTTGCGGTACCCATATCAGGTCTCCGCTTTTTGCATATTCGTTGATATATGGCGACGCGCTCCCCTTGGGCGCATTTTTGTCTCGCTCGCACGCAACCTGCAATCTGCCCATCTATGATGAGAGGCCCCGAAATTTTACGAAGAAACAAAAACCGAACCGAAAGACAAGGGTATTCCGGTCTGTAGGCAGGTCATTCTGTAATCTGAAGTCAAAGTGCGAAGGCTTGACGTTAAGGGGAATAAGGCCTATACGGTGTGCCAGCACTTCGTCATGAATGACAGAGGTGTTGTTCCAGACATAGACATGCTCTATAGCTATTGTGGGAACCTACGAGACGAAATATTACACCTAATCAACAAAATGAAGACATGAACATACCTCGGCGATCAAAATCCTTCGGAAGGCATTTGCAATCGATGCATCCACTCCAACCAGATCGAACTCCACAGATCTTTGGGATAGTCTCTTAACTGAGACTTGCAGAGTCTGCGAGGAAACGCAATCCGGTCAGCAAACAAGGATTTACTAGACCGACCGTAGAAGTCATGAAAAGCATGCTGTCTGGTCGAACCATCTCCTTTTTTCTGGAGATCTGACAACGCAATCGTCTCGGAGACCATTATCTTCACGGAATAACCACCTGATGCATGAACAGTTACCATCCTGGAATGTTGAATGCGCACCTTCTTGAATTTCGAGAGATCCCAGCTATGGTCCTCGTCTGGGTAGTGACCAGGGTATTCTGTGTTCGTGACGTCTGAAACACGCTCTGCGTGAACGCCAACATGTCGTCGAGGATTGAATACGGACGACGGGAGCCGTGACTGGTGGGAGGAGGAGGTCGATGCCATTTTTCTGGATTCGGAAGCGCCGATCGGCCAACATAATTTGTGGAAGATAGCAAAATATGATATTTCACTTTTGGACCTAAATATGCGAGAAGAGCCTTCGGAAGTCCATCGCAGTCCATCGCCTTGTCCTACGACTGGTCACTGCAGATTCCACCGATTCATATGCAACTCCAAGCTCATCGTGCACTATTCAGCTTCGACATTCTGGTCCATATCTTCGAATGCATAGCACCAGAAGGCGCAGTTTTTTCAGTGGAGAAACATAAGGCTAGACATGTCTTGGCCCAATTTACTCGCGTTTGCAAGGCGTTCTCCCACCCCGCAGTGAACGTTCTATGGAGGGAGATGAATAGTATTATACCTCTCTTGCTGCTCCTTGGTCTATGTGAAAAACTAAGACAGTATCCAAATACCCACACCGGCCTGGAAGAGATGGTAAGTCAAGATACTCTCACGGTGCCGCAATGTTCTTTACCAATAGGACAGGATGTACCAGGATCTCCAGGGAGAAATATCAGCTGTTGAATGGTCCCGATTTCAGTATTACTCCCGGAACATTCGCTCGCTCTGGTACGATGAACTAAGAGTCGGCCGACAAATATTGCCATATTTGTCCAAGTTCGGGGGAGACAAACCTTTATTTCCATCGTTGCGTTGGCTAACTTGGGAACCGTCAATGCCCATCGGAACGGAGGTCTCACTGCTTTTCTCCAGGACTCTACTCACCTTTAGCATCTCCCCAGCCGTCATGGTGACTGCGACTGGCACGCATTCTGAGCACGATTCAGCCTTCCGTTCACTCCTCCGACAATTGCGCACACACGCTCCCTTCCTCCAGAAAATCGCCATAAACTTTCCTTTCGACCCATCGTGCCTGATACCACTCTCTTCCTTCAAGTCCATACATGAGGTAGATGTTGTTGGTGCCAACATCTCCCTGTTGCGCGCGCTTTCCGTGATGGAAAGTCTCACAACCCTTACCATTGATCTCGACGTTAACCAGTTGAACCGGGAAGACATCGTCTCACCGTGTTACGGATTCAGTTCCCTGCAAAATCTGACAATGTGTGGAAGCTTGCTCTGCGCCATGGACATCCTAGCGGCTATGTCGCCGCCGCGCCTAGAGTCACTAGCCATGTGCACCATTCGTCCCGTCACTGTCGACCAATGCCGCGCGTTCCTCGAACTGCTGCCCGTGCGCCTCCCCCAGCTCCACGAAGTCAACTTCGAGGCGCCCATTCTGCAGGCATTCGACATCGACGTGGAGCTCGAGCGGCGGATCATGGAGCTGGTCGAGCCACTGCTGGATCTGCAGGGGCTCGAGCGGGTGGACATAGAGGTCAAGCCCGAATTCGCGCTCTCGCTGTCGGACGGCGACTTCCTCGCGATGGGGGTGCGTGGCCGTGCTTGCGCGCACTGCGGCTCGACTTTACGTGCGAAGCGGACACGGCGTTGCCGACAGTCCCGACCCTCGTTGCCTTTGTGCGTCTATGCCCGGATCTGGAGGAGCTCTCGTTTCCTCGTCTCGAACTCTCGCCTGAGCCTCTCCCTCCCCTTACCCTGGACACGATGGTTCCATTCCCACTACGGATATTGCAGTTTCATGCTGCGCATTATCAAAGAGTTCCGGATGCTCTGGATCTCGCGAAGTATTTGGACGGAGCCTTCCCAAATCTCGATCTTTCCAGCAGCATGCAGGCAACTGACTGCACGTATTGGGGCCTTCCTCATGACGAGACCTGGTCGAGAGTATTCGAACTGCTCGGCGAGCTGCAGTCAACTGCACAGCGGCGGAATGGATCTCTTAGTGTAATGTAATGAGGTGGAATATATCGTGAGTATGTCTTATCGCACGCATACGTTCGTTCGATTGACTTCATGTGGTTTCATCTAGCAGTGATATCATGATGTGGAAACAGGTTTATCATATCTATTATTCAAGTATCAAAGTGATGTGCGCGGCGGAGGGTTCTGACAATCAAGTTTACAAACATCAATAACTGATTTTCTGCTTGGATAGCTCAAACAACTTTTTTTCGAATGATGCGGGAGGAGTACTTGCTGATCCTTGTACTCGCGTGGGGGCGTATGTGTGCTAATGACCTAGTGCAACAATGGCGCCGTGATATAGCATTTGTGTGAGTCAATAAATCCAGTCGTCTCTCAGTTCGTTGTGTGTGATAAGTTCACGTGAATATCATGATCATTCTATCGTATTTGCCCATAATAAGCATTGAGCAATATCTCCTAAGTTTCTCATCTTGCTGATATAATTTAATTTGAATGGAGATATTATGGGCACATGGTGTAGTTGGTTATCACATCCGCTTAGCATGCGTGCTTGCGGGGGTGCTGGGTTCAATTCCCAGTGTGTCCACTAACGCAAGATGTCGGCTCTTTTTCACAAAACTAGCACAAGAAGTTTTATCGATTTAATTTGTCATCCCACCCATAACCTATTTGGGAACGAAGGGTGAATTAGTGGCAGCTGGTTAAGGTTTAGACGTCAGCGGAGCCCACAAGACTGGTGACGATATTAATATCTCGCAATATATAAACAGTCATGTCGTTCCGCCACTTCCAACCCGCTGCTCTAGGTACTCCCACGGCAGAGCCTCGCAATGTCGCATATCCCCGCTTCAGTTGCTGAAATCAAGCCCATCGAGACCATACATCCCTCCCACTTTCCCAAAGTATTCCAGGATCCGGCCATAGTAGTTGCCTCCGCGCTCTCGAAGCTGGTAGAGCACTCTGCGCACGATAGTAATGTGCAGAACAGTATCCATGCGCCTATGCACATGGTTCACAGCCTTCCGTTTGTGCATAATCTCATCCCCGGGATCGAGAAACTCGCTACGGAGTATCATGTTGGAAACTTCGTCATAATACGCTCCACTGGCGAAAGGGTCTTCGAGAGTATGCCACTGTACCCGAGGTGAGCTCTCTTGCCTGCCGGCTGTAGGCGGCGTCCTGTGACTCCGCGACTTGAAGAGACTGCCTGGCTTGGTGCGGGTGCGTCCAGGGTAGAACACCCTGTTGCACTGTTCGATTTACGCGCAGGATGACTAGTTCCTGCAATACGCTGAAGTAAATGCTTGAATTTTATTCAACTGCTGGCATCAAAATAGTGCCGACACTTTCTTCGTCACAGGCGTTGATTTCTGATCGGAGACATTGCCGATGCTCATTGGGCTGTTCCAGGTTAGGCATGCATTTACTGTTTTACGGAGGGACGCAAACCAAACTCCTGCACAATCATTCTGTAGAATCCGTCTTGAAGGATCTATCTCTCAGGGTATGTAATTTCGGCATTCAGGACTACACAAAGGTCTGACCCTCATTAGCAAGGAGAGGTGTATGACTCTGCGCAGTCTGTTAAATCTATCCCCTCATTCGTACAAACGTATTCCATCGGCTTGGATGAGCTTCTTGAGCCGGATATGAGCAAATACTCGTGCTTCAACGAATTCTTCTTCCGGTAATTTGATCGCAGTCTATCTCAGGGACCGTGTTATTAATAAAACACCTTTGTCTTCATAGGAAGCTGAAATCTGACGCGCGTCCCATTCAGAACGCGGATGACCCTCTTGGATTTTGTAGCGCCGCTGATTGTAGGCTGACCATCTATGCATCGACCGATCTTGCCACACAGTTCTGGTCTGAATTCGCTTTCCCAATTTTCATCGTATACATCGCTCACCCTTTTTGTAGGATCAAAGGCAGCCAGTTCACTGTCCCCTCGCTGCTTGGCGTCGCCCCAGATTCCGAGCAAGCCAAGATATTTGATGACGCCAGCATCGCGACATTCCGGTGTGCCCAACACGCTATTGTCGTTGGAACAGTCCTCTGATGTACGTTGGACGATAGTCTGGCTCCCCAGGATTATCATCGCTTCCACAGTCCCATCGACGGTATTATTGGGGACATCGTCGACATACCCGGCGAATATTATACCGGTTCGTGCTCATCCGCTCCAATCCGACTCATTCTGACATGCATATTGTTCTTCAGTGAACCCGCAAGCTGTCAACGAGCCCGGGTTCGACGTCTTCACCGCAAACAAACGCTCCGTGCTGTATCTCACGCACGCCGAGTCGAATACCCCCGTTGCGTTCGTTGCAATTGGCGCCATGCTAGTGGGTTGCCAGTGTCGCATGCGTATTTCGTCTCTTCTGACGCACATCATTCTAGGTGGGGAGTATCAAGTGGACTGGGGGAGCGAAGAAGGGCGCGCGCATCTCGCGCGGCGAGGAGCTCGGGTACTTCGCATATGGCGGGAGCACCGTCGTCGTGCTCTTCCCCAAGGGGCTGATCACGTTAGTTTATTTGTGAGCCTAACTGCCCGGAAGCGACTGACGGCGTATGCGTAGATTCGAAGACGACTTGGTGAAGAACTCGGAGGTTCCGATCGAGACGGTGGTAAAGGTGAGGAGCGATGCCTTGTCGTGTCTTTGGTGGCTGACATCGTGCGTCTTGAGGTTGGCGACTCAATTGGACACGTTCCTGCTTGAGTGGTGCAACACAATGTGTGGGCGTGGGGATGGATTGCGTGAATACGAGTACGTGGCGGGAGAGGAGAATGGACATGTTGGACAGTGTATGCAAATGCTAGTGATAGTGGACTGTGCGGAAGAGAGTGTATAAATAGGGAGATTGGAAAAAGTAGAGTAGTGCCAATATTCCAACCATGCGCAGAAAGGGAGACATGTCTCTCCTGCACACGTCCGAAAGTGAAGTGTCCGGGCACAGATCGCTTTGAAAATAAGTACAATTCGTAGGGTACTCTTCATTCCTTTACCGTTGTATATCCTAATTCGGTACGTTTAATACCTAATTTGGTAGTACGTACCGCACATTTGGCGCCCCCCCCCACTCCAGTCTTTGACCGAACTCGGGATCGAACCGCTTTGACTCAGATTCCAGCCTTCAAGCTTCATCAATATTCTTACTCGTGCCTCACTCTCGTCTTTACCCACCCATACACTACAGGCCTTATTGTCTCCAAATTTCGGTGTCACGTTCCTTCGATAGAAATCCGTTATATTCTCGCGGCCTTTTTTGGACGATTGCTAACAAATGCCCGAATCTATTTCAGTTTGTGAGGCGAACATCATACCTGCCAAATATGGATATGCCCGATCTGATTTGGTCTGCTGATGATGACGGTGGAGTTGTCGCATTCTGGCGCTTTCATTCAAGCCTTTTGACGGACCCAACTGACCGCACAGGTAACTCACATCGACTTGCTTACACAATTTATTTATTTATTTAGATTGTATAGACGACCAGAATGTCTTCCAAGATCGAATCGCTGTTTCCCGTCAACCTCTCGCGTATTCACGCTGGGTTCACCACCTGTCATGTTATAGACCACCCGGATATTGCTCGTATTCCTCTCAACGATACCGCACTTGGTGTACACAAGGTCTCCTCTGGAACAACCCACCCAGTGGTAACTCCTCCACACCCATCTCATAATGTTTCCGGCCGTCCAGACCACGCATGGCAGGCGACGTTTCCACAGGGGAGTATAAATCCCGGTAATAAGCATGCACCTGCCGGTGGACTTGGATTCTACCTACACGGACCCAATGGATTCGCCAAACATCTCAAAGACCATGTGCCGAAGGAGGTCTTGATGAGTTATGATGTCATGTTCGAGGAAGGCTGGGACTGGAGAAAGGGCGGGAAGCTTCCGGGGATTTGTACGTAAATTCTATATTTTGGAACGCGATGTGGTCTAATGTATCGCAGATGGTGGTGTAGGAGACACCGCTTACAGATGCACCGGTGGAAGGCAAACTGACCGGTGCAAATGCTTCGACTTACGCCTTATGTGGAGGTCTCTACAGTTCATCGTTTATATTCTGCACAATTTCACTGACAATATCTCCCAGAGAGAACGGGGCCGGCGAATTGTATGCATACCTTCCACACATAGAGTCGAACACGGCCCGCATGATCGGCGTCCCTCCTCGATCCATCCAACATGCGGACTATGGATTCTCCGTAGGCCGAGGTGCATGGAGATTTACTCCTGGGAAATGGTCGACAATCGCTCAGAGGGTGAAGATGAATGACGTCGGACATGCTAACGGTGTGTCATCTCTCCTATGGAGATATGCCCACTTCCTGATGTGTTGCTCCTCCAGCTGAGATTGAGGTTTGCGTCGATGGAGTATCTGTAATTCTAGTCACGGGTTTGATCCTTCGGACTGAAGAAGGGCCGGACTCTCGCGTGCAAGGGTTACATTTCCAGACCTTTTTCGGAGGTATGTTCTGTTTTGATTCCCTGGTGTTGCTAGCGAAACACATGATAACTTATAACCCGATATTGTAGGCAACTCTACCGATTGGGCATCGCCGAAGGATCAGAAAGCATGGTTCGCGAACATCTCCGGTGCAATACTGGAATCTCCATCCGCAATGCGCGATGAGTTGTAGGGCAGTGTCCGAACTATTGTCAATAATTTTTCGTTCCGATTTACATACCTCTGTTATGTCCTCCGCGATGCATTTTACCAGAATACGAGAGTACAAAGGCTCTGCTCTAGTTCCTTGAGTAGTAATACGTGTCCAGTGTACCTTGGTAGGAAGGTTCGCGGTGCGCGTACAGACGCGACATGTCACTGCGTGACGCGACGCGACGGGTCCGAACACGTGGCTGCCCTCGAGCGATCCTGCAACTTGAGTAGTCTCTCAACCAACTAAGTACTCTGCGTGCTATCCGACCGTCTGCTGTCCCTTATGGCACTGCGCTTATTTTAATTCAATCAGAATACTCTTGGTCCTTGAGTGCTATTTCACTTGTTGAAACGTTGCTGCCAACTTGAAGCGCTCGGTGCTGTGTATTTGAAGTTTCTTCGAAGCGTACCATCGGCACTGGCATGAATGATGGTGTCATGCTTAATGGTAAGCTCACTATTACATTTAGTAGCAGAATATACAGAGATAATTTTGTAGCGTCCCTGCTGTATCTCGTCCCCGGAGACCTCATACAGTGAGGAGACAAAGCAATCAAGCGTTCGCAGCTGGCCGCTTTTCCTAATTTCGCGGTCATCAGTCGAATTTATCACCGTCAGAATAGAAGGTTGAATGTTTGCGATTATGGCAAGGTGCGACTTGGAACCCCGTATTTCGCAGGTACATTTCGTTCGTCTATTGTATTTTTTGCGCAATTCAGCGGTACGATGGAATCAGATAGATCAGGTCGGAAAGATGGGAGACAACGCTTGGTGCAAAATTTATATATATTGGCTCAAGCGTACGCCATGATTATGTCGTTGTTAATTCAGCCACAACATACAAGATAACTTGGTCGCTCCCATGAGACTGTAGAATGTGCTTTTCATCTTCCACTGATACGGCGTAACAATCTGATGAATTTGTTACAGTAAGGGTGACTTTCATCCTCTGAGGTCCGGATGTCTCCTTTGTGGCGCGTGCTGGGTGGCATCTCTGAGACCCGGTAACGAATGCTGCATGCGCAGGTTCCGGTATGTGCACCATACTTTATCTGGCAATGTTTCAGTTCATTTCATTGCTAGTGCGTGGGTTGCCAGGGATTTCTTCGGACCGATCTTTTTCCCGCTACTAATACATACCATGGATTTCATGCCACATCGCACCCACGATAGTTGCTGCTAATTTTTACGATTCTACGTCGACTAGTTTGTCTAGATAAAATGGAATAGATCTATACTCATGCGATTTCTTCCTGTTATTTAGCTGAAAAGATCACCTCTATAGTGCACAGTGGCACAAAGACGTGTTAGGCTCCTTTCAAATATTAGTGAGTGGCACCTCATTCTTTGGCGGACACCACATTATCCGTGGCTAATTACGTCTGTATTTCCACGAGGCGCGATATGGATTCTCCGGCAACCACAAAAGCCATGCAATGCTGAAACAAAGGTCAGATTGTGGCCTCGCCTTGGAGCTCTATATAAACCCGACGCTTGACGATGTGTTGCCCATCATCTTCATTTTCTTTCCTTCCTTCCTTCTTTCTTTCTTCGAACTCGACTTCTGTGCTGCTGACTTGCTCATATGGATAAAATTATCGAATATAACATTCCGCCCTTGTTTCACACGACCGTGAGGACGAATTTTCTTGGGTTAGAGCGAGGACCTGACCTTTGACATTCGACAGGCTGTGTTAAAGGTGATTGACCCGAGTATTCCCAAATGGTATAACAAGACCGGGTCGATTGCCACCGGCCACAACACCTCTATTCAAGTGTGTTTCTTCTTTTACACGTCGCTGTAGCTTTTATTGACGAGTGATTTGTAGTATAAAGACGGCAAAGTGCTGTACAAACTCGAAATGCATCCCGACAGAGATGCCGATAAAGATGCCCACAAAGAGACACTCTTCGTATTCGATACCCAAGTCCGGATACTAGACGACCTTCAAGCAGCCAAGCGGGTGCAGATTCAGCACTAGATATCGCCTTCAAACTGTTATACCGCTGTTTTAATCTTGTGGAACCTATGTATAATAATGTCATGCCTATGTATAATGGAGTAGCGCTATTCTAATCTATATGCGGTCTTGTTTAACCCCACGATATAATCTACAGTGTCGCTCAATGCTGAACGCGATCCTGCTGGGCGCTTGGAGTCCCGTGACACGGTCATCTCGATCAGAAATTGTGAGATTCAGAATGCATGAGTCGACTCAGACTGCTCTATACTTCCTACGACGATGGAGACTTCCATGCTTCGTGATATCTCTGTCCTTTGTCGTACGGAGGAACTTCTCGCGCTTCGTCAAGAAAATGTTCATCCCAGAGGGGCGAACCAAGAAGTTCAAATTCGTGAACAAATTAGTAGTATCCGTGAAGAACTGGCGCAAATGCAGGACAATGACCAGCAGAATGTCGACGAGTT
The DNA here is from genome assembly GCA_001683735.1 of Grifola frondosa. Classification (NCBI taxonomy): domain Eukaryota; kingdom Fungi; phylum Basidiomycota; class Agaricomycetes; order Polyporales; family Grifolaceae; genus Grifola; species Grifola frondosa. Next base: position 127,604 of record LUGG01000038.1, on the reverse strand, counting down.
AATGAAGAGTCTATCGGTGAGTAAATTTCTTATCGTCGTTCTGTGTCTTCGACTAAAAGTATGAGGCGTTTGCAAGCAAAGGTGGATGAAACACCGGTTCGCTCTATAGAGACGTCAAGTCCTACGTGCATGAGACTCCCACCAGAAATCCTCTCCCATATATTCGAGTCCGTGCAATTTCCATCTCGTCAACTTGATCCTCCTTTTGGATGCGGGCCAGGATCACTATGGAAACGGACCTCGTGGATGAAGTCGGTCGTACTCGTATGTAAGACGTGGTCACACGTTGGAATTGAAATACTCTACCGGGACATCGTGCTTCATCGAATGGGGCAGGTACTCGCTCTCTCGCGGACTCTGGGTATGACACAATACCATGTTGGCACTCTAATCTGGACCATTCGCATGGATTCCTGCGTCGTCTGGCGTCATTTTGCAGAGGTCGTTCGGGAGGATGTTGGATTCATCTTGGATCACTGTCCAAACTTACGAGCATTTACATTTCAACCTCACCCCACATTTGTCTATTCGCAAGCTTCACTCTCCGATGACGACGACGCCTTTGATCCAGCATGGTTTTTCCATACCCAATTGGTTTCCCCTGGATCCGCCCTTAGGAATAGGTTATCGCACGGCCTCCAATCTCTGGATATTTCTGCAGCAGTCAAGCTTCGCATAGAGCAGCTGAAATCCTTCCAACAAATGCTCAGCGCCGCCACTACCCTTACGTCATTATCGCTAGGAGCTTTCTCCTGGCCCGCTGATCTCCCCAACCTATATCTACCCACGTTAATGGATCTTCAGTATTGCCCTGACAGCGCACGGAGTCTCGCCTACCTCGCAGACGCGTGGCATCTACCGAACTTGAAACTGCTCACGTTGAACCTGCTCGGTTATAGCGCCGAGATAAGCGGACGGCTCCTGGAGAGACACGGGGCCACATTATCATACCTGCATTTCTACAATGCTTTCGGGTTTCCAAATTCAATGTGGGAGCGCGTATGGGAGCAAATAAAGCTTTTCTGCCCTATCCTTGAACACCTCGTCGTGCCTGTGGTTGGCGCCACATTGATGCCTTCGCCTACGCTTCGCATTCTAGACGTATGGGCCAACTACTGCGATTGTGACGAACAACGTCAAGTATTCAAGCTCCGAAACGCCCTGCTCGCGGAGAAAGAGGGGAGCGCACAGCGTCTTCGCAGCGTACGACTCATTGACTGTGCATTCAACCGTGTCACACACATCTCGGCAAGATTACCCCTCATCTATCATCCTGACATTGTTCGAGAAGGAGAAGTTCGCTACCATGGAATGCTAGGAGATAGACTCGTGCAGTTTTCGTGGGGGATCATCGCTCGTTATTCGCTGCTGCGCGAAAGCACATGCCTTGATGTCGCCACCAATTCTTTCGATTTCGGCGAGCCAGATGATCCCTTATCAAACGACGAGTTGAATCCTGATGGCGAGGACGTAATTGAAGTGCAGACTGCAGCACTTGTTCAGGCGAATGATGAGAATCTGCCGACCATGCCAGAGGCGTAGATTATTTGTGGAGAATGCGAGGACGGACAGTACACATATCCCACTATCATTATTTCTTCCATATCTACGTTACACCAGACGACAATCGTGCACCTTAACCACTGCACACGTATTATATGGAATATTGTGACATTTCTACCCATTCTTGATTGTTTCATGCCATGGCCTGGATTGAGGATAAACGTCACTGCAAGCCGAACGGCGAACGTCTACCACGGCGTTCGCTGGCAGAGTAACACCGGTGGGGTTCTTTAGAAGAGGAGTCATACGAAACACATTCCCTGAACCACAGCACTTAGCGGGGCCGTTGTCCTTCCAAATTGGCGCATGGGAGGCGGTAATCAGGGCGCTGAAAGACGGCTGCTGTAATGCTTGGCGTAATGTGAAGAGGCGAGAACACAGTGCGGTGTAGACAGCGTGTAAAACATATTGCTGGGCGCACATCCACTCCGAACCCTGCTTCAAGTGATTACTTGTCCACGGTGAAGACTTCTGTGACATGCGCAGAGCGATATCTAAGCATAATGTTTGTCAGCGGCGGCCTTCGAAGACGCTGTGCCAAGTAGCGCAGCGAGATAGGGTTGTAAGTGAAGCCTCACCAGCGGTGTCATGAAACTTCTCGCTCAACGTAAAAAACTGGGGTATTCCCGATGGCTGGGGCAGAAAATCCCTGTAGTGTTCTGGCAGCCGCCCACTTCCCTTCAAAGGAGACACCATGTGAAAGGGTCATTTTGCAATACTAATGGGCGCAGGAGATAACAAACGTAAAACACAGTTCGATAGCAGAAAGATAGTAATAGACCAACCCAACGATACCGCAAGGTTCGAAGTCTTCCCTGCTGCCAGGAACGTTCTGGGGGTCAGGCGGTTGTTCGCACTCACTTCCGAATAGTGGCCCGTATATTTCTGAAGCGAGGAGACTTTATGTACCACAGACTTCCAAAAATACCATCTCCTAAAGTAAAATCAGTACCAACGCATTGTTCATGAACTGCATTACGAATGTCCTAACCTGCTGGCACTTTCACGAGTTCGAAAATTGTGCCTTGTGAGCCTTCATGTATATCACATACGGATGCAGATACGGTGGTGGCGATTTACGAACTGTAACGGATACAGTATAACGGCGATTGGAGGCTCCACCGGAGCGCCTGTGAGCGCGGTTCCTAAAACATACAGTACGCTGGTGATCAGAATAAATATAGCCTCCACTGCAGCATCTTCGGGCACATTGAGCGCAATTACAGCAACTCCCAGAGGCCGACCGAAAGATTACGAGAGATGATTCTTGTGGTACGTGAAGGCCAGGCACAGCGCGAGCTTCACCGGTCGTCAACTACGACACCAAAGTTCTGAGAACACCTCCAGCTGGCGAGGAAGAGCAGAAACTCGTCTCGTCATCGAGCGCGCGCTCTCATTATGACGATATAAGACGCTATCGGCTCACCATCCCCGAAGAGGGGAAATCTGCCATGTTTCAGGTGATAGCACAGGCGTTAGGAGTTCCTGCAGAACAAAGGGGCAAAGTCGTGTTCGTCAGCCACTACGCTGTGCCGTCATTCTGACCCTGGATCGGCGCTTCGTGGATACAAAAAATTGACTATTGGATAGCTAGGCCATAGTGAGTTGTGCGAATTACTCACGATGATCGGCAGCCTGGCAAGCCCGACGATCTGAGCAAGGCCATAAGCGCATGACGGGTCCCGGTCGAACGCGCATCAAATACAAGCGAATCTTTATGTGAATTAGAATATCAGTGATCCGTAGTTTAACCAAGAGGGTGCATACGAACATGTCGTCGGAGAGGTAGTGGGACTCATATTCGGAGATGTCGTGTTCCCGCCGGTACGGTCATGTTGCAAGCGGCGCAGTAGTGAGAGCAGAAATAACATTTTATTTAACACGAAGGTGTCTTGAACCCGCTTACCTTGGTACAGCGCTTTGCATAATTCCGTGAAATCGCGGATTTTTCTCGCATTGTTTGGTCCGGACAAACAGCGTCACGGTGGCGCAAGGTACACGACGATTTCGCGCCGTGTTTCATACTTTCAAACATACTGCATGTTTCGAGTGCACTTGGAGGTATCATACTGTTTTCCTCTAATAGCTTTGAGCATCATACATATTGATGCGGAACAAAAATGACCTGCGGGCATTACGACAAATGTCGCACGTGATCGTGACTATTCGGCTTGTTCCGAAGGTGACTTCAGCTTGTGTCGCGACAATTGTATTTCACGCACAACAGCCTCAAAAAGTTGTTTAGATTGTGTTGTGTACTGTCAGATTCATCTAAGGTAAAAAATCAGCAAGTTAAACTGCAGGAACTCTCTCAAAGTGTTGTTTATGATTTTGTCACGGTCACTTTATCTTGTCCGGACCAAATAAACCTTTTTTTCGAGCGATTTCACGGAATTATGCAAAGCGCTGTAATGGCTTATACCTAGAAACACTGAATCATTCGCATCATTCATCTGACGGGTATACTAAATACCAGACAGCCACTTGCATTGTAAATTTGCCATGAAAAAAGGGACGAAAGATACAGCACAAGCCCGGCAGCAAGGTGACTTGATGTGCCGCGTCGATCAATTGTGATCTGAGAACGAAATCCAAACGATCTCCGCTTGGAATGTGCAACTCCTGCGTCCAACTCCGACAATCTAGGCCGTTTCGATGTTGAGTTCGAAAACTTGAGCATACTGATGTTCGTTATGTTGTAGGCCTAGAAATGCGAGGAGATTGTCTCCGGACAGACTTGCCGATCAGTGAATCTCATCGAACTCGATCAAATCTCGCTAGGTATTTTCCAGTTGAAGAGGATCTATCATCTTCGTCAAGGCCACTGGAATGTGAGTTCCCCGAGTCGAGGAAGTTCATGTCATACTGATGCTGGGGAACATATTCCATTAACGTCGCATACCGGGCTTGAGTAGTCCCTACGATGCAGCTTGGAATAGCTGTGGCCCGGCTCTCGCCTCCGTTCCGGGCCCTGGACTGTGTCAAGCAATGTATGGACTTCCGCTGATTTAGCATGATTTTGGTGGTTTGCCGTCGAGCCATCGCCGCGCGGGCTTCTATTGTATCTGTCGTATCTTTCGATTCCGTTACTTCGCCGGCGGCGAACATGTCCAGAACATGTGTAGCAATCGACTGCCTTAGCCGCGGCGAGAGCATATGCACTCCACAAATCCGGCAGCATTCACAGACCTCTGTACCCCCTTTCGTTGATCAAGATTACCTTGACGATTGTGATTATACTTACTGACAGTTGCGCGATGGTTCCGAACCGATACGAACATGCGGCCCCCGCGTAATTCGTAGACATATCCAGTCGATTTTGTCTTGTCTGTGTAAAGTATGCGTGACATCTTCAAGACATGGGAAGATTGCATTGACTGCAAGCGATCGGTCAGCTATTTCTCTACATTATCCGCCGTTAGCCCCTGAGGATCGGTTTCTCCAATTTCAGGAACGATGGACGACGAACGCGATCAATTTTAAAACTACCTCCCTAAGAAATATAGGTGGGTTAAAATACCAATCCTGGATTATATACGTCGAAGTGTCTCTGCTTATGTTTTTTCCGGCAGTGATCATTTTGTATTGGGCTTCGTTCGATATCCCGCTGCAGAAGGATCGTACGCACTCTTGAATCCCATCGGCTACCATAGCTCTACGGGTCGATGCGGGTCACCTCACAGGCCAAATCTTGATCATCCCGAACGAATTTGTATAGCTTGAACATCGCGTGTACGTCGACTACGCTGCTCACATGGCGTATTCTCGAAAATACACTGGCCCGTCCCCGCGGAAGCCCGTCGATAACTCGATTACAACTAGCGCCCTATTCTTGAGGTTGTTGTCATCATTGTTTGTCAAAATCTCAATGAAAATCATATCTATGATGTTGTTTTCAACAGGACTGGACGTCCGCGGCCCTCCGGGGTCCAATCAGATTTTGTACGCGCAGCTTCAAGGAAATTCAGGCAAAACCCACCCACCCGTTCTGATGTTACTATTTTTGGAACGTGCTACGTATAATGGACTCGGTAAAGGTACTCCACATGGAAAATTTCACGTTGAGATGCACACGACAGGACGACCCAGCCATCTTCCCCGCCCACAGGTGTGTGCCCAGTGGCGTTGATGGTATTCACACACATCGCAACGACGTCGTTGAAGTTCAGTATGCGGTTCTAGCATAATCTATCACGTTGCGGCTGCCTTCCGGGATGAGAGGCAGACTATCATATATCCTAATCGACAAGATATCGCGATCACCGGCACTATCAAGTCGAGCGTATAGTCATTGTTCGTTGTTAATCTTTCGAGGTCGGGATGCTCACGCCTTGTCACAGCTGGGAAAAATACACCCACACCGAATCCGATATCTCGAGCGCCAATTAGAGCGCTTGCTCGAGCAACCCTCTTCTTGCTCCGAACGCCAGCCGGTCTGCCGGTTTCACTTCCGAAAATTGCACTGAAATAATGATCCTTGTTAGACATACTTGATACACTATCAATACACTTGAATGACTCTATCTACTCTATGTTCTATACCGCCGGAGCGCCGCTGGCAGTCAAGTGAAGCCCTCGATAAATATCCCTCTAGTCGTGCAGGCCTATCACAAACCAGAGCTACCGGCAAGTGCGTTGCGGTGTAGAATAGATGTGAGGCTGTGCGAGAGTGATTGCACAGTTGAGCCAATGTCCTGTCGATCGCAGACCGCGACCGCGACCGCTACACGCCGATCCGCAGGATCCAGCGTGGGCTGGGTGACCTGAATGCTCGCCCGCTCTGGGAACGCAGATACGCTGCCGATGGTGACTTGAGCGTCCGGATACCGTGGAACCCCCGAGGATGACCGGGGATTGTAGGGCGAGGGCTGCCGCGAAGCGCGTAACGGAAGATGGGGAGCACAGTCGGCGACCGAGCTCTGTTGTGAGAGTAGTGGAGACGAAAAATTCTGCGATTCCGCCGTCCGCATCGGAATAAGACGCGGAGTACCAAAGCTGGGAGCATTGACTTCGAACGGGCCGACGCCAGAGTGAGAAGGCACGTGACTAGACATCGCCGGAGAAAGTGCGTAAGCATCTAGGAGGTCCGTTTCGCCGAAGAGAGGTGACGCGGTGAACATATCGGAACAAGATGACATGGGATCAAAGAATGATAAGGATGGGCTGCCCGAGATACTGGAGAAGTCCCCAAAAGTGTTATTCATGAAGAGATTCATCATCTGGTCATCCATCTCGGCAGTGGGAGTGAGTGGGAACAATGAGGAAGGGGTGGAAGCTGCGGCTGTCGAGAATTGTCAGCCCAATTTTCGTGATGGAATACATTTATAGACATACTGTGGTCATTTTCCACTAGGGGTTCTGGAGTCGAGAACATCCCGGAGATTTCCGGGCTGGAACGGCGGCTCGCGGGGGCGAAGATGCGGAAGAAGATGTCGAAGGAGAAGATACGGAGGCACCCCGGGTGTTCCTCCTGGATAAAGGTCTGGCCGTGCGGACAGCGCGACCACTGGTCGGACGAACTGACGAACTCCGGATAAGATGATTGTATCTGCCAAGGAGCGTTAGGATGACAACATTCAGATGGTGAGGATCTTCCGCGTACCTGTTCTTTGCGGCCAGCCCTGTCCGACCTGGAAGACACGTGCGAGCGATGTGTGCCCATGAATGTCCTTGCTGCTCAACAGCCTTGAGGAGTTGCTCATCCTGATAGTGAATGGTTGTCAGCGTTAGACGAGAGCATGTGGAGAGCTGTCCTACCTCTTCTGGACTCCACCCACTTCTGTCGATGGATGGGTTCAATGCATCGTTCCAACGCTTTGCGCATTCTAAGCCCATTGTCAGAATTAAGACGGGAATTGATAGGTGCTGTACAACTCACGTCCGCTATTTCTGGTTCGGACTCTGCTGGCAACAAGAGACCACCTGGAGACACAACACTTTAATACACGTAAGGATTAATAATAACCCTATTTAATACGTACTTTGTGCCGAGCTCTTCAACGGCACTGAAGAGTCGCTGTGAAGAACAGTTGAGTCTATGATCGAGACAAGAGGTTGTTAACATACCTCGTCTTCTTCATTGGTCCAACTGCCCTTCGAAATGACGGTGGACATCTGAGCCCACCAGCGCTTCCTGCAGTCTTTGTTTGTTCTGTCGGTTATATGTTGAGCAATCGCATGCCACCGAGTAGGAGGACTGGAATCGGGATCCTCTGCGAAAGACAAAAGAAACGGTGAGGAGCTGAAGAATGGATAGGTGGAGCGAGGACGGGGACTACCTTCTTCTATAGCGGCAAGAAGCTTCTCGTCTTCCTCTTCGGTCCATGGACGGCGATCACGAGGCTGAGAGCATTCATCTGTGTGCTGCATGCTTGCTTTGCGGGGAAGATGGAACTAAGATTTCACGAAGGAAGAATGTCTTATAAGAGTACAGATCGCGCTTATATGGCTTCTGCTTCATCTTGGCGCCGTCGGGATAAGTGGAGATGTGGGCGCTACCAATAGAGAGCCATGAATCTGGATTACGGAGCGCAAACCTCCCATTCTAAGTACGCATCTGGATCGGCTCGCCTGTAAGTATTATATCGTCAGCAACAGATACCGTATGGGAGCGCTTGCCATTGGATCGCCACCGGTGACACGCAGCATCGCGAACGAATGCGGGAGATATGCTACGGATATGCGCTTCGGCAAGATACCCACGAATGACTGTGTGACGCGGCGTGGATTGCGTGCGCGAGATGCATCTAGATCGCGCTCAGTGTTCTGAATCAGACGGAAGACGCCCACAATAATTAGGGCTCTAACCCATCCGTTTCAAGTAAACAATCGTGGCGATACGTGGTTATAGATGCCCGCTGTGTGGCGACTAATGGTAGACGGTCTTCTCCACTGGGTCGTAGTCATCGTAGTGCCGACACACTTGTCAATGGGACCGTCACCACGACACACCACAATCATCCGTGCACAGCGGAGGCGGAGTAGGTGGTGCATGCCTCTCTGGGTTGGCCGACTAGATATTGAAGGAATTGCGCAATGACTGTACCGACGCCGACGAGTGGTGGGAAGCCGTCGGCCATGCCAAATATACCCACATCACAGGTACAGGAAGACACCCGGAAAACACGTTGTTATCAGGCATCTGTTGGAAACCTACACGCGGTATGACGAAAATGTAAATATGAGAGAAGCCGGACTCGCGACGCCATAGCAATCACTCACAACAGCCTGCATCGCGTAATTTCACACAATGCCCTGTCTGGGCTAACGTGTGAAGGATCGGCGGAGCCTTGGTGGATTGTAGAGCATGACTCGGACTCCCTCAATCTCCTTGACAGTCGGGAGAGCGCCTTCGCCAAATACAAGAAGCTCACCCCCAAGTGTGATCTGGCGTGTCACCGGCGACAGCCTGTGCAAGTCTGCGGTCGGCGGAGGGGAAATGAGGCGTCTCCCGGGACGTTCCCTCATTCGTCGACGTCGTACAACCACCGTACAGCAGTGGAACTAACGTTGCAAGGCTACAGCGCCCTCGGCAGGGGCGTTCATCAGCCCTGCCAGACCAATAACCTAGTGTGAATGTTCTCACGAAAACGCCGAGGACGGTCAGCGTCGTAGTTGGTGTGATCTTATCCCAAAACCGCCACCATTTGGCCATCACCATGCGTTGGGATGGAAGATGTTGAATAACGCAGAATGTGCGCTCAGAATGTGCATGCCTGTCAAGAAGTCAAGCCAGTCTGATGGTATGAACGATGCAGACCGGCTACACGAACCTCTCGACACTTCCGATCACGGAACGTAATTATGTGAGGCTAGTATGACGAATGCCACTCATTTATTTGCTCCTGACGAGAGATGGTAGAGACGTATCCACGTCAACTCGCAATATGGTCAGAGGAAATGGCGGTGATCCTGATTCATCGTGTGGGAGCTTCGGCGCTAATGGATAAGTCGAGACATTGTACCGGCGTGCTTGTTACGTCAGAAAACAGAACCAATGAGAGGGGCCGCGCTCATCTAAGCGTCGTCGATCTACTATATGGCGCGCCGAGGGATAAGCAAGAGCGAAGTTTACCCAGCTGAGGTCATTTTTCTTACGACAAGCGTTCAACAAACTCTGTAAGGAGGAAAAGAAATCACAGATTACAGTCGCATGTACCTCCCAATGTGGATATTTAGCGTCTATATGTATAGACCGCGGACGAACCGCGAGATCATCAGGACGCCCCACAGCTGTAACCAGTCTGATCTCAGATGGTTAGCCCAATGGTCCGCCGCACAGGACTTTGATAGGAAGTCAACGCCTTTATTGGTGGAAGTACGCTCATGGGACAAAGAGACGGGAATGATCAATCTCCCAAGGTTTCTGCTATATTACCGTCGCTAGCGTTCCGCTGTCGGTGAGAGCCTCAACGCATTCGCACGTCACCGGGAGGATTCCGCGCCAAGCAACTCACTTTCGTATCGGGAGACTGTCAGGTCTTCATGACGAACTGCATCGATTGAGGACCTGTACTAAGAAAGCAACCGCAGGCCCGACAAGCCGAACACTGGACAGACTGCGTGTGGTCGCAACGATAAATCGGTCTGATGCTTACATAGACCTGGAGTAGGGCATCTCTATCTGTCCAACTTGTTCTGATGCTGACGTGCAGGCCGTCAGGCTGGACAATATCCGAGCAGAATTGCTTAAACAATGCTGTTGAATGTTTAACCTAGACAGTCGCATCTCGATAGGGAGGGATAACGGCAGCTCGGAGAAAGAGTGGAGGATAAAGGCACAATAGTATGCTTGATAGCCGGACTGCAAGGCGACATCAGAACCACCAGAACGAGAGATCACGACGACTTCTACTCACCCTGAAGTCGAATCTGTGCCACCGCCGGCACTGGAATGCACAAACAATCTCACATGTCGAAGAAATCTGTGAACGCATCCGCTGCGACCAGCGATCGCTATGACGACAAAATGAGAAACCATGCTACTCACCCAAGTTGATTCCGGTAAAAATTGCACTCCTGAGATGGGAAGAATGATGCAGACGCGATTGATGGAAGTGGCTGCGAGAGCGACCTGGATTCCGGATACCAAGTGGGGATTGAGAATATTCCTCTTCATTGGGTGTTGTGTAACCAATCGCGTAAGAAACTCCGTTCATACTCAACTCCGAGGTCTCTCAAATTGAATTGCAAACGGCGCAGTCACATCCCTAAATAGCCCATAGAACCCATATGAATCGCGATAAGGTACAGGCTTATGGAAATGACATATACACGTACCATGTGCGATGCAGCTTCGACCGCTTGCGATGCTTCTGACAAGAATATAGTTCTGGGACGGCTCTCGACATCAGACGAAGACTAGAGCGACGTGAAACCTACTATAGAGGGTGCCCCACTAGCGATCCCAGAGATTGGTAAGGAAACTGATATCCTCGCTGATTGATAGAAATAGACCACGACGAAGGCATATCTTTTGCCACGGACCTAACTTTAAAGTATTAGTAGGACTTGGCAACATCAGACCTGAAAGGAGCCACACGAGTCTTTCAGTAGCATGACAGGCGTGGAAGATGCCCGCCTGTTCCACCAGACGGACGTAGCTGGTAAATACCAGACATGGTCTGGGGCAGGGGGGAGAGTTCTGAATGGCGAACGGTGAGCCCGAACTTTATGCTCGACTTGTCAAACAGAGTTGTCAACATTCAGAGTGGGCCTTTCGATCCCGACTTCAACCTAGCGTGCATCAAATTTGGGAGAGAACCGGAGTTCCTAATACTATATCGCTCAGCATCCAGTGGGCCGTACTAGGCCATGTTGCCTGTAGGATATCAGTTTTGACGCGGTGTCCAACTTCAGCAGTATCAAGTCCAGAGCGCGTCGGTTGAACGCGGGTCAGCTTTGATCACGTGATATTTAATGTTTATGTATCGATTTAATCCCGTCCGAGTTCCCCGCGTGGACGGCTCAACGCGGCATCGAGCCAGCACCAACGGCTAACTAACGGCCGAGTCCGACTCCGATACGAAGCGGCTTGTCAATCATTTCCGTCCGTTATGAACACCTTGCGGCGGTTACCACCGGCTGGCCGGAGGTATCATCAGCACTGTTTGTGTTCATCAGTGAGTCATTAATGAAATGCTTAGCTGCAATCAATGTGCACCCTGACCTAGATTATACAGTGCAGCCGCAGCGTGCAGGAATTTTTCTCTAGCTGTCCCAGGTGTGAGTTCACTACTCACGATGATGATGGTGGTGTCCTCAGTGTCATGATTGTTACTTACTTGTCTTCTGCAGCGCTCCGACCAGTGTCGGTGGGTACAGCTCCTGGCGCAACGTCGTCCTAAATTGTATCGTATGCTGATCTTCTATATCTTTTCTAGTGATTGCAATGCCCGGTATGCCTTAGTATGTAGAGACAACGCGTGCGCCAGTATGTAAGCGGGGCTCCGGGGCAGTGTTCGCCGTTACCGGCCACCTTTTCTGGCTTCTCCACCATCGCGCACCGCAGCGATCACAGTGATGGAGTATCCTGCAAGCGATACTGGGGTCGATTCCCAGCGACGGTTATGGCTTTATGTGCTCCATCTTTGGAACCCCGGTCTTTCGATCCTCTCTAGTCTTAGAGCATTTAAGAAGGCAAAGGCGAAGGCAGTCAATCATCTCACCTATCACTCCTTCCAACCATGTCTTCCAACACCCTTCAGTACGCTGCTCCCGAGCACTACACCTATACTCACGGCTTCTGCCAGCCTAAGCTAGACACTTTCGTCGAGGGCGCCCCAGTCACTGATCCTGTGGAAGGGACCTCGTTTGCTTATCCTCCTGCTGTCCCTGAGTTGACCGCCATCAAAGGGAATGAATTCGGTGTCTTCTCCGAACATACCTACCCTACTCTTCTGAGTGGCACAAACGCCCCCAATGGCCCTCCCAAGTGGTTCAAAAAAGAGTCTGAGGTCGACGTCCTGATCTGCGGGTAAGTGCTGTTGTACCGAAGTCATTCGTGATACTGATGTGTCAGTTACGAAGGTGGTCCTTCTGGACTTCAGGTCGCCATGTCGCTGCTCCGTCAGGGTGTCTCATTCCGCATCATAGGTTAGTTATTTATTTCTTATCTACAGAGCTCTGACTAAACGATTATGAACAGACAAGGCTGAGGGATCTCACCTCCGGCCGAGCTGATAGCGCCCAGCCTCGCTTCCTTGAGACTATCGGACAGTGGGGTCTTGCCACCGAAATCGCCGAGGATGGTCCTCTTATCGAGAGGACCCCGTTTGGAAGGACGGCCGCAACCTCGTGTTCGGTCGTTCCCACCAATCGGAGTCTCGCTACCGTGGCCTGCACGTCACCACCCAGCCTGTCGTCGAGACGATCTTTTTACGTGACCTCTTGAGGCACAGGAAAGTTGTCGAGCGCTCTACCTCCGTCAAGGAGTTCACCATCACGGAGAACTCAGAAGTCTCTCACCCGGTCTCCGCAACTCTTGTGAACCTCAAGAATGGCGAGACGGAGGTTGTCCGCGCGAAGTTCCTTATTGGTGCGGATGGCGGCTCCAGCACAATTCGCAAGCAGATTGACATCGGTTTCACCGGTGTCTCGACCGGTATCTACTGGGGTATCATGGATGCCGTTTACGAGACGACCTATCCCCATGCTGGCGTTTTCGGGTGAGTGCCCTACTGATAAGGCCACCCTCATGGAGTTAACTGTCATTTCGATCACAGATGTGTCGTCAGCTCAAAGCATGGCGGATGCGTTATCATCCCTCGCGAAAACGGCATGATCAGGCTCTACACCCAAATTGACCCCAACCGTGTCGTGGGTAAGGACCGTCTCGAGGAAGGCGGTGCAATGGATATCGGGTCTATTACACCTGAGGAAGTCTTGGCCCAAGCCAACCGTATCTTCGCACCCTTTACAATCAAGTTTGCCTCGCCCCTCCACTGGTTCTCCATCTGGAAAAGTGAGTGATTCTTCTCACGCAGAGACGCTCATCGCTCACACGAACATTCATAATAGTCAGCGAGCGTGTTGCGGACCGGTTCTCCTACAAGAACCGCGTTCACCTCGTCGGTGATGCTTGGTAAGTTATCTGATTTCCATTCACTATAATGCACTTTGCTAAGTGACGTTGTAGCCATGTGCACAGCGTCATGGGCGCATTCGGGCTGAACGCCAGTATTCTTGACTCGGCGAACGTTGCATGGAAAATGGCCGCCTGCATCAAGGGTCTCGCAGACCCTGAGAAGCTCATGCCAACATATGAGATGGAGCGTCGGCGCCACGCAGCTAAGATCATCGAGACCTCTGGCACCTACCTCCGCTTCGTCTGCAGCTCCGACATCCCCGTCGTGAAGCTTGATGGTGTCGGCATGGAGGACCGCGAGGACTCTCAGGAGAGGGCTGACGCGAACGCAAAGGCCGTCGCCAACCTCGCCGGAATCCCGGATCCCGACAAAAAGTTCTTGCGCGAGTTCTACGTCAAGAACACCGGCTTCTTGCTCGGCGTCGACTGCCCGTATGCGCACAACCTGCTAAACCCCCCTCAGTCCACCGACAGCAGTCAGAATTCACTTGCGCTGTCTCGTGGCCCCGGCGTGTCGGCGACCGAGGTCCGGTGGGGCGTCCGCGCTCCCAACCCGCGCATCACCTTCGGCCAGGCGCGCACTGGCTACCTGTACGATGCGTACGGCAGTGCCGGCCAGTTCACCCTCGTCGTGTTCGCCTCTAACTTGCAAGGCCCGGTCGTCAAGGGCCTCAAGGCGCTCGAGGCACACTTCTCGTCCCCAAGCTCCTTCTTCTCCAAGTTCACCGGCACGGGCCTGTTCAAGCTCGTGCTCGTCACGAACCTGTTACCGCTGGACCTCGAGGAGCATTTCTCGGGCGAGAACAGCAAGTCGCTCAAGTGGCTCCGTGAGAACGCCTTCATCGTTTGGGATGATGGTCTCCCTGGCAATGACGCCCACTCCGGTACGTGTTCTTGCTAGATGCAAATGAATGTTTTGCTGACTCTTTTGTGTAGTCTACGGCGTTGATCACACTCGCGGTGCCGTCGTCGTTGTGCGTCCCGACCTTTGGACTGGTATCTCGGTTGGTCCCGAGGACAGCAAGATGCTCGATGAGTACTTCGGCAGGTTCTTGACTGCGCCTCGCAAGTAAGCGTGCGCTCGGTGAATGGGATGTAGTCTTAGAAATTGATATAAGGGGATATCCAACGCGGCTGTAAATTCCTTGTATTGTGCGGAACTTTAGATTAGAGGTTGTAAAATTATGTTCGCTCCGAATATCATGATCACTTGAACTGGCACATTCATGTTGTGTATTGTTGACTTGACTTGTGGTTGGAGAGATCGAAGACTCATTGCATGTTCAGCAAGAGTAATTGTTCACCCTCGTTCCAATGAAAGTTGATACCCTCTACCGAGTCCCGGCTACCTCGAGATTGTTACTCCTGATATCAAATATCAATGTGGAGCTCGTACATCAGTAACTCCTACTCAATAAAAACACACGGCCTGGCAGCACCAACAGATTTGACAGCATTTGGTGTCGGAAACTGACAAACGAGACAAGTTTCATAGGCTATCCGTGGGGTTCAAGCGCTCTTCGAAAGCAGGCCCCGGACAGCTGCCAGTGGAAACCGGTCAGTCCTCATGACCCTGACATCGCTTCTCCAGCGTGCATCGACTGCTCCGGAACTACTCGCCTTCACTTTCTTCTCAGCGCTGTTGCTATCGAAAGATGTTTCTGGCACAGATATTTATGTCCGGTAGAACACCAGCGCGGCGAGCGCCTCCTCAGCATCGTGGCATGTAAATCCGTCTCTCCACGACTCGACGCTCGACGTGTTGATTGCGCATGGCGATAATATGCATGCGAAGAGCATTATACAATTTGAGCGACATGTAGTTAGTAGTTATGAACCTTGAATGCGAATACACGGTGAGCATCATCGTGCCTGCTGAGCCGAGCGATAGTCCGGGAAGATGGCCAGTATGTGTGTGGGCTGCTCGTGACGCAAGCAGAACGGTTGCGATTACCATCAAGACATGCCCAGACAATATCAGCTACTTCGGGCTGAAAAGACGAACAACAGGTCCAGTGAAGCTCATAATGAGAACCGCGGCGCCAATGGGATCCCATATTGTTTTACCATGACCTGATGAAATAGAAAATGCACATCAGCACGGCTGAAATCAGAGTAGGCACCCCGTAGACATACTGGAACGACAGATGGAACACGCCAACAATGGTACGCAAGAAGTACGGGTGACGAGCCGAGACGAGCTTCTAGTGGAACTAGGTATTCGATGAGCTGCGCTTCTAATGGAAAAAAACGAACAAGATAAAAGTACGTCGTGCGATGATAAACGTTGAAGTTTACGTACTGGTGTAGACATCGGTGGTACTGCGGCTCTGACAAGAGCGATGATGAGCATGAGAGCGTAACCCTAAGTCCACTAGGAGGAGGGCAGCCTATAGGCTCAGACAGGTAACATCTCAAAGCCGGATGCCAAGGAAGTATTCCAGATGCAGGTGTATCAGTTCACAGGGTATGGAAATGAAGACAGCACAGGACACAGCGATGAATGGTCGAAATGCAACACCAGAGCCAGGAGAAACCGCGGATATAACATCAAGTCCAGTCCGAGGATGACAGGTTGCAGGCGCGCCTATATCGGCGAGCTGATGTGCAGTATCTCATACAATCTGCCCCGTTATGTTAGTATGTTTTAGAGGAAAGTGGTAGACAGCGTACTTTATCTTGCATTTGACCAACACAAACTGAACAGCCAGAGCCCAATAACGAGCGAGACAAATGTCACGTAGTGTACGCCGGAAACTCCTGGTGACGATTGGAAAATATAGTAGCTCTAGCTCCCGTGTCTGAAAGAGTTTAGATGATGTAGTAGTTCGCAATGCTCGCAACCGCTCCAAGGCGATTGAAGCAGTGGGTCTACCTAGTGAGTGGTAGGTCGTCATATCCCGAAGGAGATCGATGATATCTGGTATATCATCTTCGATGGCCTGAAGATTCAAGAGTAAGCAGAAGCCCATGATTTGTGTTGGATAACGTACTTCGATGTATCCATAGGCAAGTCGTCCTATCCAATACACGTCCGCAGGGAAAGGTCGAGGAAAAGATTGAAGATCTTGCCATTCCTCGCCTCTGGTGCTCTAAGTTCCCGCCCCACTGTCTGGAAAGGCTCCACGATGCATTTGGACAAAGGCCAATATATCGGGAAGCGATGGAGAACCCGAAGTCTATGAGAGAGTATCTCATCGGGAACGTAGACCGAAATTCTAGGAGAGGTTCGATCATGATATGGTATGGGCGAATTTCAATAGATATAAATCTATCCGGTGGCTTCCCGTGGTCACGATTCATTGTCCTGTCGGTAATATTTACTTCGCCCTCTCATACGATGCATTTTAAAAATACACTTGCCAGGTGTGCTATACGACTGGCGTGCAAGAATGATAAAGCCTGTTATGAAGACCATAAGCTCGAAAGGATATGGCGTCTATTGGAGCCTCACCGCAAGAAGCTGCTCCGACTGAGGTCGACATCATCCATAGACACAGTCTGGCCCCCGAAAATTTCAACATATGCCATATCCTATTTGTCACTTCATCATGCGCAAGCGGATGGTCTCTCGAATGAGCTTTGTGTTGGCCTGAATTTCGAATCTGGCGTCATAAGCTCAGCAGACATGTGCAGTTGGTAAGCTAGCTCTTGTATTTCAACCATTGTGCTGACTTAAGTGCAGTAGATAAACGTACATGTAATGATGCTTTCGTTTATAGCTGATGGACTTCGAATCATAAGATTAGGTGTCCGGGACTCCGACGGCGCTTAGCCGCTACGCGGACAGACAGTAAGGTGTTGATGTGAACGAGAGACAACGAGAGAATGTCAACAGTAGAATATGCTCGCGTTTGGCTGAGCTCTGCAAACGCGTAAGGAAAAGGTAAGTAGTCTCGAGTACGGCTGCTGACTAAGCATGATAACTAGGAACAATGCTTATTCTTCTGTAGGCTCGCTAGCCAGCCTCTATATGCGGAAGACAGTCGTTCCTCTGTATAGAGGCTGGATTGTCGTGTGAGAGGCCACTGAGAGGTCCCCCGTGGGAACGCGGAGATTGAACGTGCCGACGGCACGATCGCGCACGGAGTATTGAAGTACTACGATCCTGTCGTGCGCACACTGCATCTCACTCATATTCTGCTACTTTGCTTAAAATGAGCCACCATGAGATTATCTACATCACTGAGGGACTTCTCAGGCTCTCGGAAGTGTCAATACCCGTTACAGACGTACTGCAGGAAGACCGGATGATTGTCAATGCAGCTGTTTAGCGAAGATGCGACCGACAATTGAACTTAACCAGAACTTGAAGACGAATTCAGGGTAGTCAGAAGGGGGGCGAGCAATCCATGGTAGGTCTAAAGCTCATCATGCAGATTTTAGTCCAAGTTGACTTGAAGTCCATGTACAGCGCGAGGCCGACGGTGTAAATGAACCCACTGATTTGTCGAATCAGCTGAAGCGCACGATGTTTTCGGACCATGCGCTACACCTCGGTTGAACCCCGTTGTTCATCAAATCCGTTCTTATGGCATGAATGCTACCTTGCCCGTGAAGCTATGGTGTCACGGACAACTTCCTTCCTCACCTCACGGATACATTTCAATCTTGTACCTAATTTTCATCCCTTCTGAATCACAGTATACTTTTACCTCTGGTTTCTTCCAGCTTTGCCGTCGGGATATCTTTTGCACGCAGTTCCTGCCACTTTGACGATTACTTATATACCCAACAAGAAAGAGGTTCTTGATCCAGTTGGAACAGTTGGACGGTCGGAAGATGACATTTTTCACGCCATACAGTCGAGAGAGTCCCGAGAGCATTCAGACAATGAAATTCAGTTACAAGGTGTGTAAATAGGAAGAAGTACAGCTACCGAGTCCCGACGCGTCTTGCCTCCTTCGCGTCGCGATCAGGTGGTCGAATTGCCGCCGGCATATTGAAACTCAGTGTTCCCACGGGGGACCTCTCAGTGGCCCCTCACACGACGTTCGAGCCTAATTCTTCTGTACCGCACGAGACTGGGTATTCCAACATAAGGTACATCGGACGCGGTATTCTACGGTTAGTAAGCTAACATCTGTCAACGAACTCTGATCAGATGAGTCAAGTAAGACCGGTCCCACAGACGAAGTTCGTCTCTCCTCTGCGGCGTGTCACGTAATTGGCAGGGCAAGATACTGTCCCAGATCGGAGACCTCTGGAGGAGGTACCAACACGCGGATTTCAAAAACATTTGGCTAGCGCATATGCGGATGCCTCCTTCGCCTGTGGATGATGCAGGAAAATGAAAGTCGCAGTCGGCGTAGACGTGGTTCCCACGTAGGTGTATGGACGACAACTAGTACAACGCTGTGGCATGAATCCGAAAGCCACAAAATTCAGACTGCACCAGCGCATGGGCTGGTGAATTATCATCAATTGCTACAAACGCAATCGACGCTTGCCTGCCGGTGAGTCAAGGTCTCGTATCTAGACCGTCCACTGTATGACGTTATCAGACTCAACACCTTATTTCTGGGATGAATCCGGATGTGAATAGGAGATTTCGCAAGTCCCAGGTCTTTTGTCTTCGCACACAGTGTATCATATGGCTTACTGATGTCTTCCAAATCCTAGGACATGCGCGCTAAAATTTGTATGTTCTCAGACGATCTCCCATATATGAGCAAAATTTCGCTCGCGGTTCACGTCTTCGAAAATTTAGGATGCGCGCCCAATACTCATTTGCTTCTGAATCCTAGGACAGCTCGTCCTAGAATCTGCTTACGACCCAAATTCGGACTATCTCAACATGGGCGAGTCCAGAGTTCACCGGCGGTTCGGACCTTCTCTCAAGACATGCATCCAATGCTTTCTTGTGGACACAATGGCTTCTCAGTCCTACGACGGTGCAACCCATATTCGGCTGTGCTCGACTTAATCGATGTCTTTCTCATACGCATGACTTGATCCTAGTACAACGCGGTCCTATAGATGTCGTCAGAGAGACTGCTCATGCTTTACCGCAGCGATTTTGTGTATAAATTGATCTCATCATGTCTCTGCTTTCAACAGACCGCTCCTACCCCCTCATCTCAACCTCACTCGCACCTCAGGAGAACTCCAGTGAGTCCTGCTATGCCTTTTTTGTCCCCGTGGCCATGGCGGTTGATATTTCGGACAGTCATCTCATGGCTTCCAAGCGTGTTACCGCTACGTTCACTGAACAGGTGAACGCCATAGTCACTGGCCGTTCCGCAGTTGTGGTCAAGCCTAATGAGCTCCAATCTGCTCTGGCTCGCCCTGCCAACACTGCGTACTACGTTCCAGGCACCACCGTCCCTCAGCTGGCGGCAGAGTTGGCCTACGGCATCATCCAGAATCATCCCTTCATGGATGGCAACAAGCGCACTGCCTTCTGGGCTGCCAACGAGTATATCAGGGAGTATGGGCTCAAGCCCTTCACCGACGCTCAGCCCGGCGAAGTCGATACCACGGCCGTCATGAGGACCATTGGAAGTGCTCACGAGAAAGTGGCCCAGAGCACGATGAGCGCGCAAGACCTGGCCAATGTCTACATGGATGCATTGCGTCGCCGAAAGGTGAGTATCAATCTGATTCTGACAAATTATATCTTTAATTAAATTCTTACCTTGAATAGTGAGCATGCGGTGATTGTGTCAACGCCTCGCTGGCTATTCTTCCCTGAGCCTTGTCTCCGTCATTATGCCGTGTACCGTGTAATTTTACTATGTGATCTGACCTTTTTGTACTTCACTGCCGTACGATATGGAAATGAAAGACCCGATGAAATTGCCTCTGTTAATATTACTCAGCGTCGTGCACCTCTTGTTGCCTGCAAGTCTATCAGGGGATAGAAATACCAGTATAACGATTCCGCGTATACACCTTTCGAAGGGGAAATCCTCCGCGACTTTTGATATCGGATTCAGCCTTCTAATCACTGATTGTCATCGAAACTACAGAAATTTACTCCATCTAAAATAGTGTATGTGTGGGATGAGATATCATGCGTCCCAATAGTTCGACGATTGCCCCTTCCAGCCACTCCGGACATTACGCACCACAATTCAACTTTCAAGGGCCTAGCAATCATGTATAGCGGCATCCACCATTGATCAGTCAAGAATTTCAGCCACAAATGTGCAGAATGCGTACACATATTCGAACTTGAACTGCGAAGAGTGGGAGGGAAATTAGTCTATGCCTATGAATGGGCGCGTCACAACATACTTTGTCCCAAATAAAGAGGTTATACGTGATCACCGATCTTTCAAATAATCCAGCACTTCGTGAACATTAGGATTCCGGCTGCTCTCCACAGTCCCGCGAGCGAGCAAGTCTAAGGCGCGCCAGTTAGTGTGTGGAACACCTCGTACTCTTATGCACTATACAACGTACCACTATCGGAACCAGTCCGAGCGATTGCAAAGTAACTTGGAGCCCATCCGCTGAGGGTCAGTGGAAGACCGTCAAGTTTTTGGTTAGGTTTCCATCCGAGAGCTTCAGCAAGCTGTTGGTCGATGTAAAGCGTTTCGTTATCCAGAACAACTGTGAACTCTTTGGGAGACAATGAGGCTGTGCTGCTGGAACTCAGTGGACGACAGCTCACACGAGCTGGAAGGAAAATCGTTCTTGCAAGCTTAGACGCGAACATGGAGGTGACAGCCAGCACTGTACCGATAGGCGCCTATCTCGTGTTTGCTGGGTTGAATTTTGGCGGAAACTCAAATTGTCTTCTTCTGTGCGTATACCACAACGTGGCCATGTCCATTCATACTGCACGCCTCGCTCGTCTCTTCACGCCTTACTATGCTTGCCGCATAAATGCTCAGATCGTGCATCCTGCTGCTTCTCATGTGGTGAAACCCAACGAGTTGGAATCTGCCTTAGCTCGGCCGCTGCATGTGTCGATGTACGAGCCTGATCAACCTCCTGCTTATCTCGCAGCAACACTCTCTTATGGCATTATCAATGGTATTTACCTCCATCTGCTTGATGTCACATCGCCCATATCTACTCCTCAGGACACCCTTTGTGGATGGAAATAAGCGAACTGGTGATTATTGGAAGCCACCACAGTCCAACATGCTCTTGGCTTACAGTCTTTGCCCTATGCTCTAGCATTCTTTCTGGCTAATGAATACTTGCTCTATGGGACTGCCAGGATTGGCTGATGATGGTAGAGTCGGTGTTGTGTATGACAATTTGACCAAGCTCGCAGACCGCCACATAGACGCAGCGGCAGGGAGATTGAACGTGGAGGGTCTTGCTCACACAATAGGTGGACATGATCGACACGATTGAACGATTAGATCGGGCATATCGCCACAAATATCGAAGGTGCCCGGGCCTGTTGTTCTTTGTATACATTCGAGAAAACAAATCATGATCACTATACTTAAATTTGCCGCCGTAATATTCTCGTCATGAGCCGTCTGACAAATCTGCAACTTGATCTATGCGGCGACATCACTAAACTTTAAGCCACAGCCCAATCCGCAACCCTCAGCTCTGGGGGGATCCATTGACTTAAAATTACAGTGCCAGAGTTTAATGAAAATGTCCATCCTCCTACTTGGCCAGCCGAAAAGGACAAAGTTTCCTGCTACGAGTGATAAACTTGCGACCGCTATGCGAGCTATGGCACGCGCGGCCCAAGCAAATCTATTTCGAAACTGGAAATGTGATCCTCGAAGTTCAAGCTCGACTCGGACGACAAGCTCTCCACGTCGTCCGCCCATTCGTCATCTTCGTCTGAAGCGTACGCGAAGTGGCATTCTCTCATCATGCCCCAAGACGTCTGCATCACTGGCATGTAGCCGGAAAGGAGGTAGTGCATCGTCTCCCCCTCTTCTACCAGCGCGGGGTGGCAGATCAGAGGCAGCCGCGGGGGGAAGGTGGAGCGAGACCAAGACAGTGAGTACCGATCCAGGATCCGAACATTCTATATCTGTGCAAAATGCCTGGCGGGCGCAAACAACGACTTGTGCAGGGCCATCGCGTGAGCGAGATCATCGTCACGCCATACTACCCAGAGGTCAACATACGACAGTTTGACCGAGGCGAAGATGGCCGTATCTCTTTCTGTGCGATACCAAGGTATGATCAGATGCTCCAGAACGGGGCACAGAGTGAGAATCTCTGTGATGTTGCCATCATGGACCTCTTTATGGCCGAAGAGGTGGATGTATATGAGTCTGCGGCCGTGCTTGGCCAATAGCTGTAGCTCCGATGACAGGCCGAAGGTGACGATAGCGGTGTCCATGTAAGGCGTTTGAGTTTGGGCAAGTCCCATGTGGTAATGATAGCATGGTTATCACAGAATTCGAGGTCTTCCAGCATTGGCAGGACGCAAGCCGAAACATGATGCGTCCCAATGCCCCCATCGGAGGAAAAGTGGAGGTTCAAAGAGACGAGATTGACGCACCCATTGAGCAGGTGAGGGAGAGACTCGCGGATATCGTCTTCGACCTGCAAGAAGAGCTCCAACGTCCGGAGTTCTGCTGCCCTGCGCTTGAGGGCTAATCCTGCACAATTGTTTTCCGCTTGAAGGAACCAGGTATTCGCTTTGTAGGGTTGCCAATCAGCACCGGAGTCATATGGCCACGAGCAGAATGTTCTCAGCCTCCGACATCTGCCAAGGATATATTGCATGTCTTTCCAGATCGATCTGACGAGACTGTGCCTGTGTCGCGATATGCAGCGAAGCTGCAAGCCTTTGATTAAGCCGCTGATGCAATAGCATGATGCCTCCAAGGTGTCGGCGAGGGACGCGATCTGGCCTACGCGGAGAAGCATGATGTCCTCGTACAGGATCTCCATCCCGATCTCGAACCAGCCTCTGCAAGCGAGGGGAAATGACTTCTTCGTCCGCATGGCCTGCATCCATCTCGAGTTAGGACCGCCAAAGAGAGATGCTTCCAGCTCATAAGATGGCGGAACTGCCAGCCTGAAGACATGGAGGAGGAGCTCTGGAGGCAATCTCGGAAATGTACGTGGTCGTGCACCAGTTGCTATCGCAGACGGCTGTGCTTCCTGCAAAGTTCAAGATGAAAAGATTCATTTAGACAAGAATTTGGAAAAATATATCTCCCTTACCGCTGGCACCGCTTTTGCGTCGTCGGCAGTTTCATGCAAATGTTTGCTTGATGAGAACCTTCTTTCCATTGCTGTTCTACCTAAATATGATAGAACACTTAGACTGGAATCTGACCCAAAATTTGAACACCAAACCTTCGGTTTACGGACCCCTTAAGATGAGCTGGAAGTGAGAGCTACAATAAATGGATCCTGAACCCCTGACGCTACTGCCTGAGCTTAAACTTCATGATTATTGCAATGCATCGCGTCGCGATCGCCGATCCAAGTTCGCGTCGTGATCGAGTTCACGACCTAAGTTCCGTCGACGCCAGGTGATGCCAGTGCGGCTGCCACAGGTTCGCGCACGTGCAGCCAAGCCGATTTCCGAGTGAGAAAGCTGATGGAATGAGCCAGCATGAACAAGACCGCGCCCGGGATCAGGGGATGGAGAGGAACACGGATGACCAGAATGGGAAGATCTACAGTGCGAAGGATATTAGGAGGATTACAAACTAGGGAGGAGGGGACGATCGTCCTTTAGTGGCATTGCGGCCTCGTCCCCTCGTCGTGGCGATGAAGTGGATGTAAGATGCAAGGTAAGGGGTTCAAGGAGGAGGCAAGGAAAAAAAGAAGAGATGCTAGGCATAAACGACAATATATGGTAGGAGATGGTTGATGAAGTGGAACATGCACGCATACATGAAGATTGAAGGGAAACGGGACATTCCACATCAACCGGTGCTGTCCCGATGATAAACATACCAGATAATATGATGTGCATCACCATATACATGTTATAGAAAGAATTCCAGAGTCCTTGAGCGGATTCTGAAATAATATTGTTTCCTTAACTGCCGCAAACACTAATCGGATATTGCTCTTGCACAGACAAGAGAAGCGACGTCGGCCTGGAGAAGGGAACAACGGGTCCAGAGAAACTCATAAGGAGAATTGCGGTACTGACGGGGATCCTGAATGATTCAAGCATGAGGTTCACGCATGCGACGTGCAAGTTGAAGACGCACGTGTGCACGACCGACACCAGAACAGACATCCCGTAAACCTGGTGTAAAACACGCCGATGGCGGTAGTCCACTAGACATACAGGATCAGGGACATGCAGAAGAGGAGAAGCAATTTGGCAGTATTGAAGAAGGAGTCTGACAATCGAATGTAGGAAATACAATGCATTTTCAAGTGAGATCCTAGCACCCAGACGAAGAAACCAGTGATCATGAATATCGGAATAATAAGCGGCGCAAATACCTCCACAGATGACCATCGGGCCCCCGCTGCGATTGTGATGACAAAAATAAACAACACAGATGCAGCTACATTACAACAAGTCTTCAGTTTCTGCATGTATACAAAGTGTCGCACTTCGAGCTCACCTGTGAGAATGGTGATACTGACAAACCCCCCAAGACCGCGAGCATTCTGCACCTTTAGCAGGCTCTTGCAGTGGGATCCGAAGGATGTATGCGGCAGTGGCAGGCATAGCGAGGAGGTAGTAACTGGTGAATTGGACGAACAATGCGTTGATGATGCTGTACGAATATTTAGCATAAGCAGAACGGTATATACAGACCATATGTGGCAATTCCACATACTCCACTGAAAAGAGAAATCGCTCTTGCTCTTTTTGAGACCGGGGGAGAACCGTATTGTGAAAGCAAGCGCTGACGGAATTGTGAAAGTAGCACGTAGGTGTCTTTTTTAGTTAACGACGTTCGAAGGGTGGTCGACTGCGACTTACCGATACCGCGGAAGACTATGGGGCCAATTTCGCTCGCAACAAATTCGGCCCGAGAGAGAATATTCCCCGGATGCATACTCCGAAGACAAAGGCTCGCTCTAAGAATGATGTGAACATTGTGTCATGTTTCACTGTGAATTGCACGTACTGGGACAGTAGATGTCACGGTGAAAAGAGAAAATGACTTTGCAGACCCAAAACGCACTATACGTGGGAAGGAAGCACATACGAGCCGGAAAGCACTCATAACCCAGCTTTCTTCATATTGAATGCCCCCTTCAGAGCAGGTAGGACAACAAAGACTGCAGACAGACTGAATAAGTCCAAGAACATAGCAAGCAAAAAAGCACATGTCCTCGCCGCGCATTTGATATTGTGCGAGGAGCCTGAATAATTATGCAGTGAGTTTGCATGGTGACGCACTGAGAATGGTGCCTACGTATTTTGACCATTGCTGAAAACTGGCGAAGAAAGAGGATGTCGCTGAAGAACAGTGGGCAGTTCGATACTTATGTTGCTTCATGGCCGTACATCAGTGATATTGACACGGTTGCAGTTGAACCGCATAGCTCGATACTAGCTTGGCATTGCGATTTGTAAGATGATTGTTGAGTGTACAATGCTCTACTGAACTTACATGGGTGACTTTATAACCAGACAGCGGGAGATTTTGACAATAGTAGGAGATAGCGCATAGCATTTACATGGATCCCGATTCACCTCGGTCTCCTCGATGCATCTCTATGATGATCTCCAGGATAGCAGAAAGACAGATTGCAGAAACAAGTGATCATTCAATAACACGGTGGTTCGAGGGTACCAACAACTGGCAACTCAAGTCCGCATACAAATCAGCTTAGAGCATTTTGTTACTTTTAATAAGCCGCTTCGGACGCCAGCTCTAATCGTGGGAACCGCGGTAAAGTCCGTGTCGGCGTGTCCCACTTTACATTTGATCCAGCCATGGCTGGAGTTAGCTGAAATATTCCAGCCATCCATACTTGAACAGATGGGTCGGCATGCCATGGTGTGGACCTCATGGTGTCTGTCTATTCTGTCACATTCATTGCTCTTCTTGCTGAGAAGGAAACCCCCGTGCCATGAGTGACCTGTGCTGGGATGTCTGCATTTGAGCTCTGTACTTTTTCTTACGCGCATCAAACGCGCATGGCATTTATCGTCATCTGACTCGGTTCTCGTGTCGTTCTGGTGCTGTTACTGTCTTCTTCCCTACAAAGTCCTTGCCCGGTGATCTCTTCTTTCGTATCACGCGCCTCCGGAACTTGTAGGGCTTTGATACACTTCTTATTTATTATGTAGCTCCACGCTTGAAGCTTGACAAGCTTGACCCTCGGGAGCCACTAGTCACTTCTTGCTCGTTTCACTCCACGCCCACGCGCAGCTGCATTTCTAGCCATCTAGTCCGTGGAAGGTTCAGAAGCTCGGGATCAATCTAGGTGTTACCTCTGCGATCAGCCCCTTCTCCGCGTACATAAATCGGACACGCCCGTCGCCCTGGCACTGCCATCCCTCGCTGCCTCCACCCACCTCCTGCGCGCCATGCTCACAACAGTGCTCTCGACACGCCAACCGCGCTGGGTTCTCCTTTCCGTGTTTCTCGTGCTGTGGAGTTGGTGTCCAAGTCTGAGGAGGGACGGCCGGCTGAAGGCGTTCGGATTCGGCGTTGAGGCGCAGGTGGGGATCCCGCTATGTGCGGTGGAGTGTGCGTCGCGAGGGGGATGCGCTCGGGTGTGGGGAGGGCCTGTGAGTTCCGCCTCGTTCTGGTGCATCGTTACGGTCGTGTCGTCGTGCTAACCGGTGGTGGTAGGAATCTCGCCTGCGCATGCCATTCTGAGACATTCTTGCCTTCAACAGTAACATGCATGGACCACAATTGCACGTCTACGGACGAGCAGCTAGGGCAAATAGCCCTACAGTCGGCATGTGCCAGTGTTGGTAAGTGTGTTTTCGAATTAGCTCGACGGTAATAATGCTAGGGGAGAGTTTAATTTGCCTTGTCTGTGCCCTGATTTGGCTGAATTCACTTCTGCTCAACTTACTATGATCATTGCGAGTGCCTTCTAAGTATGCTAGTTTCGGCCGAAATCACCTAAATTCATCTCCATTTCATTCTCCATTGCAATACTTAGACTGATTAACCCGCCACCTCACAGGTAACATTACGTCGACCGCTCAGTCGACCTCGACGGCCGGATCGAGTTCTAGTACATCAATCACGTCAGGCGCGTATAAATTCGGTCTCCCATCCGAGGTCGTCCTAATGTAATCAGCAGGTGTCCCACCGATCAGCAGAAGCACGTCCTCGAGCGGAACATCATCGCAGGCGACTACGACGGTGACGGTGACCACAACGCCGTCGTCCACGTCTGTATCTGCCACATCTACTTCTACTGCAGTCCCCACTTCTACTTCTGTGTCTTCTAGCGCGTCTGTGACTACCGTGACGACTTCGACTACATCTACGTTCAGCCCGACGAGCCCAACCTCGTCCCCGACATCGCTGTCAAGTTCGGCCAGCTCAGCATCCAATACGACCACGACCGTAACTCAGACGCCGTCTGCAACGAATAATTCCACAAGTCCGAATTCTGCGAGTGCGGGTGTGGTGGGCGCATCTCGGACCGCCGTGTGGATGTTGTTACCCGTGGCGGTGGCGGCGGCGATGTCTTCTCTATCCGACATTGTATGACTACTTACGCTTGTCTCGGATGGTGTCATGTGTTGTACGATTGCGGCTACGGATTTTGCTGACGTTGGACTGGTTTGTCCTCCGCTTTTATGACAGATGTATGCATGTAGTATGTACCTGTACTATAGGGGCTGGACAAATGTACCTAAACGGTCTGTCTGTGTAATGTGAGAGTTCCCTGGTGGATTGATTCCTATATTATGGATGAAGTGAACACGGTGCGGTGAAGAAGGACGATGCAAACAGCTAACAGCTAACAGCTGTGATGTTTCAAAGCAGAATAAATACCTCCGTAAATGTTTCGGGTTAATCATAAGTATTGGTCACTACCTCTCATAAATTATATTTTTTATTTTATAAATTATCATAGTCATATTTGCCTCTTCCTTTGTCTCCACAAGCCAATATTGTGAAGCTCTATATTTTTCGCTGAGTGAGGCGGCCAACACCCTCGGTAATCAGAGTACTTCCCTTATAGCTGCGTTATAGTGATGCCAAAATTTTGGAGATCCAAATCCGCATTTACTCTTGTGAAGGACCGTGGAGAAGCGATCTCAAAGCTGTAGGACGTCTATTCACACTTTCCTATTCCTTCCAAATCTGGTGCTCCTCCTTCCCAATTTGGTAATCTTCCCTTCTGTGGTGTACACGTCGTCGTTCATGAAAACTTCTCATTCGATATATTGAGGAAAGGATCTAGGTGGTCACTGTATAAAACTCTCTCTTTCAAGCCTTGTTGAATTGTCCAACTCCTTTTGCCTCTTTCTCTCACTCGACCTCGAGGCGAGGTCCTCGAGGCGACCTGTCTTCCTCTCACATGGTTACTAATAACTCTTCAATGTCAAGCTTGGTTGCGACATCACAGTATCGTGCTACCTAATAGGTTGATAAGTTGATCTCTCGTTGTCTCTAGAAATTCAATAGTGTCTCATTTTTGAGACCCGACCCCAAATCTGTACTGGTCTTTGGATGATCCGAGCATTCCACTTACATCGGACCTTGTCCGTTCTTATGCATGACCGATACGGTGAGTAATTGACATCTCATATCGCCAGTAGCTATCGACTGATATTTTGTTAGATGACGGCTAGCTCCAGGAGAGCCACTGGAGGCGCAATTTAACCTTGATCTGCTACTCCGGCCGCGGCATCATCGTACTATAACCGCATCGGGTAGCATTTGAACAAGACCTGCTCGATTCGGCAAACGATTCTCCCTGCTAGTCCGCGCCCGGAGGTGCCCGGGCCTCTATCGATCGTGATTGGTTCGGAATCGGGAGCCGGAAGCAATTTAAACATGACGAAGAGCGTGATGCATAACGGGGTTTATCCGCATTTGGTATTTGACTCAGCAATATGTGACACTTTTGGCAGATGAACGCGGCAAGGGTGACTGCGTGACAGATGGACGTGAGGAGAACAAAGACGGGTGGAGAGCAACCGCCGCCGACTGTCACAGGCGACCTGACAGCTGCTACCGCTTCCCTCCTCGCCCAGCCTCCCTCCCTTTCTTTCATCGTCACTGCACACGTCGCCGCCGTCCTCAGACGCGACCGACTTCCACGACTCTCTTGCTTGACGATCCCTTCCATCCCCTCTACCCCATCCAGGCCGACGAGCATCCCCTCTGCTTGCTCTGTCTTTGGCTTGCCCTCCAACTTCAACCCTGATTTCATTCTCGTTTTCACATCTCTGGGTTCTCCCGCCCGCTCGACATGGGCAACTGCGTGTCCACACAGGATCGAGAAGCACAGCAGCGCTCTCAGGAGATCGACCGCCAGATAGAGGAGGATTCACGCAAATTCAAGAAAGAATGCAAGATTTTACTCCTAGGTGCGTCTCCGCGGCGTTTCGCGTTGTCTCCAAGTGCCTCGTTTTCCCGTGCTAAGCGGTGCACCACAGGCTCGGGCGAGTCGGGGAAGTCGACGATAGTCAAGCAGATGAAGATCATCCATCAGAACGGGTACACACGGGACGAGCTCATGACCTACCGCACGACCATCTACAAGAATCTGTTGGAGTCAGCGCACAACATCATCCTGGCGATGCGTAAGTTGGGAATGGACTGTGCCAACTCGACGAACCGGGCGCGGACGGAGAAGATTCTCGACTACGAAGTGTTGGCATCGCCGTCGTTTTACTTCTCGGAGGAGATGGCGCAGGCGGTGTATGAGCTATGGCAGGATCCAGTGATTCCGACGATCATGGACCATAGTAGCGAATTCTATCTGATGGATAGCGCAAGCTAGTGAGTAGTCCTGTGGCGTGCCTCTCGATGGCGGCGCTAAGTATCTGTAGCTTCTTCACGGAGGCGCTGCGGATAGGGACGCCGAACTATGTCCCCACAGAGACGGATGTATTACGAGCGAGAGCGAAGAGTACGGGTATCACCGAAACACGATTCGCGCTCGGTCCGCTCTCGATACACATGTTCGACGTCGGTGGACAACGGTCAGAACGGAAGAAGTGGATCCACTGCTTCGAGAGCGTCACAAGCATCATCTTCTGCACAGCACTGAGCGAGTACGATCAGGTACTACTAGAAGAGCGGAATCAGGTATGTTTGCGTCATTGGGTTCGTTCCTGACACTCATTTCGAACCGCAGAACCGCATGGCGGAATCGCTAATCCTGTTCGACTCTGTGATAAACTCAAGGTGGTTCCTGCGGACGTCTATAATTCTCTTCCTGAATAAGATTGACGTGTTCAAGAGCAAACTGCCGAAAGTGCCTTTAGAAAAGTACTTCCCAGAGTACACGGGCGGGCCCGATATCAACAAAGCGGCGAAGTATATTTTGTGGAGATTTATGCAGGCGAGAGCGACCGGGCGCGACTAAGTGTATATCCTCAGTAAGCACATCTTTACCGTAACTATGTGTGCTGCTCGTTAACATGATGGTGAATTAGTCTAACACAAGCCACGGATACGAGCAATATCCGATTAGTGTTTGCGGCAGTTAAGGAGACGATATTGCAGAATGCGCTCAAGGACTCTGGAATTCTGTAATCTGGTATGGTGCTGTATATAGTAGGGTTTTTGCTTCATATTGTCTGGTATGTTTTTGCGTTACCAACCTCGTGGCAGCACGGCTGACGCGAAATGACGATTTGGGCAGGGTCCCGCTGCAGTATCCCGTTCCCCTCCAATCTCAATCCTCATGTATGCGTGCATGTTCCACTTCATCAACTGTCTCCTGCCGTCATGCTGCCTTGTCTCGTCCGCTATCGTATATCGTCGTTGTGCCGTAACATCTCCCCTCCTTTTATCACCCTGACTCCTCCCGGAACACCTTACCTTGCATCCCCTTCACTGCCATTGACGGTCACACCCCTCTGTTGCGACGAGAAGACGAGGCTGACATGCCACTCAAGAACGATCGGCCCCTCCCTAGTTCGTGACCCTCCGGAGATCCTTTGCGCTGTAGACCTTCCCATTCTGGTCATCCGTGTTCCTCTCCATCCCCTGATTCCGGGCCCAGTCTTGTTCATGCTGGCTTCTTCCATGAATCCTCTATCATCATTGGCTTGTGCGCTTAGGGACTTGTGGCTCCTTACCACCACACACGACAATTCTACCTCCCATTCATGCTTGTACTGTTTATGTTCCCCAGACATTCTCGCATCGTAGCTTTAGCTCGCCATTTGTGTGTTCGCGTGCCCTCGTCAGCGCAATGCCGTGCCCCGGTGCCGGGCAGGCCCGCCAAGTCCGTGCGAGGCGACTTACATGCGCCTGCCTGACTGATACTGGCGGGCCGGCGAGTGGCCCTGGACGGCCTAATCTGCCCTACCTACAGCTAGTGTGTTATCACGCCCGAGTAATGCCTTCTACGTCGTTTTACCTAACTCTTGGATCTCTTGCTTCCCTCCTCTCTCGCATTTCTTTCTGCTGTTGTTGGTCTTCTCCATTCCATGTCGAGGCGGTGCCCGCCACTACTCGTCGCAGCGTACGTCTGATCTTATCAGTCACACACACACACACTTGTACATGGCATGGTGTTTCGCAGTCGGGTGTGTGGCGCGGGCCGCGATTACTGGTCCCTACCTTACTTATTGCTTCATTCCGGCCGACTGTCGTGTGGAAAATGTAACATTACGATAGATAAGCTTGGAGGCAATCACCAGACATTCGGAAATCGACTTGGAGGTGCACGCCGCGAACGTGTGGCAGCCGCGCTGACACCAGCTGGCGTCGAGGGAACTTTGGCCCGTGGGTTGGAAGAGCGAGTGGGAACGATTTTGGCCAGCGCCAGGCTACGGGGAGGCTGAACTCGATCACTACGCGAACGTGGATCGGCGATCGCGACGCGACGCGTTGCAATAATCACGTGCTTAAAGCTCAGACAGTAGCATCAGGAGCTCGGGACAGCTCCGTTATTGTAACTCTCACTTGGGGGTAGACGGCGTTCTGCGCCCGCCCAATCCGATTCACTGCTGTTGATGGTGCTCTTACTCCGGAGGGTGCTGGGCATCAGGCTATTTGTTGTACAAAAGTGAGTTACCGAAATGTAGTATTTGTAGTTACAGATAATGTACATGATACAGAGAGAACCTGTGTCACATACATGTGCCGTAAGAACATTCAGCTTATCAGCCAAAGTCCTCAAATGATAGGAAGTCGAGATATGGTCGAAACATACGACCTCGTTCATCTGACGCACAGTGAGATGCGGAACCAACATCGCCAAAGTAACATCAGCACAACCACATTGAAGTTGATCGAAGAAACAGTCTGTTCACTTATGCAACCTACACGCCCGCACGGACGGTATCCGTCCGTGCGGGCGTGTAGGTATACCACTGTGTATTCACCACAATCGGGCAACAAACCCGCAACCACAGCACAACCGGCTAGTTCCGCACATGGAACAAACTTATCATTTGTCTTCAATGACCGACCACCGCCCACAATGCCCGTGGGCTCACAATCACAAATGAACCCAAAGTTCATCTCCAAAATGTCAGTCTGCCCACAGTGCAGCCATCCAAACAGATTGTATCAACTGGCTCGTGACAATTGCCTTGTCCCACACATGTCCACTGCGAAATGTATTAGGCACTGTTTCCATCGAAAACCACCACACCAATTGCTTACCGATAATTCCCATTGACTCCTAATAGATTCCACCCTTATGCCTGAATCAAACTGTGTGTACCCTAGCCATCCATTCAATCACAGCTCGCCGAAAAGCCGACAGACGTACTTACCACTTCAAAAAACGAGTCCAAACATATAAACAATGATGATTCCAGCACGGCAATATGCAGATAGAAATTCAGAATTACACGTATTCGATCTGAGCGGTCCAATAATGAGTACAACACCCTCAAAATTAATAACAAACATATCACTTTGTGCAATAAGTTACCTAACTGGTTAGATTGACAGGGGTGCAGGAGTTGTACGGTGTAGACAGAAACAACGTTAGCGCGGTAAGAGGCCATGTCAGAAGCGTGGCTATTATAAAGTGGAATTCTTGTTTCAGAGTGCCAGATATGGCGAAAAAGCGGAAGACAACGCTTATCATGTGACCCCCTGCTTGGGTTCATCGTATTATAATCCGATTCAGGGTGAATCGGAACCTCAAGCTCATCTTGGTGTTGCGCAAATTAAAGGTTTGGTATTCAAGTTGTGTATCAGATCCGATTCTAAGCGTTCTATCATTCTTAAGCAGAATAGCAATGGAGAGAAGCTTCCCGCCAAACAAACATATGCACGAAATCGCCGACGGCGCGAAAGTGGTGCCAGGGGTAAGTAAAATTTATTTTGTCAATGTCGGTGTCTAATTGTAGATTTTCATCGCGAATTTTTCAGGAAAAAGCTGGGGCACGACCGCTTATATACCGGAGGTTGCCACCGGAGTTGCTTCTACATGTCCTCAGACTGGCAATTCCTCCATCTCATGAGCTGGAAGTGTCGCTCATCGGTGGTTCAAACTCAGGATGGATGCAGGCCATGCGGACGAAGAAGTCATTTCCCCTCGTTTGCAGAGGCTGGTTCGAGGTCGGGATGGAGATCTTGTACGAGGACATCGTGCTCCTCCGCATAGGTCAGATTGCTGCCCTCGCTGATACCTTGGAGACATCGTGTTATTGCGTCAGTGACTTAATCAAAGGCTTACAGCTTCGCTGTCTATCGCGGCACAGACACAGTCTCGTCAAATCGATCTGGAAGGACGTGCAATATATACTTGACAGATGTCGGAGGCTGAAGACATTTTGCTCGTGGCCGTATGACTCCGACTTCGATCCTGATTGGCAATCTTACAAAGTGAATACCTGGTTCCTTCTATCGGAAAAAAACCGCGCAGGATTAGCTCTCGAGCGCAGGGCAGCGGAACTCCGGACGTTGGAGCTCTTCGTGCGTGTCATATCGTTCGAATACTGCATCCGCGACACTCTCCCTCAGCTGCTCAACGCATGTGCCAATCTCGTCTCCTTGCACCTCCATTTTTCCTCTAACATGAGCCTTAAGACGCCCCATGTTCCGGCTCGCGTCTACCTGCCGATGCTGGAAGACCTCGAATTCTGTTATAACCATGCGATCATTACTGCATGGGACTTGCCGAAACTCAAACGCCTCACATGGAATGCGGCCTTCCCATTGGAGCTACAGCTATTGGCGAAGCACGGCCACAGACTCATGTACCTCCATCTCTTCTGCTATAACAACATCCACGATGGCGACATCGCAGAGATTCTCACTCTGTGCCCCGTTCTGGAGCATCTGATCATACCTTGGTGTCGCATAGAAAGAGATACGGCCATCTTCGCCTCGGTCAAACTGTCGTATCTTGACCTCTGGGTAGTATGGCGCGACGACGATCCCGGACACGCGATGGCCCTGCACAAGTCGTTGCTTGCGCCCGTGAGGCATTTCGCACAGATAGAGAATGTCCGGATCCTGGATCGGTACTCACTGTCTTCCTACACGTTTTCACCGCGGCTGCCTCTGATCTGCCACCCCGCGCTGGTAGAAGAGGGGGAGACGATGCACCACATACTTGCCGGCCATAATCCAGTGATGCAGACGTCTTGGGGCGTACTGAGAGAGTGCCACCCAGCCTACGCTTCAGACGAAGACGAAGATGACGAATGGGCGGACGACGTGGATAGCTCGTCTTCCGAGTCGAGCTTGGACCTCGGCGATGACATTACCAGCTCCCAGCTAAAAAGACTTGGGCCGCGCACATCACGCCACGCATGGTAGTTGCAAATTTATCGCTCGAGACACTGCCCTTTTCGGCTCGACAAGCGGGAGGAGGGACATTTTTGTTAAATTGTAGTCACCACGTATTGCATTTTAAATCAAAGTCCATGTTCTAGTCGAGTTGCAGATTTTAGCTCTGGCTTAAAGTTTAGTGGGGGTCGTGGCGTAGATCAAGTACAGATTCGCTAGATGGCTGCGGCGAAGTGATCTATTTTCTGGACAAAACATAACAAGCGCGCGAGTGTGAATATGTAAATTAGCGCCCGTACGGCGCAGGTTTCCAACTTTATTATTTGAACTGTCTTTGAGCTAGTTGAGGTTGTCATTGAGAAACTTGAAGCCGGCATTCTAGAGTATCCGATCCTGGAATTTCTTATCATAGTATCTGAGGATCTATGCACTCGGAGGACGTATCTGATGGGAAGACCATCGTAAGCAAGAAAATCTACTATTGCATTGTATCTCAAGTGCATGTCATAGACATTGTGAACAGTGTCTACCTTCGTCGCTGCGGTCATGGAGAGATATAGATGCTTTCAAGGATCCAGAATGGTGGCAACCTTGGGAATTGCTAAGACCTTTCTTCAAAGAACGAGGCTATGACCTTTATCGCCACAGAGATGGAGGCCTCGTCAGTATATCAAACGGGACTGCATCTCCGGATTTGGATTCCTTTGGCTTGTATGGAATCCGAACAGAAGAGTTTTATAGCTACTTCGGCCGCGTGAGTGCTGTATACTTCGGGTTGCAGAATTTTTGTCGCTCGTATATGCTAGTCTGCTCTACTCTAGGCTGCTGGAGGTAAGTCAGTGATACATTACCACTATGTCATCGAATGCATCTACTCATGTCGCCTTGACTTCCCAGCATGAACAGAGATGTGGTGATCAAACTCGTCCCTAAGGGCTCAGAAGGACTGCGTGAATTCGAAATTCTGCGGTTATTGAGTTCCGAACCTCTACGTTCTGATCCAGCGAACGCTACCGTTCCAGCGCTAGAGTTCATTGAATATGACGATTGTCGCTTCGTCGTTATGCCGTATTGTGATGGGTGTGACGATGATCCTTTCTTGAACCAATCCGAGTATCTTGATTTTGCTGAACAGCTTCTTACGGTGAGAAGGAGCATATTCCTCTTTTATACGCTGACAACAACCCCACATTGTGTTCTATCGTTCTTGCACGCCAATCGTTTCGCGCAACTAGTGAGTATCCCGGTTCGATGTTGGTTATGCATGCGTGAGATATTTATGTCGCTATCAGGATATTTCGTTTGAGAAATTCTGATGAATTACTATGGGACGCGACCAGACAGACGGATCTTCGATGATGCCTATCAATACCCGGTCAAGGTCGAACCTCCTCCGAATTTCGATCTACATTCCCTGTGTGATATTCACTTATCGATTTTGGCTTTGCCAATCGCTTTCCCGCACACTGGCCTTTTCCTAATATTTGGTTAATCCTTTTCAGATGGTCCGGGAACATAGAGCCATGGAGACGACGAAAGGCAAGCCCTTCAAGCCCTTCTCTGTGGACGTGTACCAAACAGGACGACTTATCTACGGATGAGGTGTGTTTGATCATGCCGCTGAATGATTTCGACTTACTCTTATTGAGCCTGCAGCCGGCCGAAAATGACTTCTCGGAAATTATTCAACTCCTCCAGGACGTGTCTTCATATAATGCATCTGGTCGCATCATTGCTTCAGCTGCCTTAGAGCTATTGCGAATATTGCGATCTACGATACCGCCCGCTAAGCTCCTTCAGACGCGGGAGGTAGGTCTGAATTACTTTCCAGTCATTCCAAGGAGTTTCTGGCGTGCTCCGTGTGAGACTTGTCTCGTTGGCGATTGCGCTCTAGCTGTTCAGTCGGTCTTTGTCAAATGCAAGATGCGGTGCGCTGTTAATGTTTTCCTGTTGAACTTTATTGATAGAATGAGGCAGATTATAGGAGGTACTGCACGTCAACTTATCGGTATGACGTATGTTACAGTGAGCTTCTTTTTCGTGAATCACCATGCGGTTCCGGGTGTTTGTGTTGCGTGTGCTATCGCGCCACACCCCTGTGCCTTTTGCTGATCCGTTCGCTATCATTTGTCGAGGGCTCGTTGCTTACATCCCGGAAATATTCATAAACACAGACCTCGTTCTTGGCTACGGCGATCGAAGCGTACTTGCGGTGCGTATTAGATCAGCGTCTCAGCCACACATTGCTCTCACTGTGGCCGACTTGGCGCTTGAAGGACGGGTTATCGTCGAAGTCACGCTGTGACATTCCGAAAGTTGCGGAGATGCTAACCGTCATGAACTTAAGGTTTGAAGACAGTCAGTAAAGTCGGGTCGCAAACAAGGCTTCAGGTCTTCAGATGGATATAAGTATACTGACCCTAGTGTCTAGATTTTCGAGGAAAAGATGAATCAGTCCGCGAAAGAAAACGAGACCCATTGAACAAGTGTTAGTGTAAAATGCTATCTCTTGCATTCTGTCTCATTAGTCATCCGCTGTCCAACCTTTTGGCAGGTCTTCTTCTGTGATTTGATATGGCGCTAATTACCTTCTTATAGGCTTCCTGTGTTGGTAAGCAAATGTGAAGGCGATCGAGCTTCATAATCTCTGATGTCGTCGAATGGCTGATTCATCATTGTGCAATTAGTATAAAGCCTAATCTGTTCGCTGGCAGGATGGGCAGGTCCAAAATTCCCCACATTTGACCATCGTACAGCAATGGACCGAGTCGACAGCCATGACTCCGAGCGCATGGTCGTCCGGGTTTCTCTCACACTATCAAACGCGAGGAGATATACTCTTTTCGCCGTGTTTTGTCTGGCCATGTTCTTAGACTCGTTTAATCTGTCTGCCCTCTTTGCTGCTACTCCCGCTCTGAAGGAGGCGTTCAACTTGGACGAAAGCGAATCAAGCTGGGTAATGAGTGCATTCCAGCTCACGTATGCTTCTTTTCTGCTAATCGTGAGTCAATCTGCTTTGAAATGCTATCTGATACTAATTTTGAGGCTCACAGAGTGGTCGGATAAGCGATGTATATCATCCCAGTATGTTCGGTTTGGTATCCACAATATTGCGACCCTCATATCTATTGTAGAGCCGGCCTTTGTCTCGGGGGTCTGCACCCTTGGACTCTTCTCCCTCGGTGCTGGATTTGTTGCCAATAAAATTGGTCTTATAGTTCTTAGAGCGCTTTGTGGTATCTGTAAGTCATCTCTCGCATCTTTTCCTGAGAAATTATTGACTATATGCGCTAGGTGCTGCGCTCACGATCCCATCGGCATTGGCGCTAATTGTGCAGCTTTTCCCTGAGCCGCGGGAACAAGCACGAGCGATTTCTCTATTCGGTGGAGTGGGGGGAATCGGAAACGGTACGTTTTGCTTTATTTTTACGCGATTGTATGTTGAAGTTTTTTTGGTCTTAGTATTCGGCGCTGTCATCAGCGCTCTGTTTGTTCAGTTCGCCAGTTATCATTGGGTCTTCTTCTTCGTCACTATCTTGGCTGTGCCTGCGGCCGCAGCGTGTATTCTGCTCATTCCTCCGCAAACGAAGGCTGAAAATGCGAGACTTTCAACGTCTGCCAAAGTGAAGAAACTAGATCTCGTTGGTGTCACTATTCTCACTGGTGAGTCGCACCTTGCCCTGCATTTTGTGCTTGTAAGATCTCATACTCCGACCTAGCTGCATTGATTCTATTCATATTTGCTATTACGAGTGCAGCGGACGCCGGGTGGGCATCCGCCCAGGTACTCGCGCCGCTAATCATCTCGATCTTCATGGTTGTCGGATTCTTCATCTGGGAAGCTAGGACCCTGCCCGAAAATGCAGCAGTGTATGTTCCACCACTCAAATCACCGCATCCGTTGCTGAACAGTTTTTTAGTCCGCCGAAGACGTGGTTTCTCCCAAACTTTGCGGTGCTGTTCGGAGTTTCGCTTATTCCATACTTCTGGTGGACCACGACTATCAGCATATTTTATCCGCTATTTCAGCAGGTCTATGGGATGTCAGTTCTAATGTCGGCTGTTCACATGTACGTTTGTGAGCTCGCTCATTGTGTCTTAAATTTACGAATTCTGTGTTACAGGATTCCGATTGGCGTTGCGGCTCTTCTGGCCAGCTTCGCCGGACCGCTTTCGCGTTTCTTCAGCACAAAGCTGTTGATCCTATTCGGACACATATTGATGATCGTTGCGACCATTCTGCTCGCCTTGGGGGACGGCCCAGACAAATACTGGCCATTTGTCTTCCCCGGACTGGTTCTCGGCTCTGCGGGCGCCATGATCACATATTCCCACTCGAGGTTAGTATCGCCGTCCTTTAATGTATGCGAATCAAGCCCTAAATATTGTCTGTGCATAAGCATTGCCATTTTCCAGACAGCACCGGCAAGCATGGCAGGCATCGTCGGCGCGATATACAACTGTGGGCTCGAGCTGAGCGCATCTGTTGGGCTTGCGATCGACGTCTCGATCGAGTCGAGCGTGGAGGAGCGGAAAGGCGGATTTACGCGCTATGACGGGCGTGCGGCGACGTTCTGGTGGCTGCTTGCTGCTGTTGCCGTAGAGGCGCTTGCAGTCATCGTATTTTACCGGACACACGTACCTGCGCCAAACTCTTTGGTGGTCCTGGAGGGCGACGTGAAGGACAGTGCTGGGACGATAAGCTCTGGAAGCAGCGTGTCGGACCTAGAGAAGAGCGGTATAGAGGCCTGAGCGACTCGCTTCGGAGACTTGCATTCGGAAGCGCGGTCCAAAATTCACGGATTCTAGAGCACGAGATACTTATTCCCATAGACGCATTCCGCATATGCAACGCCACGCTTACCATAGAATAATTTGCACATGTCTTTGTATTTTTTATATCTGCTCACATCGAGTGGACGTCTGGTATAGAATTTATGGTGGCGAGCTCGTTCCTCTTCTGGTCACTTGGATGCTGACTCAGCAATGCACCTCACCTCTTGCCTTTCTTCGTGCGCAGTGTCCCGCAGTGAGAGCTGTAGACCTTAAACCTTGAGCTTAAACACCTGGCGAGTCTACAGTAACTTGCAAGATGCACCGTGCTCTAGGTGTCTACGATGTTCTGCGCGAAATATTCCTTCAACTGTCTCCCCCAATACCTGACTTGGACCGCTGGGATTCGAAATTAGATGAAGCTACAGGTGTTCTTACGGGAGATGGCCGGGCTGAACGCCAGGCACTGGCGCGGTCTGCTCGTGTTTGCAGAATGTTCGCTGATCCCGCTCTGGACGCGTTGTGGAGGAGGCTAGAAGGCTTTGTGCCACTCCTCGAGCTTATTTCGTGCTTCCAGGCCGCCCGACAGTATGATTCCGACTATGAAGATGAAGAAGAAGACGACGGAGAGGACATAGCAATGGGACACGTGAGTCGATAACAATGACTCTCACATGGCTGATCTGCAACTCAAAACGCAGCAGGTTCTTGCCGGAGAGATAACCACCGATGACTGGGCGCGTTTCCAGTCTTACGCGCGGCGCGTTCGCAAGTTGTCGTACGTGACTCGCACTGCCCCCGACCCCGCCGCGCTATTTTATCTCTATCGCTACAACCATGGAAAGCCTCTACTTCCATTGCTGAAGGAGTTACGATGGCGCCCCAATTCTCCCTCAGATACGTCCGCGCTGCTCCTCGTGCCAGAGCATCTCATCCGTCTCAGGATCGAGTTCGGCGGTTTCCTCTCCAACACGCAGAGGAAGTCGCGCTCTACGCGGGATCACAGCATCGAAATGCTCCTGCGTAGTCTGCATTCCCAAGTGCCTTTAGTTAAGGACCTCGAGCTCACGGGCTGGTTCAACGTGCTCTCCCTCCTTCCTGTTGCCGCATTCTCCCACCTGCGAAAGATGGACGTGCGAGACATCGACCTCGATATGCGCGTGCTGCGAGCCCTCTCTGCACTCCCGTGCCTGGCGGAGCTGACGGCGAGCGTGTCGATTGGCCCAGGCGAATATTCTCACTGTTCCGGCTTCCCCTCGCTGCACTTCCTGACGCTGAACGGTCGAGCGTCAAGCATCGCCAGGTTGTTCACGGCGATATCGCCCCCACTTGAGTCGTTATACATCACAAGCTCGTCCACGCACCCCGCGAGCTATCTGGCATGCTTCGAGCTGATGCGCACCAAGTTCAGCTCCCTCCGCCACCTGTGCGTCGCCGCGCTCGGGCGGTGCAACACGGAGGTGCGCCTGACGGAACTTATACTGCCCCTGCTCGCATTGCACAAGCTCGAGCACGTGCTATTCCGGAGTCGCTTCACGCGTATCGCAATGCCAGACGCGGACATGGAGCTGATGGCGGGCGGGTGGCGCGCACTGAAGCTGCTGATGCTGTCGTTCGTGCCATGGGACACGCTGCCGTCCGTGCAGGCGCTCGCACACTTCGCGCGGTGCTGCCCGCAGCTGTCGATCGCGATGCTGCCCGCGCTGGACGTCCGCGCCCCGTTGCCCGCGGAGCCGTTCCCGGCGTACGAGCATGGGTTACATCGCCTGCACATCACGGAGCCGCTCGAGATCGCGGACCCGGTGCCGATTGCGCGGTTCATCGACGCGATATTCCCGCAGCTGGATCCGACAGTCCCGCCGGGGGGCCCGTTTGTGGGGTGGAACACGGTGCTCATGTCGCTGAGCCAGTCTCGCAGCTCGGCCAAGGAGTGTGCGACGACGCTCGGTGAGCCGACGGAACCGACGGTGTCGGTCGTCGAAGTGCGCAGTTTCCGTGCGCCGTCGTGTGATGTATTTATGTTTTCTGCGTAGCGCGCCTTTCGCATCATCTTGTGATGAGATCGATCATCAACGCCGCATTCGCGTGCTGGTGAGTGTGCACTTGCGTGCGTTGGTTGGGCATCGTTTCTTAACTTTGCGCAGGTGGTATCGATCCATAAACGCATCCTGGACCTTCGCGACGGTCACACCGGTGCAGAATTGCTCGCGCTCCCTTTGGAAGAACCTTTCAAGTGGTGCGCATTACACCACCCAGCCTTCAGCCTGGACTGGGGCAAATTCTTGATCTCTCTGCGCACACTTTCGATGATTGACGGGCTGTACACGCACTGGTTCTGCAAATCAAGGAGTATACCCTCGCGTGCAATAATTGTTGGGCGCTACTGGGATTAGTCTCCATTGCTGGCTGTAATGAGACCATTGATAACGGGCTTGGATCCGACGGTTGAGGATATGATATACCAGTGTAGGCGCCTTCTAGAGGTTATCAATGGCACGAGGGGCGTCGGAATAGAAATTGCGCCTCTACCATTCCGTGGATGAGGAAACGCTACGGTCAAACGTCAACCGATGAAGCACTTGGCTTCGGTGAACCAACAGAGTCGCTTGGGTAAATATGAAAGGGGAAATCCACGCGCCTGACTCTAGTTCGTTTCAGATTAAACAAACAATTTTGGATGTTGAGTGTCGATTCATTCAAGAGAGCAAGACGTTTCAGAATGAATGTAACACTGTCCTTTGATTCACTCCGAGTCAATCTCACATACCGAGTATCTAACTCACAGATAAAATAGAGAAACAGAGAAAGCACTCATTCACCGCGCATCAATGCAATGCCACTTATGATTTATCCAGAAGCGAGATAACCTCTGCATCCTGGTATTTGCAGAGCGTACGGACGAAGACCGAAACAAGTCCAAGAAGATATAAACGGTGCAAAGTAGAGCAAGCGAGCCGATGCCGAGTGAGTGCTGAAGTGTATTGAGAGCCAGGGAATAACGGGCCATCCTGGAAACACGTCGAGTTCGGCTCATTCCAGAGATGAAGCTACACATTTACGGCATATGGCCTACTTCTTTTGCGGTACCAGCTTGTTTCCCCCGTGGTCCAGTTCTTCCCTCCTGATTTTTTGGCATACGCCAACCGCTTTCCAATACGGCATCCCACCCTACAACCGGGTCAACCACGGAGTACATCTGGGCTTGAATATTGGGGAACAGATGGTTCACGAACTGTCCTATCGCGTCTGGATTCGCGATGTCGAGCTTATCCGTCACGGTCAACGTCTGCAGTTTACGACCGAATGGCATAGCCGGATACGGCTCCCCAGGTATGGGCGACTTGACATCTATGCTCGATAGAACCAAGACCTTAAGGACGGGACAATAGCGCGCGAAGCTCGTGAAACACTCGACGGCGGGGGGACGGAGGCGGGCATCCATCTCATCACCAGCTTCTGCAACTTGGGCCATGCGGACGCCATGTTTTCTATATCCTGCGTCGAGACTGAATATCCGCTTTCATCAAGTTTCAA
This sequence comes from Grifola frondosa, assembly GCA_001683735.1. Classification (NCBI taxonomy): domain Eukaryota; kingdom Fungi; phylum Basidiomycota; class Agaricomycetes; order Polyporales; family Grifolaceae; genus Grifola; species Grifola frondosa. The sequence goes on along the minus strand of LUGG01000038.1, from coordinate 83,918 downwards.
GCTGACCGAATCCACCATTTTGAGTGACAGCAGTGGCTCAATGAGATCCGTCAGGAAATCCTTTGTCTTCCAACGTGGTAAGATCGTAACGCTGATCTCACCGAGAGATTGGGAAAAGGACGCCGAGCGAATACTCTCCAGACAGACACGGAAGCCAGAAGTCGTCTCGATCCAGTCATTCGAGAACGTCATGTAGAGTGCATCGAGCTTTGGAGGAGATATAGAAGTGAAGAGCTGTGCGAGGCCCGCGGCACGTCCAACCACCACCAAGCTGAGAAGAGAGCAGAACCCATCACAACGAGGGATGTTTCCGGGAGGCATACCGAAGTCGATCGTCATGTCTTCCAAGCCTCTCAGGGTGGACAGAGCGCGCAGCACGCGCATGTCGACGATGGTTTTGTGCAGGTCCACAATTCGAAGACAAGGGAATTTGGCGAGCGGCAACAAGGAAAATGGATGGAGGTAGCCGGTTATGTCAATGTGTTTGAGGAAGGGGGCGATGGATTGCATCGTAGTGAAGAGCATCTCGATATTAAGGTCTCGTGTTGTGCGATTATCGCCCTTCAGTAGCACTTTTTCGCATTTTCCTCTTCTTTTCCACCGAAGCTCAGGATAAATGATATCATCCAATGCAATGTGGAGTGTTCGAAGGCTTTCGGAGGCGAGCATGAATGGCGTCGTTTCGGTGTGTGATGATGGGCGCCATATCAGCTTCTTCATCAAGGGTAGAAGAGGTGCACCACCGTTCCTTTGAAATAAATAGAAGATCGCCGAAGGTTCGATCCTCGTTCCGTACGACCATGTCAACTCGCGGATGCGCTTAGCATAGCATTGAAATCGCGACCATTCCTGTGAGGTTATATGACCGCACAGAGCCTAAGGGTAGTCACATGAATCGTATCTATTCGAAAATCATCGGAACTGCTTACATAGCCGATTTTATTTTCTTCTTCGTCTGGTGGTTGCGAGAGAGAGAGGCCTTCACGTCAGCAGGGACGACATGAGGCCGCTCTAAAAATCCGTATTCCACGTCGACGACGACGTGCCGATTGCTCCTATCTCCTTGATCTTGTCCGACGACTCGGGTTCCTTGGCAATCTCTTTCTGCTTGCCCTTGTCGACCGCCTTTTTCTTCTTCTCCTCGACGAGCTCCTGTCCTACAAGGCGAATTAACTCGTCGATACTCATCTCGCGAATCGACTTCCCGCTGGGCTTCTTGTCTGGGCATGCATTTGCCAGATGGCCCACCTTGCCGCATACGAAACACGCGCCCTTTGCGCGTGCCGCGGCGCGGTCAACGTCCATCGCGTTAGGGTCACGGTTATGAGTCGGGGCAGAGTGAGATTGGCTCTGCGAGTGGGGATGACGATAAGCAGTCGTCTTTGACTGCTGTGGAGACGATCCGGGATGGGCGTAAGTGCCGCGGGCTTGATCTACTCGTTGGGCCCGTTCGAGGTACTTCTCCCAGGTGTCCGGTTGCGTCCGGCGATCGCGTCTCGGATTGACTGCTTGACCTGGGTCCGAAGCAGCGAGAGAAGGGTTTGCTGGTTGTGCCCGGATGCGGGGGCCCAGCGACGGAAGTGTTCGGCATATGATTGTACCGGTCCGTCGTTGCGAAGACGCATCAGCGCCTGCTGAGCGTCGAACTGCGAGTCTAGGCATCCGTACTGTCCGAGGAATTTAAAATCCTCCCATGAACCGACGGGAACATTGTTATTTAAAACTATCACTGTAAGAGGATGCCCAGTCTAGGGCTCCCTCCTTGAGCGATCCAAGAATCAGAGCGATACGATCCGTCGATGATTGGACTTCGTAATAAACGAAGTACGTCTCCCATGCCTTCATCCACTGTTCCGCGGTCATTTCCTTCGTAGGCTTGGTGAAGGGTGCGGGAGCAGGGAATTGGGCTTACGAATAGTGCCCCGCGCGGCGCGGCGGGCCCTCTCGTAGTCGGGAGCGGAGACATCAGTCGTCGCGGGGGAGAGGGTGAAGCGGGTCGTGGGTCTGGAATGGGGAAGGCGGGCCGGTAGGAAACGTTCCGGCTCGAATGTCTGGACGTACGAGAGCGTGACCTTCCTCGGGAGGACGATTCTCGAGAGTAGACATCGAGCCTTGAGGTTCTTGATCGACAGCCTCAACGAAGCGATGTCGTCCCGGAGTTCCTGGACGACCTGGTCGGCTTGATGGGCCTTCGCCTCGGCTTTCGATGCTCTGTCTGCTAGAGCGACTGCGTCCGCGATCCGGCCCTGTTCTCTTCCTCGAGAGCGTTCACCCGACCTACTCCGGCGTTCACCACCGGGTCAGTGAGGTCGAGTCTTCCTCGAGTGTCGTGATGCGGCGGGTATGATCGGTCAGGCCTTCCGCGAGAAGGTTCGTCACCACCCTGGTTACGAATGCTTCGAGCTCTTGTTGGGCCTGAGTTTGTGGAGGAGGAGGAGGAATCGCCGTGGCTTCCGCGGGTGTCCACGGATTCTCGGATGGTCCGGCTGTGTCCATGAGACTCGTCCGGATGGGTGGGAGTCGCGGACCGGGCTGAAGATTCCTCCGTCTGTCCTGGGAGTTCTTGCGACTCGTATATGAACCTCTGTGTAGGTTCGGAGGAGGTAGTAGAAGAGACCGACGATGGAGAGGATAGAGATAGTGGTGACGACAGTTTGGGTAACGATAAGAACGATCACGGGTTGGACATGTGTCACAAACAAGTTCTTTTTTCTCAAGCAGCGGAGTGAATACAATTGTTACACGATACTAGGCCCTCGCCGTTCCCTCGACCTACAGCCAGTACTTCTCACAATACTGCACGTTGGTCTCAAAGAGACGCTTCGCGAGTTCCGCGACTTCCTCGCACGACTTGTGCACGTTTCCACGTGCCTTCGTAAATCTGACGGAAGGCGAAATGGAAGTTGACTAAGTCGAAAATCTCCCACAGGGGAAGGGGGCGATTGTCGTCAAGAGTAAAGAGAATATTGGTCAAGTAGACCGAAAGGAGATGAGGGAGAGGCGAACGTCGTACGGGACGTTGCGGGCGTGGTCGTGCCACCGAAGGTCGTCGACCGAGTGCGTCGCTTTGAAGCTGAACTGGGAAAGTCCTACGGCGGTGAGGACTGCAGGGAATAGCCTAAGACACGCTGGGTGTCGTCGGCGATGGGGGTGACGACGAACTCCTGGGGCTTCCAGTCGTCCTCGGTCTCGATGTAGAGAGCGCGGGTCTCTTCGAAATGTTCGACGCTCGGCGTTCGTAGCGGCGTCGATGGGGTTCCGAGCGATCTCGGTGGGGAACTCGTTCCTCCTCTGCTGGGGAACGGGGTTGTAACGGGGGACTTCTCCATGAAGGCCGCGCTCCTGGCGACAACGTCAGCGGCCTCGTCCTCAGTGATGACCTCCTCTCCAGAGACGATGTCGTTGTGCGCAACGACGGTCACCCAGCTGCCCTCCTGGTAGCGTGTGATGGAAGTCACTGAAATCGACGAGGGGAGGTAAGCAAAGCTCGTTCAAACTGTAACGAATCACCAAAACCACGCAGAGTACGCTTACTCCCGGTGTTGAGATTCGTACGGATGGTTTCGTTTGGGCAACAGCTGGCAACGAAAGCAATGTTCAACGAAGTTATATTAAATACAACTAATATACAAACTGCTTACCTGGCAACGAAAGAAATGTTCAACGAAGTTGAACGAGCTGACGTTCCAGGTAGCAAAATCAAACTTAAATAGCAAAGTCCGTTTGCGTACGTATGGCCACTTCCCACAATATGCCTTACTCATCCGCTCACCAATCAGTGTCATCATATGACACTCGTCCTTCAACCGTCACCTGATCTTGCAGGTGATCAACGCGACGCGTCCCAGCGCCTACTGGGCGTCTATGTCCAAATCGGAAATTTGTTACATCGACGTGCTGCGTGATGCTCGTGCAGACATCCGAACGTTGCCCTTCGCGCAACGTGCCAATCGCCAGGCAATGAATATTTACTTCAATATGAAGCGTGCCCACGAGGAAATTTTTCGTTTGAATGTCGAGATCAATCGACTCTTCTCCTCCATGGTCGACGAGCATTTCGACTTCTACCGGGCAATTCAGCAGTCCTATCTCACTAACCCCAGCTTGGCATGCGAGCTATCCTCTCGTTGGCGGTATCGCAATGCCATCAACGAGCGTATCGTTCACTCACTGCACAAGACGTCTCAACTTCGCGGGTTCACTGGAAACTTGAGCTATGGTCATCGTGTCGGGCGAGACTCACAGGCTTCAATAGGGTTGCCATTGCCGTCGTGGGTAGCCGCAACGTCGCAAGATGGCGATGCAATGGACAATGATGAAAGTGATAGCAACGAGGAGATCATTGAGCTCAGTGGCGAGCATGGCGGTGACAATCTCGTGGAGTATATTGACAATCTAGGTAGTCGCAACATCATGTAAACTAGGATTAAGCTTCATATATACAGGCATTGGGTCTTGTCTTCCTCGAATCGTAACGCTTGGCATTCATATATAAATTTGCGACATGAACGCTTCGACATATAGGACTATATAAACCGTGACATGAAATTTCGGGTGCATGCAACATTGATTGTCTTAACTACATGTTGGCGCTGGTTCGCGTTGCGTCAATTTACCCTGGCGTCGATTTTGTTTTTGGCTCAGGAAACACAAACGCACTGCTCCATTCAGTGTGTACTTATTACCGAATACCTGAATAATATTATAGAGATGATAGTTTAGACAAATCACCGCTACATTCTCTGTGAGACGAAGTTCATTGTGTAGTGCTATTATCGTATATTTTCAGGTTCTAAGTCGAACAGGTGCACACTTGCAGCAAAGCAACGCTTCCGAGAAAAGGTGGGATTGATTACTTGACAAGCATAGTAAAGACAGAACAGCATACGACGAAGTAACAACAATGATACAAGCATCTCTACGGATTAGGAGGGACCTGTAACTGAGAGTGGTTGATCTGCTGCTGCATGTACAGCTGGATTGTACGAAGAGCGGCCGCGTTGGTGTCGAAAAATGACTGTTCGAATTGTTGCGGGACTTCCAGCTCCACTGGAGGGCCATGCTGGCCCGGGATCTCCTGCACCTCGGGAGTGGTTACACTTCCCCCACCTCGATGATGCTTCGAAGCTTGCGAAATGTCACCACCACCATCTTCATCTTCAACAGCTCTCCTCTTCTTCGAAACCTCGACCCTCGGTGCACGCTTCGTCCCTGCATCCTTCCGTGTTTTTCGAGGAGGTACCAATCCCGCGGCAACCTTCGCATCGTACGCCTTTCGCCGTTCATTCAGATCCGTCATGCCGACACGAACAAAGTGGCATTGGCCACTCTCCAGTGCGGAATAGAGCTTCTGCAGCGGGGGAATGCTGTTGCTGAGGTCGGAAGGGTTCGCCCACTTGTCCATTGTCCATCCGACGAGCTCGATCCCATAGAGTAGTACAATATCCCGCTCGTAACTGACGTAGTTCATGACGGCTTTTTCGTTGCCTGTAATATCGACTATTACCAAACATGAGTGAGCGGGTGGCGAATGGACTAGATACAGTACTAACCTAGCATCTTGTTGATCAACCGACGGATCTCCGCCTTCAACCAATCAGCCTGCGCTTTCGACGTCCGCAAGAACTCTGTAAAACATTATCAGATATTTCATTATAGGTTGTATGAATGAACGTATGCATGTAATTGCATCCCGCAGTCACGAATGCTTCAGCGGATGCACCAATCTTGTTTGTATCCCATCCTTTCACATTATGACAGAGAAAGGTCTCAATTTGCTCGAGCGTGAAGAACCACCGCGGGGCCATGTGAAATTCTACTGAGTTTGGAAACAGACAGAAGAATCCGTCTATTCCGGAGCGAGCTTTAGCACCCAGAATCTGAAAATCAGAGTGTCAGACCGTAGAGAACTTTATCAGCTGTAAAGGCTTAAACTTACAATGTCAATAAGCTGCTCAATGACATTGTTGATGTCTTGCGTCCGGCTCCGTTGGCTGAGACGACGTCCCATCGACCGCGAGTCTCGATCTTCTATGAGGTCATTGATTAGCTCCGTCTTCTGTTCGGCGGTGAGATTACGATAGTCATCTATATTCTCCCTCTGTAGATCGAGTAAGTTCGAAGCGTCAGAGCCGTCATCTATCGAACAAGTTAGCATCGCAAAATAAAGATAATTAATGTACGTACCATTGTGCAACTTCGCGAGATGATGCGACCATGCATTGTAAAGGTTGGGCTTTCGACTCTTGCCATGCTTTGCCCGCGTGCGAACATGAGCGTGAAATAGTACTCTGCCTTTTTACCATATTTTTTGGAAAGCTCCTCGGAGAGTGTCTCGCATTTTTGTAACCATGCATCTATATCTTTGTCTAAGGCCTCCTGCTTCTGACGGCTCTTCTCGGCATTGTCGCGTCGTTGTTCTCTTGAGAGGGCAGGAGCCTGTCGGCGTTTGGAGCTTCGATTGGCCTCGCGGACAGAGTCACCGCGGGGCCGTATGAGACGTCGGCCATGTGATGCAGCCAGATCATTACGAGAGCTCTACGGAATTGGTGACAAGGATCAGACAAAGAAGAGCAACGAGAAGACTGATAGAACATCAATGGCATTTTAAGGACATGTAATGGGTGCGTACTTCAAAAAAAGAACATTCAAATGACAACTTATCCGAACAACTTCCTCGCGACAACAGACGGCGTAAAAAGTACAATTCATCGGCAATGGGAAGCAAACATCTGAAACTGACTGCAAGAATGACGTGGCAGCACCACACAGTAGCGGGACATTATCCGCGCACCTTACCGAGGCATGTCTGCCTGCATTGCATTGGAAATCATTTCACCATACTCAGGTGAAACATCCAACTCTTCGGTAATTGATGCAGGCCAATCATGATCGTTGACCAAGCGAACAACATTCCACAGGACATCAAATGTGTTGCGATCAAGTGGGATGTCGAGCTCACGGAGTATGGCATTGGTGCGATGTCCAATTGAGCGAATTGGACGGAAGAGAGGCTCTGGCGGCGGGATTTCTGACACACTAATTGTTGCTAGTGAAACGGAGGATAATGTCGGTGACAGAGGCGGCGTATGAGGTGATCTCCTCGAGAGGAAGCGCGTTGGTGACTGCGGGCCTTTCCGAGACAAATTTAGGACATATCTATTGTTATGAGAAGTAACTTACCAGCATGGCGCTCCATGCCCGCACCAATCGTCGAGAGGGTGCGCGTCGGCGACTGCAAGCCTTTTGGAGACAAATTCAGGACATATCTATTAATAATATAGCTGTAACTTACCAGCGTGATGCTCGACACCCGCATCAGTCATTGAGGGGTGCTCGTCGGCGACTGCGGGCCTTTCAGACATGAATTTAGGATATATTTATTGATACAGGTAAGATAGCTTACCAGCGCGATGCTCGACACCCACGCCAGTCCTCGAGGGGGTGCCCGTCGGTAACTGCGAGCCTTTCCGAGACGAACTTAGGACATATCTATTGTTATGAGAGACAGCTTACCAGCATGATGCTCGACGCCCACACCAGTATTCAAGACGTTGCGCGTCGACGACTCCAGCGCTGTCAACAGGTAAAGTTAGTAACATATTGGAGAAATATGAGCAATAGACATACTTGCACGAAGACGCTTCACTTCCTGGCGAAACTCCTTTATTTTGACCTTGTATGCGGCATTGGATTGCTTCAACTCACAATGCGGCTCTGAAGGATCTGCAACTCGACATCTGTCGCATCTGACTCGGCGTCGCTCACTTCTACGACCCGTCGAGGTGTCTCGGGCGCTGTGCGAGCAGCACGCACTGTCAACGTTGCGCCAGGTTCCGGAGTCGATGTGCGCAGGGGTGCGGGCTGGGATGCAGGGGCTGTACGCGCGGACTGTGGTGTAGTCGTAGTGAGGACGGGCTGCGATGCAGACGACATGCTAGCTGGCACGTAGAACACTCCACTAACAGCTGGAAAGGAGCTGTTGGTCGCAGATGAATTAACATACGCTTGAAGTAGACGATCAAACTCCATCGAAGATTGGCCAAAGCACAGGTAGTGAGACGAGCCAGGTGAAGACTGTGGGACAATCGAAGAGATAGAAGGAGCCTCCTGTGTCTGTCCACGAGGGAGGTTGTATCCTTCGTTTTTGAAGGCTCTTGTCCAGCGCGCAACAGCTGGGACACCTAAGTCGACAATGAACTGTTGCGCGAGACGCGCCACCGAGACCCTCGCTCCGGGGAGCTCAGCCATCAACGCCGGGTTGAAGTACGCATGAGCTTTTACGTGCTCAGGCAAAAGAAGCGAGCCAGGCGGCTGAGCGCCGTCGATGTGGATCATGATGGACACGCCGCCTGACACACGATCCCACACTGTCAACTGCAACGCCGCATGAGAGCGATCAATGGTGAATGAAGCGAGTACTCACAAAATCAAGTACCGCTCCCATCAGCTTCTCACAAAATTCCCGCCGCACCCGTGCACCTTCAGCACCAGTGGCACCACCCTGCCGGGTGATCCGAAAGGCTTCATGAAAGTGATCGATGGAAGTGTTGTGAGTACCATCAACGTGCGCTCCTGCAACGAACCACGCCAAGTCAGCAATGTCGAAACGGTCCTGATATAAATTATATCGTGCATCCCGGCCAAGACAGTCACGAAGAGCAGCCAAAGAAGCAGGATTGAGATGTCGAGCATTGACGGGTATGTTGTGAGGGTCGGCCATGGGGGCGTCGAGGGTGGGGAGAATCACAACGATATCGGAGTCATTCATGCACCATTTTGAAGACGCAGCGAGGGGAGGATCTCGCCCTTGCCCTAAACCCGGTGTACCAGGCAAAGATCCGGAGATGCTGTGGGTCCCGTTGCGCGCGCTCGGTTAACTTTCCATTGGGGAAAGATGTGACATGACGTGGGTAAGCGGCGCCCGGACTCTCATCAGCTGGGAATGCATCTAACCAATGAGAATAAATGCATTCCCAGCCATACGTGAGTGGGACGTAGTGCGGCAAAATGGCTAGGGAGGGGGACCGAGGGATAGATACTGAAAGGATGGGAGGAGGGACGGGCAGCGGGAGGAGGAAGGAGGGACGAGAGGGGGGGGATGAAAATAGTATACTCACCGCCTCCGTATTGGGTAAATTCGATCGAAGTGTAGTTGAACCAGGTAGAACTCCAATCTCAGTAAGTTAGAAGCGAGATAATCAATTGAGGGACATGGAGATAAGCGCAGATGGGTGTGCGGGGGAATAGTCATCACGTGGTAAAATTAACTTGCGGAGGAGCGCTCTAGAGGAAACGCGCATCGGGGCGGGGCAATGACAAGGCACGCGCAGAACGATGAGCGCGCGGGGCGGGGAATGCACGTGCATCAAAAAGTCCAGACTTGGTCGGAACTCGTCGGAAATTGTGGAAGTCAGCCACCGGGCGCTGGCATGCGCCTGCGTGAGATTTTTTCGAGGGGTGGTGACCTTAATGCTCTAGAGCTCTCCACATATTTCTTCACGGGCAAGAGCCCAGCCTGGTTACTACACTAACTAGAGGCGTCACACGGTACGGTCTGTCACCACTAACTAGTGGGCTTCCGTGGGACGATTAGGTGTTCCAAACCGCAAACGGTGGACCGTCTGGACAGGAATACAATGTCGAATAAGTCTAATTTGTATCTACGAGGTGTTAATTGATCCTCCCCGCTATGTGCTTTCTTCCTGGTATCTTGATAATCAACTTCTGCACCTTTTATTTATTCAATGCTCTCCAGTGTAAAGTAGCTTCGGAACTGAGGACCATGTTGTCCGGTGTTCCGGACATTATATCTGGACCTAAATTATACAAAAGGTGTCTGGCATGGCCATAAGTGTGAAGGTCCGAGGAATGACTGCAACAAGAGAAATGTGTGGCAGGATCATGTTCGATGTCCGACAGATTCCTGTCGAAGTCTCCACCCGCATCCTAAAGCTCTTGGTTAAGTACATGAGGTATCAATTTATATTGAACATCACATACCATTTGAATAGAAGATACATTCGAAGGGATAAATACGATAACCAGAGTCTCTGCAGTGTTCACCCTTGTTCACTCATACATATTTTCACTTTTTCGAGCATGCAATCTCGGAAGTTGACCGGCCAGTGGCCGTCAAAAAGGCTAAATCTGGACAAAGATTCGGGGCATTTAGGCCAATTTTGGGGGTAAAATATGCTAACTCGGACAAGGTTTTGGCCTAGGCTCGTTCCCAGCCGTTCTGGCGATTAGAGATTCAAACTCCGTCGTGGCACTCCTGCTGTTCGCCAGAACGGCTGGGCAAATTGGGCACCCTTTTGCCAGGTGGAGCATGGGAGAATTGACCGTGAAATCAAGCTTCTCCCACTGTCGAATATCTCCCTCCGATTCTGTTGCTACATCATAATATGTAATATAAATCCTATTAATTGCTATTCAACTCATCCATATCAAGTGAGACATCCTCTGCTGAGTCCACTTTCGACTCGGTAAGTCCGGTACCAGCTGTCGACAGTCATACTAATATCTATTCATACAGGATGCTCCGAGTTTATTGGTCGAGCCTGTTACAGACGGCTTTCCTAGAACCCCCATGCGTTCGTCATGACATGCACCGCTCTCGCCATATGTTCATGCATGCCGTCAAGGTATTTCGAAGTGCCACTTCACCGTACATCCATACCCCGCCTTCATACGTCCATGCGCTGCCATATGTCCATGCGCCGCCTTCCCCATATGTCCACGCACCGCATTCCAGTACATCCACGCGCCGTCTTCCCCATACGTCCACGCGCCACATTTACATCATATGCATGCACCATCTTTGCCCTACCTCCATGTTTCCACCTTCACCACCATCATCGAGTGGTCCAACTTTGGCACCACATTTTACCGGTCCTTCTGCACATGTGCCAGGACCGTCACGGGTTCCGCCTCGCAGCTATCGGGTCTTCCTGAGTCCTCGTCTCCAGTGCCCCTCGAGTTTCATCACTACCAACCTCCACCACCACCTCACTGACATTATTTCTTACCTCACCATTGTTTTTAGTATCTTACATGGCCTGATTATACCTCACCATTGTTTTTAGTATCTTACATGACCTGATTCTCACATTTTAAGTGTGGAATAGAGATATATGGCAAAAAAAAGTGAACTGAGGTGGCCGCCCTAAACATGTAAAGCGCGATTTCACGAAGTCAATTTTCTCACGCTCCACCTGGCAAAAGGCGACGAGTTTGCCCAGTCGTTATAGCGCGTCTTCTCCTTTCGCACTCCGCCCCTTCTATATTCGGTAGTACTTCCTAAAACAGAACATCTATAATTGCCTAATCTAGAATGGAGAACGACGCGCTGTAACGACTGGCTTGCGAGTCTAGTTTTGGCCGATTTTGGGCTCTCAAAAAGGCTAATTTCAGACAAACGTATAGTGGAGTTGCCCGGGGCCTGTCACGCCTCAGGAGTCCCGCCTCAGGCGTGAGAGCTTCCTGACTGGGGCGCCACCACCGACGCTGCAGCAGGTGAGTGGCACAGGACCCCTGATAATGTAGGAAAGGGCTGATTTTTTGGAAAGAAATTTTGGCAAAATTGTCCGGATAAAAAGGCCAATTTTGGTCTGAATCGTCCGGATTAAATCAGGGCTCGCCGCGAAGCGGCGAACATGTCCGGATTTTCCATCAGGCCCTACGGAGCTGATATTTTGTCCGGATTGTCCCATCAGGCGTCTCCGAGCGTGATTTCTGGCTGGACACGGCCAACAGACACTCAAAAGTTCTAATTTACATCGAATGTGCTCTGAAAATACACCTCCTGCCTCTCTGTCCTCAAGGCTCCTCGCTGAGCTCGGACGCCGGCACCTAGCGCCCACCCAGCTAAGCGGGATTTCGCTTCGACTTGGTGCACGCAACTAGCACGCACACGACTGACGAGGCTGGACATCCCTTGATGAGAGCCGTAACACCGTTCGTACGGCGAGATATACATGCATCTTGAGATAGATATCGAGCGGCCGAAAGAATGTTATTCCACTGATTAGATACAAATTGAATAGATCTAACAATAATCATAAATTATAAATAAAACTGAGAACTATATGACGTTCAGGTATTGCTTAATTACTTATCACTTCGTGACGATAGACTGATGTTAATATAAGCCCATTTCTTTCGTAATGTATAGTTAATTGGTGCAAAATTTAAACTTATCGGAGTAAATTATGCAACCGACAATCGGTGTCCGGACATCAGGCCTGCTCGGTCAAGGGATGGGTTGTCCGGATAAAAAATCTGGCCTTCCGCGCGCCGAAGGCTGTATTGTCCGGATTAAATCAGGCATGGGGGGTCTAAAATCCCAAAATTTGTCCGAATTTCCATCACCCCTTCCCTCCGATTATCAGGGGTCCTAGTGGCACTGACGTGACATTCGCTGCACGTGGTCACTTTGTCACAAAACGCGCAATCATGCTCGCGTTCCGTCCGTTCTTTCTGCTGGACTACCTACAGCAAGTCGGGGCTAATATCCTATAGCGGAAGCTTCAATGTTCATATTACAAGGCTCACTTTTGCGTAATAACTTTTGACGTACCTCTCAGGTTCTGACTGCGTCACTGGCTGGCCCAGGGCAGACCCGGCGGCCGTTATTCTTTCGTGGGCCCAGGCCGATCCTCTACACCGTACAGGGTGAATGGTAGCGATGTGGCAGAGTGAGTGCCAAATACGAATATTACAACCAAAATCCACAAGGAATCTGACGATTATCTTACGTTTGAACATGTTCCGAATCTCACTTTGTTTTACATCGGGAAACGTTCTTTGGCTGGTTCTGGCAATTGTGCACCCACGAATTATTGTGATGAATATCGAATTTGGTTACGAAGAATACGCGACCCAGCTTGCTGCCAAATGCATTTCGAGGTGGTGACGAGATTGCGCTGAGTCAAGTTGTGAGCGCTTAACGATGCTTCCTAATTTTTTTGCGGATAACATATCATCCTTGCCAATGATCGTCATGATATCCCCTCCCTACGACTTCCATTCACATTTTCTGCCACAATCTCGCGTCAATCGTGCACTTAGATTATTCAGCATAGGCACAGACTTGCATATCAGGCTGCGCGGCAATCTTTCCGGTTCTCCTCATCGGTCGTTTTTCTCTCTGGCTCTCTCTGGCGATAACGTCTTACGGTTGTACAATGATGCGTTCCCCATCGATGGCTTTCGCTCAAAAGGTCTCGCGTTCTCTCTTCTCAGCCTCACCTGCCACCCCCCTTCGTCTTGGTGTTCGGTCGACAGCTAGATTCTCTCACCCTACCTCCGTACTCCAGAGTCGTTCCACCATGAGTTCCGCCTTCTTTGACGCCGTGAAGACCCGTCGCTCGGTTTACGCCATCACCCCCGAGAGCACCATCCCCGATGAGAAGATTCAGGAAATCATCTCCGAGGCCATTAAGCACGCACCTTCTAGTTTCAATGTCCAAAGCAGCCGTGTGAGTTACGCTCCATTCAGAACGGCGTTTTGATATTGATCATATTTCGTTCCACAGGCTGTGCTGTTGCTCGGTGCCGAGCACAAGAAGCTCTGGCAGATCACTGCTAACGTCCTGAAGGAGATCGTCCCCGCTGACCAGTTCGCGTCCACCCAGCAGAAGTTGGACGGGTTCGGTAACGGTCATGGCACTGTACTCTTTTTCGAGGACGAGAACGATGTGAAGGACCTGCAGGCGCGCTTCGCGCTGTACCAGGACCGTTTCCCCGTGTGGTCGCAGCATGCAAGCGTGCGTACCTTAGTAGACTGATATTTACGGCATATATGCTTATCGCACATGTACTTTCCAGGCGATCCTCCAATTCATCGTCTGGACTGCGCTCGAGTCCGAGGGTCTCGGCGCCTCGCTTCAGGTGAGTATCCTTTGTCTTGTTTAGGATATACGCTTACAATGCATTGTGACATTCCTTTAGCATTACAACCCCCTCATCACTGCGAAGGTTTTGGAGGAGTGGAAGCTTCCCGCATCATGGACGCTTATTGCGCAGCTTCCCTTCGGCACGCCTGCAGCGCCGGCTGGTGAGAGGACTTACAAGCCGGTGGAAGATCGCTTCAAGATCTTTGGGAAGAACTGAGCGCATCGGGTAGCTCGGTTCTTATCGATTTTATCTCGGTCTCTCGGTAGAACTATCGTGGTTAGCTCCAGGCACATAGAGCTCTCTTCTGCTTTCGAGAATTTATTGTTGTACAGTGATGTTTGCACTTCAAGCAAAGATTGCCTCCTCTGTCGCCGGCGCAAGTCACTACTGATTGCTTCACACTTTAAGCTTCAGGCCTCGCATCTGAGGATCCGGTAATTTATTGATGGTGCTCAGCTTTATCGTACGTGGCATGGCCAGAGAGTGTGCATACTGCGACGTGCATACTTTCCGCCAGTTTCCCGCTTCGCTCAATCTCTCTCTCATATGTGGATTTACTGCATTTACAGGGCCACTGTATATTGAGAGTCGGCCTACTCTCTACCCTCCAGAAGTTGTAGCACCGAAAGGTGGACCACATGCAGACGAATCTATGAAAGCCCGGTCCGACTACCGATTTCCCCTCTTGATCACGGCTACTTACATGGTGCATACATGTAGGGCCCGACATACTCATTTTGATACTGAATCAGGTCGATGTGCAACTCATGCAGATTTGGAAGCGCGTCGCATAATAAGTATCGTTCTGGTCATCGTCCCTTCGGGGCTGGGGCTACATGATGTACGGTAATTTATTGGCAACAGAAGTAAGTTCTCACAAGAAGGTGACCCGCACAGTACACTGGCCACTGCTTGACTTCTCTCGCGCTACTGCGGGACAATCCGCCCACGTAACTAAACACAAATCCGCCAAAGCGTTTTTCCACTGGACGACCTGTGCCTCCGTTTTCCTCGTCGTTCTCCCCTGCACGGGGATGACGCTTGACGGAGTCGACACTGCGCTGCTGGCGACACCCGCCACAAAGCCGGCAGCCAGCTCCGCAGGAGTATTGAGGAGTACAGCGCATGTGCCGTGAGTAGCGGGACAGCGTCGGCATGGAAATTCGCGAAAATACAACAGTGAGGACTGTGCTCGTTCTATCCATCAATCACGGGCAATTCATGCCACACTCTTATCGCAGCTTGACATGTTGGTCGGTTTGTCCTGGTGGAGATAGTGCGGCATTAGCACTACACTCGCACAAAGTAAGTAAATGCTCGTTCGACATTACCTGCATGGTGCTAAACTTGTCTCGTTCTCGCGTTATAAACGTCGCCCACAGAGATCCATTGACTCCTTACCTCACCGCTTACCCCCCTCATCCCCGCTGAGACCTCGATCCTGCCGGGAGACCATATCGCGCCATGAACGGGCCTTCGCAAGGTACTGGAGCGTCGCGACGCACCAGTACACTGTGAGGGCTCCTCCATATCCGCGGGCGAGAGCTCCCCGTGCACGGAGACACATCGTTCCTTCTAGCATACTCGCATCGTGGAATCGAGCTGTTCCACACTGATCTGTTTGCATCTGCTTCCGCACACCGCTCTGCATCTGAAGTCTCCACAACTGCTCCAATGCAATAACCCTGCGGCCTGCCGCGCTACGCAGGATCCTGAATTATTGCTATCCCGATCTCGGTGCTCTCTCGACAGCTATGTGTCCGCCCATCTTCCTGCCCCGAAGCTCCATATGTCCATTCCGCTTCGCACCCCTATGGTTCGTCTCGTTGCCTTCCCCCTGAGCTCCGCGTCCCTTTGGCAATTGGTAGCTGTCTCCCGTGCGCAGCCCTCCATTTTGCGCATGTTTTGCGATCCCTTTCGGACTGCTGCGGCCTCGCCTTACTGTCGTCCATCAGGCACCTGATCACGCATGCAACTAGTGCGCAGTCGTTGAGTGGTGCAAATAAAATGTCACTTGACAGGTATCTAATGTCCGGATATGTAACATGAACGATGACGGTAACAAACGGCACGCAGTAATGGTATTGAATGACTGGGGGAATAGTATCATCATCATCCATCCACGCGCTCGAAAACGTCCGAATGGCGGCGTCTACAGTACAAGAAGAAAAAAAAGGTGCATACACCCACAAACTCGCGACTACAGGTACTTTTCACACACAGAACTCGCCTCATATGCCAGATAAAAACGCCTAGAGCACGAGGCCCATGCCCCGCAACCGCGCACAGGAGCATCACGCCTGCGCCCATGAGGCCGCGGTAGCTCAACTCGACGACCACACCTGCGCTAGAGCTGGTGGTCGAGGCCGCGGCGGTAGACGAAGTGTGGCTCGTTCCACTCGTCGAGGTGGTGCCAGAAGTGGTGTGCGTGGTGGTGCCGGAAGTGGGGGAGGTGGTGGTTGATCCCGTGTGCGTCGTGGTGCCTGTGGTGGTGCCATCGTGGTACCGGTCGTAGTACCGGTCGTGTCTCAGTGCCGGTCGTGGTCTCGGTGGTTCCGGAGGACGTGGTGCCAGTCGTCGTCGTAGACGAGCTAGTGGCGCTACCGGTGACTGCAAGAGAAGATCATGTGAGCACCAGAATGTAGCATTTGGGGCGCGAAGTTCGGCGAATCATGATCCACGTCATTGACATAAGAAGCGAGAGGGAGCGCTGGAAGTGACAGCAAAGAAGCAGACCATCATTATGTGAAGGACTTACTGGCGGCAACATTCCGCCGTCTGGAGGGCCTGAGCCGTGGAGATATCCGCCGCCGTGCAGTTGGCCTGCAGGCAGGCGAGCGCGGCGGCCTGGAACGGCTGCGACGTGCAGATGCATGGCAGGTCCGTACTATAGCGCATGGGCTCAGTGTGATGAGCGAGACAGGGGAAACGTGAATGGGACGTACGGGCCAGAACAACCGTTGGCCGCTGCAGCTTGAGTGACACAATCCAGGATGCACGGCGTGATGCCGCGGTACTGGTGGGTACTGCACTGCTCGTTGTCGTGACTGTGCATTCGCTCCAGAGAAGAGAGCGGCCGCAAGGGCAGAGAGGATCACAAGGCGCAAGTTGGAATACATATTTTCTCTGCTGTTTCGGGTAGTAGGCCTGAATGAAAGGGACCGCGAGGACGAGGACGGGGGAGACAGGAGAAGAGTGATGGCGGGAGAGGGTTGGGTTTTATAGCAGCTGCAATATATGGACACGTGGGAAATAGGGGATCGAGAAGCGATCATGGGGCACCATAACCCCGCTGGCCTTGCGATTCCGTCGATTCCCTTCAATCCAGACATCGAACAGCTCGAGCTAGTGCACCCGCATCGTGATTGACCGTGTCCTTGGTGGCGCCAGTACCATTTATCAACCATGCATTCACATGCGTTTGCGATGAAGAAGCGTTCAAGAATGGCGAGACACAGTACGCCTTCGGAGCTGCGTAGATGGTTTGTTCAGATGCTCCATGTGCATGGTCAAATGAAATCGTACGTTTTCTATTTCAGTGCAGACGTTGAGCTCGTGATGCATGGGCGAGGCTGGACACTGGACGTCCAACAGTCATTCATTAGCGGAGAAGGCTCTTCTGGTTTGGGATTTGTTTGCCGTCTTTATCCTGGAGTGCGGTGTGTTCATTCTTTCCATAGCCAACCGCAGTGCCTCTACTTGCTGATCTAGTGATATATATGCACGGGAATCGACCCGAGCTATTCAAAACGCATCGCGCGGTGGACACATAATACAAGACGCGATCATTACATAATCTAAACTGCGGAATCACGTACACGACGCCTTCATGTGGCAGGACCCCTGATAATCGGAGGGAAGGGTGATGGAAATTCGGACAAATTTTGGGATTTTAGACCCCCCATGCCTGATTTAATCCGGACAATACAGCCTTCGGCGCGCGGAAGGCCAGATTTTTTATCCGGACAACCCATCCCTTGACCGAGCAGGCCTGATGTCCGGACACCGATTGTCGGTTGCATAATTTACTCCGATAAGTTTAAATTTTGCACCAATTAACTATACATTACGAAAAGAAATGGGCTTATATTAACATCAGTCTATCGTCACGAAGTGATAAGTAATTAAGCAATACCTGAACGTCATATAGTTCTCAGTTTTATTTATAATTTATGATTATTGTTAGATCTATTCAATTTGTATCTAATCAGTGGAATAACATTCTTTCGGCCGCTCGATATCTATCTCAAGATGCATGTATATCTCGCCGTACGAACGGTGTTACGGCTCTCATCAAGGGATGTCCAGCCTCGTCAGTCGTGTGCGTGCTAGTTGCGTGCACCAAGTCGAAGCGAAATCCCGCTTAGCTGGGTGGGCGCTAGGTGCCGGCGTCACGAGCTCAGCGAGGAGCCTTGAGGACAGAGAGGCAGGAGGTGTATTTTCAGAGCACATTCGATGTAAATTAGAACTTTTGAGTGTCTGTTGGCCGTGTCCAGCCAGAAATCACGCTCGGAGACGCCTGATGGGACAATCCGGAAAATATCAGCTCCGTAGGGCCTGATGGAAAATCCGGACATGTTCGCCGCTTCGCGGCGAGCCCTGATTTAATCCGGACGATTCAGACCAAAATTGGCCATTTTTATCCGGACAATTTTGCCAAAATTTCTTTCCAAAAAATCAGCCCTTTCCTACCATTATCAGGGGTCCTCATGTGGCTGACAATGCTTGGCTACTTTGATGATGCGCGTTAACTTCGATTCATGGACACTGCTTTTGTTCCGCTCGCGGTAGCGCAACATGAAAACCTCGGTTATATTTTATCCGAAATCACTGTATACGTGAAGCTTGCCTTCCTCATCGAACCAGCCCTCAAATTTCAATATTGACCCTCACCTGAATGCATGTGCGTACAATAGACTATATGCGCGTGGAATGTATACTGGGGAATTACTGTCTTTCGCATATCGAGGATGGTAAGTGAGCCTACGTGGAATGGAATCTTTTGGCGAATACTCAACCATTCGCGGTTGGTTAGATGGTCCGTTTCCTTGATCAACAGCCCCAGGTTGCGCGAAATATACGGTGTATGTGGATGTATGCGCTGAACCAAACGTCTCTAATGTGGAATGAATTGGCCAGAACAAAGAAGTGTGTGAATTATTCCCTGTTTTCGCGTCTACATCGAAAGTTAATATTTCACGGCATAACGCTATCTAGATGTTTGACGCAGATTCCAGTTTTCGCATCGTGCCAATGGTTAACATTTATATTATGCCATGACAATCATTTACCAACAGGCGGATATATACAAGTTTTTAAAGCGTAAAATAGTGAGAGTTGTTATTAATTGATTTTACAAGGATGTTGATATGGTCCTCAGCAGTAATGACAAGGTAACTCATCGGATCGAGAGAAGTGCGACACAACTAAATTGAATGAGAGATCAAGACATAACAGTGTTCGATGCATTGCCGGTAAATATGCACTATACTAAAGCAGTCACAAAACAGTGTAAACCACGCTGTCTGCTAGCGAGACGTCTAGCGAGGCGTAGGACGAGAGGCACGAGTCACAGTCGTGCGCGGGTCCACGTAAGTGGTCGCAACCGGCTTTGTGGTGGTGGTAGACGTCGTGGTCGTGGTCGTGGTCGAGGTTGTCGTCGGCCTTGTCGATGTGGTGGTGGTGGTGACACTGGAGGTAGATGTCGCAGAATCGGTTTCCGTGCTGGAGGTGGTCGTGGTAGACGTCGAGGTGATCGTGATGGTGATGACGGCACGCTTCTGAAGTTCCCCGTGCGTTGGTGCCACCGTCACGGTCTCAGTCACGACGCGCTTCTGCATGTCGGCCGTCGGGTATACCGTCATCGTCTTGGTCACGGTGGTAGTGTATGGGCTGTCGCCGGTGACGGTAGAGGTGACGGTGCAATCTATTCCGGCATGGTCAGGAAGGATGACACGGAGGAAGAGATGAAGGACATACCAGCTTGTGCGCCGACGCATGCGACGAGCAGGAGGCTGGCGAGAGAGATGATCTTTGCGTTGACGAACATGGTGGAGAGGTTGCGAATGAATTAAATGCGGCGAGAGGGCGTGTGATGGGAGGAGCGAAGGCCTGGTGGAGAAAGCTTGAAGGTGCGCGTGGCTATATATACGATTCTGGACGCTCGCTGACGATGAGCGGTGGCTCTAGCGTATGTGCGATGAGGTGCGCCAATGACGACAGTGGGCAGTTCGGCCTCCGCGGTGGTGCGCGGTTGGGTGGATCTCGGAATGCGCGGATACATAGGCGGGCGGGACGGCGGATGGCGGGAATCTCGACGCTGATCCTCGCCTCGATGCTTGGCGTCATTCGGTGCGAGGCGATTTGCCTCCGCGGCGGTTGACATCTACGAGTTCGTGCCGCGGCGCGCATGGGCAGGAGAGATGGTGTGAAGCATGTTGGACGTTGAGGCCATTGGTATACATGCACGGTGATTCGCTTGATGTCGGGATTTCAGACGTTAGCCGCTTTGATTTCCGCCGAGGGCGAAAGTTACTGTCGTTTACCGATAACCACCGCGGTTGACTGTATGCATGGGCAGTTTGAACTTGAACGGAGCGTAATGGTGCTACGCTGTGGTACTACGCTCCGTTCAAGTTCAGACTGTCTAACTCTCGCCTCGCTTTGAATGCCTCGGCCCTCCAGTGCCCATGATTTTCATTGCCTACCGCGGACTTTCGACGAAAATCCTCACCATCCGATCGCCGATAATTATTTGGTTCCGCTGCGGAAGTATATCAATTATGACCGAAGCAACTTACAGCTTGTGCACGCCCTAGGACCACAGCTAGTGGCCTGCTGCGCGCAATGTACGTCACTGATCTCTGTACTCAGCCAAGATCCATGGACGAGCAAGTGTCCACGGCGCTCGCGCGGAGAGAGTGTTGTATCCGCTGCCGCTCAACCCGCCCGAGTCCGTATTCCGATGCAGACCATATCCATCTGAGGCTCGTCATTCCCTTCGGTGCTCACCGCGGTGTGGTTAACGAGGCATCGTCCGCGGTCCTGGAAGGTATATAAGGGCCGCCGTGTTCTCTACCAAGACCTCATCGAGCCTCAAGTCATCCTACTCACTCACCCACCCACTCATCCGTCTACGGTTCTCTTCGCTTAAGCACACGTACATCATTTTCACTATGCTTTTCAACACCCAGACCGCTGCATTGTTCGGACTCGTTCTTGCCGCTTGCGTCGGCGCACAGGGTATGTCGCTGCCTCGACGTCACTACGCGCATACTTAACATTATTACAGACTACCCGCCTTACCCTGGCTACCCGGGCTACCCAGGCGACACCTGTGTCACAACCACTTTCACCGAGGATGGTCAGCCGACGGCCACTGCCACCGTCACCGAGATGGTCACAAGGACCCCGCTTCACCCGCGCGGCCTTAATGCGCGGGCCAATGACATCTTAACCACCACTACTACCACGACCACCAAGACGGATTCGTTCACTATCACCGACACGACGACGACGACGAAGACTGCCACCTCCTCGACGACCACGTCGACGACCTCCACGAGATCCACGACGTCGACGAAGACTACTACTTTCACCGTTGACGGGCCTACCACTACCGTGAACCCGCGCCTTCCTGGCCGTCGTTAGGGTTTGGAATTGTTCGTTTATGATTAAGAATGGCCGTGCAGAATTAGCTTTTGTGAAATCATCATTGCATATCATCTCGTTTTGTTTGTAAATACCATTTCTGGCAAATCTATACGTCTTCGTTGTCGTGAAATTAATTTTGGACCAGCAAACGTTGAGCATTCGTAAATAGCGCATAAAATTTTATTTCAGCGTGCATGACTCGTGCTCATCTTTTGCGACTCAAACTCATTATTACTTTGTTAACGTGTTAAACATAGCTTTTGCGCTCACTATACGATTTTGAACCGTGTTAATCGAACATGTTTTCGCGGCAAAGTTGCCACCGTCCAACATGTCTACGATGCAGCCGTGCGGCTAATGATCGTCGCGTTCTATTTGCTACAGATCTTTGATCGATATCATTGAGGAGATAGCCATTACTTCGACAATAATGCATAATAGTGGGAAGCTGCCGCGCTGAGGTGAGATAAAGACACGTTGAATTACGTGTTCGAGCTCAGGTCGCCCAGTGCCATTGATGAAACTTTGGTTACCAGTGCGAGCAGCGAAAGTCAAAAATTATAGGCTGAACTAGGCAGCGCACTCACACCGTAGACGAGACGGTTCGCGTGGACTGTGTTATCGCGGTGGTGAACAGAGGAGGAGAGATAACCACGACTATTATAATAAAGTGTCAGTCGCTACGACGCACCAAACCGAATGGACAAGGGAGCCACGAGAAGGCCGTCCGGCGTGCTTAAGCTTGCGTACAACTAGCCCCGAACCGAAGGAGTAACCCTCTAGGCGGCTTTGTCGAATCAATACCACCGTCAATGGAGCAGAAAATCTATTGTCGATATTACTCCAGCGACACCGGAGAGACCATGTATTAACTACAAATACAGCGCGCACACATACAAAGAAATAAATCGCCCATAAGGTGTTAACCGTCGAGAGCCCCATCAATAACCTGTTTGAAATCAGTCAAAAGTCGTCTCGCGTCGTCCCGCTCACTAACCGCCGCCACCAACTTCTTCTTCAAAAGATCCACATTTGGCTCCACCCAACCTGCATGCTTCTGAGGAAGAGACCCGCGGTCGAGAGGGTCTACGCTCTCTACGACTCGAGGATGAGAATTCGGAGAAGCGTCCATCGATATGGGTGATTCTCCGGGAGCTCGCGAGAGGGCTCTGCTGCTCCGAATCGCCCGGAGTTCATGTTCCAGCTCTAATATTCGCTGCCGCGCGAGAGCAAGCTCGCGATTGGATGTGTCCAGGTCCGATGGAAGAGCATGCGGCTCTGACTCTGTCTGTGGAGACAGCTCCCCAGATGCCACAGCGCGCTCATCGGATGCGGGGCTCGCTGAACCCGCTCCATTGCGCGACGCACACCTCTCATCTACATCTGCAAAATTTGAGTGTCGTATTCGTGGGAAAAATTGGGTATGCACACACCAGTTGAGTAGAGACTGCCTGTGTCGCTCCCAAAATCTACGTAGCTCATTCTGAAGAGACGATCCGAAGGCAACAAATCTCGCTCATCTGAATGATAGTTAGCATCCCGTGGAGCGCGAGGTGAATAACCACGGACCATTCTCTGGGAGCGAAACCGCGACCTCCATCTTCTCATAGGGCGGCAATTGGAAAGCCTCGAGCTCCTGAACGATAGGCAAGAATCTATAACTTTGATCCACGCTAGAGACATTCTCCCTTTCTCGTCCAATTGCTCATAATCGCCGAAAGGCGTGATCACAGGCGAATCCCCTGTATCACTGCTTGAGGCAAACGTCAAGGACGACTCGTCCGAAGACACAGACAAAGAATACGGCCGAGTGCTAGACGTCGGAAAACCGTCCTCGAGCTGTGTCCAAGAAAGCGTATCGCGCTGCTTCGGAGTTGCCTCGCTCTCCGAGAAGGAAGGATTCCAAATCTGCGGCTCTGGCCTGATGGGAATCGCCTTCGCAGGGAGAGATGCCCGCCGCCTCTCCTGGCTGCGTTCAGCGTTTTTGTCAGCCCGCTCGACCGTCCGCTCTCGCGCTTCTCGCTCAACGCTACTCTCTCCCCCTTCGGTGCCGTCGAACAGCCCATCGAGGATGCTCCCCCACCGGCTCAAAAGCCACACCATGACCTGCTCCACTTTCTCCGCGCCCGCGCCGCCGAGGAGCCCGCGGCCGAACATCCGCGCCACGTCCTCGAACGTGATCCCGTTGTCGGGCAGAGCGGGAGCTCCATGAAGAATGCGAGCAGGTAGGCCAGGAGCGAGCAGTTCGCGCGCGGGAGGAGGCGGAGCAGGTGCTGCGCGATGACGATCTGTGCTTGCTCGAGCTGCTGCTCTTTGCTGTCGGGATCTAGCTCATCTGCGTGTTTCAGGTGGGGCGGTTCCGACCGCGCGCGTTTACGCCATCCTCCAAAAGAGGATTGTGGGGATGTGTTGCCCTCCATCTCCTGTGCAACCTCCTCTGCGCGCCGTTCCTCCTCACGCACGAGGGTCGGCTTGACGCACCAATGAAGCAGGGCGCTGTAGAGGTGACGGTCGACGAGAGGTTCGGGGAGCGCGGCTAAGTAAGTGGTGAGAAGGGCGCATATGTTAGGCATGGTCTCTTTGTGGAGAGAGCGCTGGGAAGAAGAGGTCGAGGAGCTTGAGGACAAGGACAAAGGAGAGCTGGTAGATTCCGACAGAACGGGGGGAGTGGAACAAGCACGGTCGAAAGCATGCACGAGATCGAAGAGGTGCGGACGGTTGGGCAGGTCGCGGAAGAGGCCGCTCTGATATATGCCTGTAATGTCTCTTAGAGACCGGAAGCGCATTGCAGAAGGATGGATAAATACCTGTGCGCGACAATTCTTCGACACACGCATACACAACGAGGGGTAGATCGTGCTGGTACCCTCCCAGAGTAGTCCTTACCGACGAGCATCTCACAGATTCATCTACGGGCACGCCGAAGGCGTCTGAAGGGACAAGCCATCAGTGTCTCCAGTCAAATAGAAGAGAAAATTGACAACTCACGGCACTTCCGCTGCTTCTGCTGTTGCTCCTCTCCCGAACTCTGCTTTCTCAACGCCTCCATGATCTCCTCCACATCGACACGATCCTCGAGCCGCTTCCCCTCTCCCCTTAACACCCTTCTCAGTGACTTCAGCACCTCGCGAGGGTCTTGCGGTGTGAAATCCGGCGCACGGGCTGGCTGCGACTGATGGCGGGGCCGAGACACGACTGGGGGTGGCGGACCGTGGAACGCGGACTGAGACCGAGCGGCGGTGAGACTGCGAATGCGAATTCATAGTAGGCACCGACTGCGAGGAGGGAAGGAAGCCTGCAGGCTGTGCATTGCCTGCGCGCAAGTCATTCAAGCGACCGCGCCCATCCGAGCCCTGGCACCGCTCTGCGCGGGGCGGCGATGCATCCGCCCCGCTAAATTCGGGGAGTGACCGAACCGAACTCGATCATCGGCCCCTGTCCGCATGCGCGCGCAAGTCGGTCCGAGTCCGTGTCGACCGCAGGGATAGCGAGCGTGCCTATCTTCGAAACAGAGAGTGCGCGGAGAGGGAGGGATGCGAAGCAGATAGCGGGATCGATACGTATCGTTCGCGCGGGCGACCAGTGTCGCCTGTGGGAGATGCGAGCGAAGCATCTAGTCGTGTCTCCCTTCGAGGAGAATATGTGGCAGGCACGCTCGGGGTAGGTGAAGCGGAAGCAAGGAAAGTGGGACGGATGGGTGGCGGCTGGCGAAGGATGCCGCGCGGGGGAGAACGTGATCGCAGACGAGCGTGCCGCACGCTGCTCACTGACTGCGACAATGAGTTACCAGGATTGGGCGACTCATCTGACGATAGCTGTGCGCTTACGCTTTGAGGGACGGGGTTGAGATCTTGGCGCCTATGCCGCTCGGTACTCGAACGTCGTCGCCGCGAATAGAGTTCGGAAGGATCTGAGGAAGAAGGCGTATGGGAAGAGTGACGAGATGATATAGACATATTGAATAATCGCAATGAACCCAGATAGAATAAACCCCAGAGGAGAGAAGTAGAATTACTGATCCTGAGGCCTGCACAGGAGTATCAGCTCAGGTGTGGCGAAGGGACGGTTTTGAAGGTCGTGATAGTTAAGGGAAAGATTCAGGTGATTCGTATATACAGTCAATTCAAAATAAGAGCAATGGAAGGAAGCTTAATGTCTCAATTCCAGCAGTCACAATCGTGGGCGCGAGCAGAAGGTGAATTTTCGATTAGGTTTCAAGCTGGCGGGCGCAGACAGAGGAGGCTGGGAGGTGGCGGAAGTTGGGCGGCAGGCTACTTGGTTGCCGCTGGCCTCCTCGCTGCGATTATAACGCGAGCACAGGTGATCGGCCGGCGGCTGCCGCAACGAGACAGTCGAGATCGACGCACGGGCGAGCGCGAGGCACCGGAGACCAGCCGCGAGGACGTAGAAACCAGGGTTCGCCTGGGTTCGCGATAGGACAGCGCAACAGGCTGGATTGAGAGGCCAGGCAACGAGGAATGCACAGGCAATAGCTGGGCTATGTTCAGGCGGGGAAAATGTGCCTAGCAATCTAGTTCGAGCGCGGTGCGCAGGAAGAGAACCGGGAATGTCAGCACATATTATAAGCGGGCAGTCACCATTAGGGTCAAGAGCACGCACCGATGCAGGTCAGCAATTCAGAGGCGGGCCGCTTTAGTTGGGGACTCCTAACGTTGCTAATAAGGCTCACACAGCGTCTCAGCAGCATTCACCCCCTGATTCTGAAAAAAGGCGGAATTGGTACTCAGTTTGAGGACGGGGCCAATCCCGTCCCTCGTTTCCCTGGTTGGCTCATGGGCCTGCTCACGCATTCCTCACCGCCCGCGACCAGATTTGAGCAGGCACCCTATGGACCTCGTGCGGCCTGGACTGCACGTTCTCTGCTGCACTCCAATAGGCTGGCTCCGATTCGAGCGCGACACCTCCCGCGGCGCACAAGACAGCACTTGCTGCAATGGGCCACAGTACGTACAAGCTTAACGCGATGCGTCTCCTATGATTGAGGCTGCCCAGACGGTGGTCTGTCAGCATTCTTGGCCGAGTGTCAGCGTCCTCGGCCGAGCGCCAACGTCCTTGGTCCATTCACTCTGATCCAAGTGAGCGCCAGCCAGTAGCAAGAGCATAAGTACGCGGACGGTAGAACTTCCCGAGCCCAGGTCTTTCGTGTGGATGGTTTTCCACAAAAAAAACGCAAGACAGTCACAGAACATCACGTCTGGGTGTCACGTCCGCTGCGGCCCGCGTGACGACTTGCTTTCCGCAGAACCAGCACAGCAAGTAGGGAATACAGAAGAGTCCCTTCTACGCTTTTCTAGATTACACAAATACATACGGACATCTAATGTATATTGAAGGAGAGGTATGCAAGAGCGAGTCCGTGCCCTGAAGGAAAGTGCAAACGCTAGTCCGATGCAGTCCGAGATGGCTGATAGGACAGCGTCAGCCCCGGTATCGTATCCCAACCGCAGCTCGCCGATCACAGCACGAGGCCCGCCCCAGCGATCGCACCCAGAACTGCTGCGCCCACCGCCGCGCCCATCCCGCCGAAGTCGCCCACGAACCCTGCCGCGGAGTTCCCGGTCTGTGTGGTTGTGCTCGACGTCGAGGAGCTCGTCCGGGACGTGGTGCCGGTGGTAGAGCCGGTGGTAGATGTGTGCACGGATGTGCTCGTCGATGCGCCTATGGATGTCGAAGTGGTCACGGCGGGGGAGGTGAATGTGGTGCTAGCGGTGGTGTCGGTGACGCTACTTGTATCAGTAGTGGTACCGGTGGTAGTATCGGTGGTGGTGGCAGTATCAGTAGACGTATCGGTAGTGGATGTATCAGTGGTAGTGTCCGTAGGCACCGTGGTATCGGTGGTGAGAGTCGCTGTGGCCGTGCCCGTGTCCGTGGACAGAGTAGTGTCCGTGAGGGTCGTGGCTGGATAATTGAAGATAAGATCAGTAAGATGAGAAGGGCAAAAGAGTAGGTAAAGTGGGACGCACCCGAAAGCGTATCTGTCTGCGCGAGGACACCACTGCAGGCTGCGAGGGCGAGCGCAAGCGCGACGAGCTTAGAGTTCACGAACATCCCTGAGACTAAGAATAAAAATCTAGAAGGGATCGGTGACGGTGGGATACAGGCAGAAATATGGACGATCGTGGAAGTTTCAGTGTAGTAGAAGAAGGCTGGCTTTTATAGAGAGGGGAGCGAGGTCGAGGCGATCAAAGGGGTAGCTCCGGAGGCTGGCAACATTACGGCTGGCATCATGTAAGATTCCTCCGTGTCTCGGCGAGATGTCAGCGCCCCCAAAGCTGTTCCTAACTTTCTTCCAAAGTTTGCGTGCTGCGGGCTTGAATGGCCGCAAGCGCCCAAATGTACCCCACTTCTGGCGCTAGAGTGGTGCAAAGTATGATAGATTTGATGTTCTGCCAAATGAGAGTGCGCGCAGCAACTTGGAGCGAGCATCAAGCGAGCGGCCAGTGGATGCATTTGGTACAGATCCTCACAGCCTGAAGCAGCATATGCGATGTTGCCAAGCCAAATAGTTGGGTTTCGCAGCTATGGCTGCGCTTGAGACACCACGATGGCGACCAGCCTCCGCAAGTCGTTGTCGAAGCTGCAGCAAACTGTAGAACTGTCCCCTCCTTTCCGCCGCAGCTGGGAAGGTATAGAGGAGAGCTCCCGAGGCAGAATGGTGGCAACAGCCTGGATTGGAACAGCGGAAAGGCGAATTTCACATGAGAAATAAGCACTGTGGCTGAAGCCTTGTAAGGATTCAACGTTCTATAGTCTGCGATCTAAGAATAATCCAGTCCGTATTTGAACACCACTCACAGCGATTTTCTCTGTTCTGGACCGCAGGTTGTTCGGAGGTTGCGTGTTTGTTCCGAAATCGTTTGCATACAGCGAACTTGCACGAAGGAAGCGGGGCCTGTTGAGTGCAACATGTGCAATATGCAGCATATTTGCTCCGATTCCACATGAGGCCGTTATGACGAATTGGCTAGATTTTCTGCTGTTGGCGCTCAGCAAGGTCATGGGTGCGCTCAATGGGAGAAACTGTATTCACCTTCACCGATGCGGACTAGTATGGAACCAGAATCTACTGCGTGGTGCCACGGCATAATGTCGCATACCACTCAAAGTAAGAACCAACGATATATTCCAATCGTGAGCTTGAACTCTTTCATCGCCTCAAACTTTGCACATTGTATCGCGACATCCTCCTCCAATTCCGTGATGCGAAAGTGAGGTCATCATGACGAATTGGCTAGATCTGGCGCTCAGCAAGGTCGACCGGCAAAAGAGAGAAATCGTACTCACCTTCACCGATGCAGACCAGCATAGTTCTAGAATCTACCGCGAGGCGTCACGGCACAATTTCGCATATTACTCGAGCTAGCGAGAACCAGCCGATGCAGTCCCTCCCAATCGCTCAAACTTTTCATCGCTTCGCGTATGATCATGCGAGGGGGCTTTAGCCGGCCATGATACAGAAGGAGAAATGGAGTGCATAGGCACCGCGGACAGTATATTGAGAGTGCGTGAAGCCTGAAATCTTGCGATACAGATCCAGTATGGTACGAAGTAGTGCGTTAGATATAGCACAGCTCGGGAGCGCAATATTGCTGGATGGCCATCGCTGCTGCCTGCAGTGTGCAGTGTGCACACAAGTCCTTAGAGGGCGTCTACATCACATGACGTCCCGTCGTGTGGCCACACTTGAGAGTCTGAAGTTTGAGCCTGTACTACGACCACAAATACAAACTATGGCCCCTAGATACATGCTACGAAACTTGCCCATATCTGACCCCAATGTGCCAGACAAAGGGAATGTACGGCTCATTCTTGTTGAGCCGAAGGACCGCCCAGCGAAGTACACAAGGATACACAAGCCCTCGGCTCTCCTACTGCACTACCATTACGGTGCTATGGCTGTCAAAAAATGGGGCCATGAATCTAATATTCTGTCTGATGTGACTTATCGTCCTAACATTCCCCGTCCACCGAAGCGACCTCTATTTACCATGCACGTCCGGCATGTTGCTATCGATAAGTATGCCGATACTCACGGTGCTGGCGATGCTGCCGTCGATGAGGTTGGGGGAAAGAGCTTCGAGGATATGGACGAGGATGAGAGGATGTTGTTTTTTTGGAGCAACACACGAGCTGCCCGCGAGCGCCGTGAAGCCGCCGCCGAAGATTTTTCTGTGCGTATGCGTCACTGGGCCGAGACAGTCGAGACGAGGTAGATTTTCAAGCTACGGAATCTTTTCGCACATCACACCATGTACTTGTATGACTTCGGACTGCAGCGAAACGTGTGCATTCTCGCGCGCAAGTATGTTTGAGCCCTCACCGGCACCATTGGAATGCTTCTTCAGAGCTATTTGTACTCGTACCTCACATCTGGGACCTCGTTATCGACGCTCCAGTGCAATCCTCGTCTCTCATGGCTATCGCCGGGCTCAAACATTTGCGCAAATTTGACGTGTCAGAGTCAGGCGCCACGGATCTATCTTTGTTGGAACACTTATCCACGCTAAACGACCTCGTCGAGTTATCAATTCACATTGACAGGATCCGGTCAAGACATCTTTGGCTCTACGGGATTCTATGTACTGAAGACCTTCCATGCCAAAATGTCCTCTACCAGCTTACGCGCAAGCTTTAATGAGATCCGTTCGTGCTTCCCCTCGCTCCATACGCTGCGCTACATCATTCTCCCTGAGGCCTCAGGTCTGAAGATGCGAACACAACAGCCGACGTCTATCTTGCCGCTTCAATGCGCCAGGCCGCTAGGGTCCAGCGTCGTGCACTCAACAGCTAGTGTACATGTGAGCGCTATGGTCTTTAACAATACGCCTTGTGCTAATATCAGTATTCTTCAAGATTTGGGAGGAGAATTTGAAACCGCGCGGGGATGATGCTCTATTCCGACGATACATGGTTTTGTGGGTCCCAGATTTTTGCGCCGATTAAACTTCGATGACATCTTGCTAATTTCTGTCCCGAACCATTTTCACTCATCAGCGCTCATCACATGTGTTTGATCATCCATTTCCGGCCAATTTAAGAGGTACAGACATTGTTGCATTCCGTCTGTGAACCCATAGGCGATAACTTCTTTAACCGTACAAAAGCTTATTAAATCAAGCCTCACCTGATGAGCGCAACTTGAGTGCAAGTTATCATTCCGCTTAAGCGAATTGAGCGTGATGTAATATCGACGAAAGCAAGATCAAAGCAAATATGTAAGGTATAGACGAAACCTGGTGAAAAGATCCAGTGAAGCTTCCGCTAGTTGGCAGTGGCAACGATTCAGCAGCAATCATCTCCAATATCGAAGCAACTCAGTTCCTCCGCGCGTGACCACCGACATTGTGACAACGGACATGTTAATGAACGAGGGTAACATATTCGAGTTATGGGTGGAAGTCATCAAAGATACACAGAAGACATAAAGGGTGCAATTCCTGTTCATCCGTTAATTACGGATATTTATCATTCGACTCAAGATTAATTTTGCTATAACGCAGACACCGTGTGGATTAAAGAAGTAGGTTTTTAAAAACAGAACGAGGCGATATGCAATGATGATTTCACGAAAGCTAATACTGCAAGACCATTCTTAATCATAAACGAACAATTCCAAACCCTAACGACGGCCAGGAAGGCGCGGGTTCACGGTAGTGGTAGGCCCGTCAACGGTGAAAGTAGTAGTCTTCGTCGACGTCGTGGATCTCGTGGAGGTCGTCGACGTGGTCGTCGAGGAGGTGGCAGTCTTCGTCGTCGTCGTCGTGTCGGTGATAGTGAACGAATCCGTCTTGGTGGTCGTGGTAGTAGTGGTGGTTAAGATGTCATTGGCCCGCGCATCAAGGCCGCGCGGGTGAAGCGGGTCCTTGTGACCATCTCGGTGACGGTGGCAGTGGCCGTCGGCTGACCATCCTCGGTGAAAGTGGTTGTGACACAGGTGTCGCCTGGGTAGCCCGGGTAGCCAGGGTAAGGCGGGTAGTCTGTAATAATGTTAAGTATGCGCGTAGTGACGTCGAGGCAGCGACATACCCTGTGCGCCGACGCAAGCGGCAAGAACGAGTGCGAACAATGCAGCGGTCTGGGTGTTGAAAAGCATAGTGAAAATGATGTACGTGTGCTTGAGCGAAGAGAACCGTAGACGGATGAGTGGGTGGGTGAGTGAGTAGGATGACTTGAGGCTCGATGAGGTCTTGGTAGAGAACACGGCGGCCCTTATATACCTTCCAGGACCGCGGACGATGCCTCGTTAACCACACCGCGGTGAGCACCGAAGGGAATGACGAGCCTCCGATGGATATGGTCTGCATCGGAATACGGAGTCGGGCGGGTTGAGCGGCAGCGGATACAACGCTCTCTCCGCGCGAGCGCCGTGGACACTTGCTCGTCCATGGATCTTGGCCGAGTACAGAGATCAGTGACGTACATTGCGCGCAGCAGGCCAATAGCTGTGGTCCTAGGGCGTGCACAAGCTGTAAGTTGCTTCGGTCATAATTGATATACTTCCGCGCACCAGCGGAACCAAATAATTATCGGCCATCGGATGGTGAGGATTTTCGTCGAAAGTCCGCGGTAGGCAATGGAAATCATCTGGAGGCATTCAGAGTGAGGCGAAAGTCAGATGGTCTGAACTTGAATGGAGCGTGGTACCACAGCATAGTGCCATTACGCTCCCGTTCAAGTTCAAACTACCCATGCAGTCAACCGCGGTGATTATCGGTAGATGATGAGTAACTTTCCTCGGCAAAGAGGCCTCAAAGCGGCTAACGTCTGAAATCCCTACGCCAGCAACCCTGGTTAGCCTCAACGTCCAACATGGCTTCACACCGTCTCTCCTGCCCATGCGCGCCGCGGCACGAACTCGTAGATGTCAACCGCCGCGGAGGCAAATCGCCTTGCACCGAATGACGCCAAGCATCGAGGCGAGGATCAGCGTCGAGATTCCCGCCACCCGCCGTCCCGCCCGCCTATGTACCCGCGCATTCCGAGATCCACCCATCCGCGCACCACCGCGGAGGCCAAACTGCCCACTGTCGTCATTGGCGCACCTCATCGCACATACGCTAGCGCCACCGCTCATCGTCAGCGAGCGTCCAGAATCGTATATATAGCCACGCGCACCTTCAAGCTTTCTCCACCAAGCCTTCGCTCCTCCCATCGCACGCCCTTTCGCCGCATTTACTTCATTCGCAACCTCTCCACCATGTTCGTCAACGCAAAGATCATCTCTCTCGCCAGCCTCTTGCTCGTCGCATGCGTCGGCGCACAAGCTGGTATGTCCTTCATCTCTTCCTCCGTGTCATCCTTCCTGACCACACCGGAATAGATTGCACCGTCACCTCTACCGTCACCGGCGACAGCCCATACACTACCACCGTGACCAAGACGATGACGGTATACCGACGGCCGACATGCAGAAGCGCGTCGTGACTGAGACCGTGACGGTGCAACCAACGCCCGAGGTACTTCAGAAGCGTGCCGTCATCACTATCACGATCACCTCGACGTCCACCACCACCACCTCCTCCACGGAAACCGACTCTGCGACATCTACTTCCTCTGTCACCACCACCACGACCTCGACGAGGCCCACCACGACCTCGACCACGACCACGACCACGACGTCTACAACAACCACAAAGCCGGTTGGGACCACTTACGTGGACCCGCGCACGACTGTGACTCGTGCCTCCCGCCCTACGCCTCGCTAGACGTCTCGCTAGCAGAGCATATGGTTTACACTGTTTCGTGACTGCTTTAGTATAGTGGATACTCACCGGCAATGCATTAAATACCTATATGTCTTGATCTCTCATTAAATTTTGCCGTGTCGCACTTCTCTCGATCCAATAACTTATATCATCATTCCTGCTGTGAAACGCTATTAAGACACGTCAATTAACAACAACACCCACTACTCTATGCTTTAAATACTTGCGACTGTCATGGGATAAATTCATGTTAGCCATTGGACGGTGCGAAGAATTGACACCTAGCCATGGAGTAATCAACTTTCGATGTAAAGGCGGAAACGTACAATAAGAACGCACTACTTTAACGCGGAATAATTTGGGCAGAAAAAATGTTTGGTTCAGCGCATAACATCGCATATACCGTACATTGAGAGCAACTTGGGGCTGTTGATCAACGGAGCGGACTATCTACCCAACTGCGAGTATAGATTGAGTATTCGCCAAAAGCCTCCATTCGAAGCGCATATAGTCCTACTGTACGCACATGCATTCAGGGTGGAGGTCAACGTTGAAATTTGAGCACGGTTTCGATGAAATAAAGCAGAAGAGGAAGGCAATAATTTCGGAGATAATCAGAGGTTTTCATGTTGAATTTCGACGAAGTTCATCATCGAAGAAGCTCTAAGCTAAGATATTGTCAGAGGTTGTGACTCACGACTCGCGTCGCGTCACGGATTGAGCACCTGCACGTGTGTGTGACACAGATCGCGTACCTTTCGAGCGCGATTGTCTAAAATAAATGCAGTGAGCGATCTCGACAAAATCACCTTCTCGCTCGATGGCAGACGCCTTCTCCGCATCATCCTCAATTGTTGGCAAGCAGCGATCGTCTACCGGTCATGTTTTACTTCCTGCATCCGAATCCCGCCATAATTCTGTCATCGTTCATCTCGTTCCCACTCGCACACTCGTTAGATGGACATTTGGACGTGGAACCGTGGTACGTGCTTCTACAATCTTTTTTGCTTTTCAGCTACACCACATATACGTTACACTCTGGATGAATTCTCGAGGCCAGAGTCGGCATCTTGCTAGCGCTCACTGACAATAACCCCAATGATATAGATATGGAGGATTTGGCCTGCGGTGCTCCTTCATACGCTCTTTGCTGCCGGTGAGTTCTTCTCCTATGGCACAATATTGGTGTATATTTCTCACCTCCGTGTTAACGGACATTCTCAGCGGTCGTTTCTCTTTCACTTCGAACTAAAGTCCATCTTGGAATCCCTAACGTCATGCTGACACTCCTTGGTGTGGTGATTGGTTTTGTGATTTCGTATCGCGCCATTTCTGGGTACGTTTCATCTTGTATTCTTGTACAACCTCCAATCACTTCATGGCTTGCTTTCATCGTACAGTTACGACCGCTATTGGCAAGGCCGCAGCGCGTGGTCTGACGTTGCAAAAGTCGCGCACCTTCACTCGCCTTGCGTGGATACACGTGCCTCTCAGATTAAAACCTCCATCCGATGCAGAAAAGAACGGCGAGAAGGTCAAAGTGGAGGTGTCTGTCGTAGAGCGTGTCATGGCAGAGAAAAATATGGCGTTGGACCTCGTTGAGGGGTGCGTATCAGTTTTGCGCTAGCCGTACCTTCTAGTCGTCTTTCAAGAGGCGATATAGCACCAAGCGACTTACGATTTACGACCAGTGGCTTCTGAATTTTCTTCCTAGGGCATATCTTCGAAATGCTCATGTAATATCAAATAGGTATGCCATTGCGCTGAAGCACCATCTGCGAAGTAAGTATTTTGCCTTTATTCGCTCTAAAGTCATGTCTGATTCAAGACTCAGGCGAGAGGGGGATTTATTATGAGGATTTGTACCCGCTGGTAAGGCCACTGCATGAGGTATGTCTCAACACTTTCTATTTATTATCTCATAACTGTATCCGCCAGCACGCTCACCATGCTCACCATGACCATGACCACGAGCGTGGACGCCAGCCCAAGGCGAGCCCAGACAAATCCGCTCCTACCGTAGTGGAATCACCTTCCATACTGCAAGTAGAGCTACCTTCCTCCTCCGCGAACGGCACAGCTACGCTCGACGCCCGCCCTAGTGCAGCGACACATACGCAGGATGCATTCCGCAATCCTGTGATTCCTCCGCTTAATGCCTATGGGGCGGTTCTCACCCCCGTGCCACCTCCGCATCCGCGCGTCGATAGCGAAGACAGCATCAGTTCCGAGAGACGTCCGCTCCTCCCGGGGTCCGTCCCGCCTCGCCCCCGGCGCAGCCCCTTCAACAGCGTCTTCGCAGATCTTGTTCCTTTTAGCAATGTATGGCGAGTGCTCGGGTGGATGCTCGGGTGGCGGCAGCGGAGCAGCGATGTGGAAGGGCAAGAGAGGGAACAGAACGGGGACGACGTTGGTAAGTCTCCACGGAATACTCTCTTCAATAAAGTCGCGCTGATGGCTGATGTCGCTCCTGGTACAACAGTCGACGTGACACAGCCGGGCGCGCGGCCAAATCCGTACTCGCGGATGCGCCTCAATACGGAGACAAGCAGACGCCTTGGTCTCTCTCATGTAAAACATAGGCCGCGCCTTGCGGGCGGGGGAGAGAACTTGCCGTTAGAGATCGTGAGGTGCCTGAGTATCTGGCTGAGCGTGCTCGATACGCGGGGATG
Source organism: Grifola frondosa (assembly GCA_001683735.1). Classification (NCBI taxonomy): domain Eukaryota; kingdom Fungi; phylum Basidiomycota; class Agaricomycetes; order Polyporales; family Grifolaceae; genus Grifola; species Grifola frondosa. Next base: position 47,968 of record LUGG01000038.1, on the reverse strand, counting down.
TGTTCCGGGTACGTCGTAAACTTCCTGTGCATCCTTCCTTGACCCCTTCATCCATGTTCCCATTTTGCTATAGGAAGTGCCTTAGGACCTATGATTGGCTGCATGACGAACTTTGAAGATCACCTGTCAAGTGAGAGATCTATTGTTCTTACTGTTGAGAACTCTATCGCATACGAGAGTGTCTAATCCACCCTTATAGCGTTAGAGAGGATTTTGACGACGCCGCTTCCATTGTGAGTACTCCGCGCATGCACCATTGTTTACCTGTTCTAAATGGACCCCTCATCTTAGCGTATACTCCGTGCACATTCGGTACGTCCTTTATGTTTATTCCTATCCCTCGTTCAGCGATATCTGACTGGTGGGATCACTTCATACAGGCAGTAAGTTCATCTTTCGTAGTTGATGTACGAAAGTCTCAATGTATTGTCTGCGACTGTTGCAGCACCGTGTGGATATACCTTTTCTTTCTGCCTTTTCAGCTTGTTGACCTGTTTGGATGGTATGCTATACCCGGCGTGGGCATCGCCGCATTTATATATCTCGGACTAGTAGCATCAGGCGAGGAGCTAGAACAGCCTTTCGGTGCGTGTCCGTGTGATCGTGAATTTTGTCTCCACTATTTGACATATAACCTATTCCAGGATACGACGAGGTAATTCTTGTCTTCCTTGATGTGCTTGTCATCCACGGTCTGACGTCCAGCAACTCCGCAGAATGACTTGGACCTGGATTTCTTCTGCCGCGAAGTGGTGCATGCAGACATCGAGCGACTGAAGCGCATGCCGTGCCCGAACGTATACCTTGACATGCATCATACCGGAGACCGAATCGAACTGGAAAACCCTAGTGATATGGAAAATATGCCGATAGACAGGGTGTTCGGTGAGCCAACGCGAACTTCTTGAATTCACAGACATAATGCTGAACTCGTACTTTCGCAGGCGGCCGGCATTGAAGTCCGCTCGAAAATTGATGGTATCATTATAACTGGAACTGAGCAAATTATACCCTGCCAGTGCATGGGGTTATTCATGATCTTATACGAATTCTACAGCATATGTAATGGAAGGAATACAATGCCATCTGGAAGGTATAGTCTCCAAGATTTGTGGGTAACGATAATCCGATAGGTAGTCTCCCGGCACTGGCCGTATTTCGACACCATATATCCCGATGTCTCTTATTACATTCCGACTCGAATCTGTGTCTGACGCACTTATCGAAAGTCGTCGTCTAGAAACATTGACCGTTCAACGTTCAAGCTTCAAGCATGGAGTGTGCCAGTCGTTCGTGGCGCGAGCGACAGCGAGCAGTAAAAGAGCCAAGGGCAGAAGCAACACCACCATGACAGAAGGAAATTATAAGTAGAGAGGATTTTGAATTCAATAGCCGCGCGCGTGATCGAATTGTGGGCGTTTGTTTGACTGTTGTTCGTTAACTTTCAACTTACACCCGTTGCACGTACTTACCGTATTTTCGAAACTTAAAAGCACGTTTTCGGATCCAAGCAATCGCTGATTTTTCCATCGCGGAGAGGATTGCACGACAACATCGACGATACTGATCAATCCACCCATGCCCATGCCACCCCCGATTTCCGTCGAGTCCTCCGCAGCTGCACTTAAAGCAGCCCTCGCAAGATTTCAATTATGGGAGGTAGACCAATGTAGAGGCAACAGTTCCGGAGTCAATCTCGAAATCGACCTCCACGAGCTGAGCAAGGATGACAAGAGAACACTGTTGGACGAGATGGAGTCCTACCGGTAAGCTCTCTAGTACCCCGTTGTCACCTGCAACAGTATTAATGCCCCCTGAGGTCTAAAATACTAGACAAAAAACTCACTGTATCTCGTCGGAATCCTACCCATGAGTTCGTCATCAGCGCTCTCATCGACGCTATGTCGGATACTGGGGGCCACAAAGAATGGAGCCATTGCATCAAACGTAGAGGCATTCATGTCTTCACTGACCAATCCCTCTATAAGGATATTGGTTACGGAATCTTTCCCCCGGAGGTCAATACCCCATATCGTGATCCTGAACTGCGTTATCACCGTGTCACTCCCGTTATATGCTGGGAGATAATGGAATCAGAATGGGATCTCCGCGATACTGCATCCCGCCTGATTTGTTCCAACAGCGGGCTTGTGCGAATGGTCATCACTGTCACACTCACGGAGGGAGTAGGACCTTCCGCAAAGTGGTTTTACATATATGGGAGGCGGAGGATGCGGTGTTACCACGGCCACCTAAGAATGTGGAGATGTATACCATCTACGCTGTCCGGCAACAAGGGGAGGCGCCAGACACAGATTCCGACTCAGAGGGCGAGTTGGAGGATGGAGAAGTTGCCACTCTTGAAGGGAAAGGCAGACCTGCGACTTCCTCAGAGCCAGACACCGAAGACAAGGTCGATAACGAGGATGAGGACGAGAACGAAGATACTGATATGGAACCTGGAAGTGAACTTCTATACTTTCCAGAGAAGCCTTTCCTCCCAAGAAGGTTCCGGCTATATCGCCCCCGTGAAGGCAGCGACCTGGTCATGAGCACGGATGCGAAGTTAGTGGATACAATCAAGGCAAAACATTTCTTGTGCTCGTTTCTCCATACTACCAATTAACAGTGCCCCCCTTTTCATACAGCTATTCCCGGATCTTGATCCTAATGCCGAACTCCACATTCGTCGCACTCACGTTGATCGCAGTTTTTGCCCCTTCATTCTCAATAAGTCTCCCAACAGCGATGATGATGATGAATTCAACTTCAACAGGGAGAGGACGAACGACATCATTGCACAGTGCAACCTCCAGAAAGTAGCAACTCAACTTCATGCATATGTCCGGGATAATCAGACACACCAAGATATCCTCGTCAATGAGGCCTCGTGCCCATCGTGGTTCCCCGCAGTCCACAATATTTTACTCGAGGCGACGCGCAGGTTTGGGCCGGGTATATATGTAACATCAACCGGCCGCATAGGGAGGGCGAAGAAAGCATTAATAGGAGACAATGCTGCCGAGCGTTGCGAGCCGGGCCTGGCGCAGGATGATCCATGACATGATATAGATACACTTCGGGGAGACCGGAGAAATTTCAGTGACCTTAACATGCATAGTTGAGGCTTTAACAATTAGATAGTCTGGAAACACTCGAGCCAACAGAATAAAACTTGTCTAGAGGACATAAGGCTTGTACGAGACAACTAACCGCCACTTCTGGCTCACAGCCCTCCTCAAGTCACGTCCGAACTGCTGCCGTGTTCTCTTCTCCTCGTGAAACTGCTCCTGCTGCTCGAGCACCTCAATGGCCGGCGCTGTGACATCCATCCATTTAATGCCTTTCGAGGACAATTCGTCGTCTGATTTGTCCTCGTACTCCTTGACGTGTCGTTTTCCCTTTTTTGTCTTGCGCTTAATGTCTGGAGGAGGACCATTGCTTCCACCCGTATAACACATAGGACCTTGTGCCAGAATGATGTCGATACATCGTGGGTGGAAGAAATACTGAACAACATCAACAGTGGTGAACTATAGTTCATCCCAAGCATCCGACGAACGTACGTGATTCCAGTGATCGATAACGTCTGCGACTGGACTCTTCTTCTTGCTCTTCACATGCGCCTCCAACGCTTTCGTCATCAGGTATCCTGCGTGCTACAAGTCGGCTCTTGTAAGCTCCCGTATAATCCAGAAGACGCACCTCCAACAATTCCGAAATTCACGGCCATCGGGGCTGCTCCCGCTACGATGCGGTTCACCGGGGCCAGCGTCTCCACTGATTGCACGTCGCTCAAGAAGCGAGCCCAATCCCTCTCATTCACATCGTGTGAGACGAACGGGTGTGGCACTACCGATGACGGGGGAGGCAAAATCGGAAAACCGTCCTCCAAATTTGCACTGTGGGCGAGCAGCGCGCTAGGCGGGAATGGCGCGTACGATAAATTCCTCGGGATACTGCGCTGTAAAGAGGACGGTGGAGAATCGATCAGCGGAGACGAGCGCATGCTGGCTGAGCGCGCGACAGGTGTGCGGCTTTTCACGCTCTCGAGCGTTGTCGTCGAACCTGTGTCAGACCGGGAGTAAATGGATCTGGAACCGATCATCGAACTTGTGTCTGATGATGATACGGACGACGGGGGAGCAGGAGCATAGCAGGAAACTGTGGATTCTGCTATTGAGGCTGCTCGGTGTAAATAATCGCTTTGGTCAGCATGCGGTACTCCATAGGTCGCATGCCGCTGTTCGTGACTGGTCGACTGTATACCTTGGCTAGTGAACGGCATGCCCTGTATCGTGTACGGGGAATCCTGGTTGTCGTGAACCATGCCTTGACTTCTCTGCCAATATTCTCGGCTCATGGATGGCCCTCCGTGGTTGTCATATGCTATGCGTCGATATGATGCACCGCGGTCGACGTATAACGCGCTTTGGCTACCGGGCTGTCCGTCTGGATTTCCGTACAGCACATCACGATTGGGATAGGGCATGTTTTGGGTTGTAGATGGTACGCCTTGGCTATTGTACGGTGTGCCTGGGCTGAAGGGCGACGCACTTTGGAAGTCGTGCGGGAGGCCTTGGTCATCCGACAAGCCACTTGATGGAGGGGGATAATGTGTGGGGTACGCGACTGGCGACGCAAAATGGGAAGGGTCATCGTATGAAGGTGGAGGGGGTTCGGCCGGTTCGCCCTCTTCATCTAGGCCGTACTTCGGCCCCGCCTGCGGGGGAGAGTAGCCGACTTTCTCGTAAGGGTATACAGTTCTGTGCGTATCCATCGTTATTGGTGGTAGGGTTTGATTCTCGGAGAATAGATAAGGGAAGGAGGTGGGTTGGGTGTGGGACGCGCGCCCACATTGCGCGGGGTTTTATCAAGAGAAATTTGTTGGGCGCTCTCGCCACCGTTGATGCTATTGCTCGCGGTGAGCACATCATATAACCATGATTATCGAGGCGTGATAAATTGCAACTGGCGGAGGCTGTGCTCGAGCCTCGTTCCACGGCTCTGGGTCGACATAGCACGAACACGAGAATACTCGACTTGGAAGTATATTTATGTCTACATTGACGAAGGTAAGTCAGCCTCGGATAATCGCCGGTCGCTACTCTAACAACATACCTGATGTTAAACTATCCCAATACTATGCGCATCATGGACATGTCTTCTATACACCAAATTTGTTGCATTTTGTAATATAATCTTTATGAAGCGTTTGGAATGTATAAGTGGGAGTATCGAGGCGGCGTCTTGAGACGCGGAAAGGTCCCAACTGCTCCCGGTATCATGATCGCTTCTGAACCGCCGCGCGACGTTTGCCCTCAGGCAACAGACCTGCAGCAGACTTTCTAAAAGTATACTCCTGATAAATAAACTGATGAATTCTATGAGGTTACAGCAGAGAGAACGGTGTGAAGTTGGCCTGAAGTTGAAGGAACTTCGAAAACGAGGATTGTCACAGCCACATATCCAAAATAGCAGCAAATAACGCGTGTTCCACGTGATCGCGAACACAGCACGAGACCGCCTGGTCGGACTCGCGTCCGTGAATTATTCCGACCCTTTGTCTGTAACCCTTGCCAAATCCTTGCACCATCCGAAATTTCTTCGCATGATTATGTCTTTGATAATTAAATCGAGGATCGCAACTTGGAGCGGCCGCAACCGCCTGGCGAGCTGTGGTTGAGGGAAACCAGCAGCGGAAACGGCTAACTGTGTCTCTCCAAGTACACCATATGAAGGTACTGATCTGTGCGTATTTTGAGGTTTTATATCAGTAGCACTCATTTCGGAGGTGGAAAGCCAAATTCCCACTTAGCTCGGTGTTTATTGGACATCGAGGTGCTTTCAGGCAAAATCTTAGGCAATCCATCGCGTCGATTTTGATCTAGACTGTCGATGGATATTTTACTCTCTGGACCTGTGTCTGAATCCTTTTTCAGGCCACTTCCGATTCTTGTACTCGGATCGACAGGCTTGGAGTGATGGATGGGTGGGCGTGCTTCCGTCAGCCGCAATGCTCTCGAGCATAAATAAGTGCGTATCCAACTGCTAGCCTTCACCATTCTCATCCATTCTTTGATATTTCTTTTGACACATACCTCTCACTCTCCTCCCGCACACTGACAACTCCATCTTCTTCCTTTTATCCTTCGCTTTCATACACCTAGTCCTCAACCTCGTTGTTCCCTCGTCCTCGCCATCTCCAATTGCCTCTGACGTACTCATCTACATCAAATCGTCGGCCTCTTAGATGAATTTCAATGACGCACCACCGTGTTGGAGGAACAAACAACGCTTCCCCAATCTCCCGGAGGCACCGTCAATTCACATTCGTCGTCTTTCGGCAAGCTCAACAACAAGTTGTCCAAAACGTTCGGTCTCCTAGTAATGTGTAAAGTGTCGGCGGTGTTTACATCGCAATTTGACAAATATTCACATGGACCTATTCGCGAAGATACACTGCCCTAGTCGTGGCCCACATGAATGCGGTATACCTTTCATTCAGCGCAGCGAATCCTCAAATCTGTCGTTCGACGTGCAGGTCCAGCGCTAATACCCGGGATCTCACCATCAGACTTATCTATCCTACACTTGGGTCTCCATTCCATGCCATCTGTACAAATCTTGAAGACTATTTTCTCGACTGGCCGCTCTTCAAGTTGAGGTGGCGGCATTCCCACGAGCGAGCTATCTTTCTAGTTACGACTATCTGCACGCTGTGTTTTAACTTAGTGCGACTTGTCGCTAGCTATGGCGCTTCTGTCCAGAGCTCAGTGGAAGATCTCGCGATGTCGGTGTTAAAAGGCTCCCTGATTTCGGTCTCCCCTCAATTATCCAGGAACTCGCACTACTTGAGGCTATCTGCTCTTTGCTCTTTGCTTCACTTCGTTTCCTAAGGATTCGGACGATATCGAAGCATCTCAGATTCGAGTGTCCTCTGGTTCCGCTACTTCAGTCCAACACGCTTCGGTGATTTTTGTGCTGTCGTTAGGCATGCGAATCAAACCTCTGTTATCCCGTTCGGATCATGGGATTATGTTTCTTGACGTATTTTTGACCCACTCGATCCTCGATCCGCTAGCTATGCATCGCAATCCCCACTCAATCATCTTTGCATTGTACTTTCGGAGGTCAGCGTATCGACCTTTTCCCGAATTATCAAGTAACGCTGGGTCATGGCCGAGCAGTGAGCAGGAATTAGCTTATACAAAGCATGCAGCTTCTTGAACGTCCCTGCGCAATGCCCTTCTCTGGCCTCAGCATTCTGTCTTTGCGTCTCTTGTCGACATTCGTTCTGCTCGATACTGCAAGATTTGCCTTGCTCTCTTGCTTATGTCCCGGAATTGTCTTCGGTCGTCCGCAAATTCCTGCCGGTGCGTCAATCAGCATGTATTATGCTGACATGGTATGCGGTCAAGATGTCATTCTTCCGTAGCGTCAGTTCATTCGCTCTTCCCACACGCAAGTTCAAACTCAGGCTCTGTCCGTGTTCGCTGAGCTCGCTCTTGGGAACCGAGGCCATGTTTCGGCCATCTTCAGGATGCAGCGGGGTGCATTGGCTAAATGTCGCGCCAGATTGACCTGATCCAAGAGTCCTGAACTCGGCGGGCAGACTATTCTCGCTTGCTCGCTTATCTCAAACGGTCCTCGATTTTGTGAAAATGATGAGGACGCTCTAAGCTCATCTTTCGTACTCAACCTTTAGCAGCATATGATGATAGAACTATTGATCCCCTTCAAATCAAACCTATCGCGCTGGACTCGGCGCGATCCTCACTTTGGATTCATGGCCGGCGTATCGAGCTATTTCTCCGTCCATTTCTGGCACGTATTGTATGTATCCTTGATGCCGCGACAATCTGTGGAGCTGCCATTAGCAAACACGCCATGATTCGTATTCCAGTGCCCTTCCCTGGACCTCTTCGTGGCCAAACAAATCAACAGCTGCAATGTTCCCTTTCCTGCACTCTATTCGATCCAGGGAGGCGCGGCTTCACTTGGTGTTTCCGACTTCTTCCTTATTGACGCGGTCTCACGTCTAGTCATTCTGCACGATGCGGACGAAATTGTAACGCCTGTGGATCAAGCGCAGCTTCTCCTTGTCCTCAAATATGCGAATAACTGTCTCGCAGCCTCGCAGCTCTGCAATGTCCGATCACTGAAACCCAGGTCAGATCCAGCAGCAATAATACTGGGAAGAAAAATCGACGCCTTCACAGATATGGCTTTCTTCATCCTATGGACTCTTATCCCCGCCGCATTCCTGATTTGGCGTGCCGGCACGCCCATGGGCAGGCCATCTCCACGCGCATAGTGGGGCATCACTGTCTGCGCATTGTGCATCATCTTAGTCCGACTTGATGCTCCAGTCTGACTATGGCACTTCGGGAGAGCACCTTGCGATATGAGCATTAAGCGGCTCTCTAATTTCAGCGCTGTCGATCATGGCTTTCAACTCTTGACGCTCTTTCCCGCTTCATTTAATCCAGAAAAGCGTGGCTTTGTGATGCAAGAACCGGTTTCTGACAAATGGTCTCTGTGGCTTCTTCCGTCTAGCGGATGAAACCGCACCACCTCTAGATCAAGCGCGTGCTTGGATCGGGCAAAACTCGGCACCTGCACAGATACCCCGCTTCTCCCTGCAGACTCCCTACCCTGCTGAATTTTAACAGCAGGTTCTCCCAGTGTCCGAGCTAAGACTTCAATCCTCCAATATCCTCATACAAGCGTTGTGGCCCGTCCGTGCCATCAGCGATGAGCTCTGTCTACTACTGGCAAACCGCTGTGGCTATCTCTGTCTGCCTCTTTGAATCCTTAGCTTTGCATCTTGGATGGCGTATCCTTCCATTACCTTGCGCTCACTATCAGTCTTATCAAGATATTTGCAGCGATGTTTCCAAACATACCGCATCGAATCAACGTCGGTCGAATGTGCAACACTTGCAGCAGGGACCCCGTACACTCGCAAATTGTTTTCGAGTGGTAAGTCCTTAGCGCTGAGGAGGCCTTAGCCCCAAACTTATCCTGTGCACGAATTTATGACATAGACACAGCTTGGCGAGCATCACGAGTACTCTTCCGCAGGCTTGTATACTTCCACACACGATAAGTGAGGATATTTCCTGTTTGTATTCGCAAACTTCCCTATGCGGACTCAAGGTACCTTCAGAAGTTCAGAATCATGCCTCATTCCTGACTGCGCCAGGCTTCCTTCTTTCAAAAACACAGTTTTCATTCCCAGGGGGACACAGATCGACTTCCCGCTCACCAAATACGTACCATCTCGGCATTTCCGGGTTATGAGGAATTTGATGGTTCCTGCGGCGGCGTCAGCTGATTGCGCACGTACGTTAACACGACCCACAACAACTGACTTTGGGAAAGCCCAGACCCTCCTGACCCACTCCCTTTGCCTAATCCGAGGGTTGCGTATCAAAGCTGACACCGATGCGCTGGGGCAGCATTGACGGCCGCACGAAACATGTCATTGCTTTTAGCCGCGACATGATGCGGAATGCATATAAAGTCGTGATGATGCTCAGCACCTGTCATATCTCTCGAACCTCGAACACCTCGACATGTCAGCCAAGCTATCGGACGTTGTGGACAAATCATTCGACTACGTTGTGATTGGAGGAGGCGTGAGTGTAGCCCGTTCCAGGTCCATTTAGTTGCATTCACCTCTCTTCGAGTAGACTGCAGGGCTGACACTAGCCGCACGCCTCGCTGAGGACCCGCAGCGCTCTGTCTTGGTTCTGGAGGCCGGAGAGCCGAACTTGGACGACCCGAAGATTCTTCTTGGGGCAAGCTATGGCCTCACCTTCGGCGACCAAAAGGTCAGCTTCTAGCAATAAAGAATGCGGAAATTCATATACTCACGGTCGACAATCTCCTAGTATGACTGGTGCTTCCAGACGACTCCGCAGAAACCATTGCAATAATATGGCAATGCCCTGGAATCGAGGCAAAGGGCTAGGTTTGCGTGCAGCCGATGTATCGTATGCAGAGTCGTGTTGACACGTCATGCATCGTAGGCGGGAGTTCTGCGATGAATTTCCTTGTGTGGGTCAACCCTCCTGCTGCCGACGTGGATGCGTTTGAGGAGCTCGGAAACCCTGGCTGGAACTGGGACATGTTCAAGGAGTACTTCAAGCGCATCGAGCAGTAAGCATGCTTCACCTGAGAATAACTATCTAAGCCGACGCTCTCACGCTAGCTTCACTGCGGCATCGGACAATCAGCTCTTCCCCCATACCTCCGAATGCCGAGGCGTTTCTGGACCTATCAAGACCACTATAGCACACACAACTCACCTCATCAATAAGATGTTCCTGGAGACTTTGCAAAAGATGGGTGCACCGCTGCTTAAGGATCCCTACGGCGGAAACGTGCGAAACCGTTGCGATGAATCGGCGCCCCGCACTGACGTTGTACATTAGAATACCGGGTGTTGGACCGGCGCGTCGAGTATGAATCGTGCGGCGGACTACACGCGCTCGTACGCGGCCACCGCCCATTATCTGCCGAACAAGGACAAGCCCAACTTCACGGTATGCGGGATTCTGCATAACACAGCGATCAATCATATAGCTGTGATCTATCTCCGCAGGTCCTCACAGAAGCGGTAGGTGCACGTGTGCTGTTCAGCGATGAGACCGTTGGCGGTGAGGTCGTTGCCGATAGAGTAGTGTTCATCTATGGCGGAACGGAGTACATCGTTCACGCTAGAAAGGAAGTGATCTGTGCTGCGGGGTATGTTCCAGCTTCTTTCACTCGCTTCACTCGGGGGTTGATATTTTCGGGTAGCGCGGTCAAGTCCCCGCAGATCATCGAGCTATCGGGAATCGGACGTCCTGGTGTTTTGGAGAAGATTGGCGTCCCTTTGAAGGTTGCGCTACCCGGCGTTGGCGAGAACGTGCAGGACCATTTTTCATCAGTACGTCCTCCTGTCCTCTTGTTATTGCACTGGATGTGCATTACGGCGCCCGCGCAGATGTTTCGTTCGAGCTCGACCCAAAAATGGAGCACCAGACTTTCGACCTGCTCCGTGACGCGGGGTTCATGAAGGAACAAGCGCGGCTCCAGTGAGTCTCCCCCGCCCACACACCACTGTATGTGACGCTTACCCAAATCCAACTTAAAGGGGGCTCGGCATGGAGAATCTCCACCGATACGCCATCGGGGCCTTCGCCTACCTCCCTTTGTCGCTCGTCGCCTCCTCGGACGCGCGTTCCATCGGGGAAGGCGTAGCGGCTTTGGTCCAGGAGCAGAAAAAAGGTGGTGGCCTGCCTCCGGCGCTTGCGGAGCAGTACGATGTTCAGTTGCGCATACTCGAGGATAAGTCGCAGCCGGACGTAGAGCTGATAGCGTTCCCCGGGTTTCTAACCTCGTGTGAGTCACCACATGGTCGAGGCGAATGGGGCGTTGACGCATGATACAGCGACCCCGGAGGCAGGGAAGAGATATGTTGGTAAAGCAGTGCTATGGGCGATGCGTTGGCTAATGCTTTAATTCTTGTCGTTTAGCTCACGGTTATGTGCATGCAGCAGCATCCGTTCTCGAGGTATGCGTCGCTCTGGCGTGTGCTTGGTATGTAGCTGACGCGGTGTCACGCAGAGGCTCTATTGTGGGTCAAGGGCTTTACTATCGATACACCGCTCATGTTCCATTAGCATGCTCATAGCGGGGATCCACTTGATCATCCCGATATCGACCCGCGTGTCTTCGAGAACCCTTACGGTGAAGAGTATTTGTTGCCTGATATCAAATCTAGCTCTGAAAGCTGTTTTCAGACCTGGATATTCTCGTGCAATCCATCAAATTTGTGCGCAAGCTGGCACAGACCGAGCCGTTCAAGTCAGGCGTGGTTCGGGAAGTCGACCCTGGTCCGAAGTGCGTCACGGATCAGGAGCTCAAAGGTAAGACAGCTGCTTGTCTGGCCGGTTCACAGTCTTCTCTCACCTGATTTTTTGAATGTGCAGAGTATGTGAAGAATTTCTGTCACACGTCGTGGCACGCCATCGGGGGCCTGAGCATGCTGCCACGCGAGAAGCACGGTGTGGTGGATCCTGCGCTGAAGGTGAGGTCTGCCGACAGTGCTCTACTCGGATCTAATGGCCGTTCGCTAGGTTTACGGGACCAGGAATCTGCGCGTGGCCGATCTGTCCGTCGTGCCACTGCACATCGCAGCGCACACGCAGACTCTGGCTTATGTTATCGGCGAGAAAGGTGCGCTCTATGATTTTCGTGTAGCGCTGTTGTGTTCATGACCTTGGCTCTGCTTCGTAGCTGCGGACATCATCAAGACGAGTGGATGACCTGATCCAGGGGCATGCCACGATGACTGAACGAGGCATCGCATGTTAACAATCCTATGGACGCAAATGTTAGCCTGGTAACTCTTAGTGTGGAACAGCGCACACGGACAAAAACTTTGTATGACCCGAAGCCTGCAATGAGTTGCACACACGAGCGCGAATATTGCGTGTACCAATTTCAATTTAGACCGCTGGTGGATGTCGGCAAGGCCATTCCGATGGCTGGTCTTGAATCCTTGAATCCACGATGCTATTGCTTCGCATGATTGTGTCGGATGGAGGGTGGTAAGGCTGGTGATCGCAATCGGAGTGTTGACCGCCTGCCAAATTCTGGTTGGCAGAGGCCGGCAGCAAAGAGGGCTTGGCCCTGACTGTTTGTTTACAAACTACGCTGTGGGTAAAGTGCTGATATGTTTGTGTTTTTAATTATTTTTCGTGGATGAAATATTCGTTTCGCGATGTCAACCGCTTCCGTCTACCGAAATGCTTTCAAGTATAAATGAGTACGCATCCAACTTCTAACCTTCAGCATTCTCATTTATCTTTCTTTTGATACTTATTTCTCATTCTCCATCCGCATGTTGACAATAACTCCATCTCCTTCCTTTCATCTTTCATTTTCAGTCCTCAACCCCGTTGTTCCCACATCTCCGCCATCTCCAATTGCCTCTGGCGCATCGATTTACATCAAGCTTCGTGTGTTCCCTCCGAAACGGTGCGCCGTTGATATTCATCTAAGAGGCTGACCGTTTTCTCCCAGTTTCCAGAAGCAATGCCAACGCGCACTCGTCGTCCTTCGACAAGTTGTCCAACCATTAAGTCTCCCAGTAGGTGTCCACCAGTTGTAAATTCTCGGTGGTGTGCATATCGCAAACCTGACAAATATTCACATGTACCTATTCGCGAAGATACACCACCTAGTCGCATCCATATCAATACGGCATACCCATCCAACGCAACGAATGCTCAAATCCGTGGTCGGGACGTGCTGTCTAGCGCTCATACCCGGGGTCTCACTATCGGACTTATCAATCCTGCACTCGGATCTCCACTTGAGTTTTGACACGGACCTTGAAGACCATCTTCTCGACTAGTTGGTGCGCCACCAATTCTGCAAGCAATATTCCATCTCGAAGCGCATAGTGGGGTATCTTTCCGACCATGGCTATCAGTAAATTTGTGGCACCTTAAATCCGACCTGTTGCTCGGGTGTGGCAACGGCGATTCTGTCAATATCGATGAAGAAGATATCAGCGTTGAGCGGCAAGATTTTGGTCTCTTGCATTCCTCGAGCTCTTCCCTCTCAAATTGTAGGTTCTACTCCAGGCACCACGAACTGGCGCTACTTGGTCGGCCACATCACAGCACCTCGGATTCAACACCGCAGTGATTTCTTAGATATGCCAATCGCAATTTCGTGCTCGTGTCATAGCATGATGCTTGGTAGTGTATGTTGACACACTGGATCCTCAATCCTCGGCCGCGAAAGTAGAAAGGAGACGTCCTACGGCGCTCTGGGAGTGCGTGATGCGTTTCTCGGTTACCAAGTAACGCTCGATGTACAGCAGATATTCGGAGCTATACGCGTCCTGCGGCCTTCGCAGCGTCCCCGGGATGTTTCCCTCTCGCCGGATCATCTGGTTAACGTGCTCCTTCCGCGTCTCCTGTTCGACGCTGCAACGTTTCCCATCTGCGCTTAGACATGTCCCGGACGTGCCTGCGTAAGGTTCTCCGCAAATTCTGCCGTGAATCAACGCAACAGCAATAGTATGTGTTCGCGCAAGGTGGTTTCTCTTCAATTTGTTTGCTCTCCCCCATACAAGTCCAGGTTCAGGCTATGCAACAACACAGCTGGAAGTACGACTCTCAGTGTTCGGTGTGCCCACTCCGGGAATGACGTCCGTATTTTCATTGTCTCCAGAACGCAGTGTGCCACATTAGTCGACTGCGGGTGGAGTATTCTCGCAGCTCACCCAAAATAGCTGGCATCGCCGCACAAAACTAGTCCCACACATGCTTGGCGATAGATGTGCGGGTGTTGAAACCAGCCTCGTCAGGCCAGACTTTCCATGATTCCCACCTGGGATATTCTCTTGGCGTATTTCCGGTCTATACGGTATGGACGCCATCACGGTCGGCGTGCGGACGTGCTGGTGGCCCGTCTTACGCACATCTTCGTGGCGGCGCGATTCGGTTCTTGAAATATTGCAGCTCCCCTTTGCCGCGCTCCACATCGCAAGGACTGGTTTGTTTCTGGCAAGCATACAGGTTTCCAGGGACTGGAGGGCTTGCTGCCACCATCGAACCTAACACCTATATCGGGGTTAGGTGTCCAATACGGCGTTTGCGACGTCGACTGCCATTAAATATTAATATCCTAACTCTCGGTGTCTCTAGGTCGATGTCATACTACATTTGATTGCGCTGCAGCAAAAAAGTCGGATCTTACAACGGACGGGGTGTCCGAGGGTTCCAGACAAGTCGCGTACTAGGCTTTCCAACTCATGTCAAACTGCCCCGCACTCGACTCATTTCTTCCAATGTCATAAGATTAATAATCGAGAATCGATATCACTAATTGTATCACAATAGTCTCGTTTGCCTTTATAAAACCTCGTTCGAAGGCCTCCCCTCAATGTAATGGTCGGCCGTCTCCCCACTGGTGAGCCTCCCTCAGTTGCATAAATGAAATTTTCCAGTGTGGTACGCCATACTCACTTTCCTGTAGTCTCGTAGATTCTAAATCCCAGGCAACATTGCCTGCTCTGCGCCTCTAGCTTTATGAAGTGCATTCTGCCACGACCAGTGGTCGAGGCAGAGGCGGATCACGCCATTGTGCTTCGTACTACTTACCTCTGGCGGCTCTCCACACGAGCATACGTATCGTATATCAAAACCTTGAAGTTTTATCTCGTTCGTGGATGGCCTGCCCGTTGCCGTCCAACGCTTCTCCGATGACCGTCCTCGCCGGGTGTCCACCGCGGATCGCATAGCGGCCCCCGACGGCCTCCTGAAATATCCTCAACAGACGCACCCGTGGCCGCCCATCCATCCAACGTCAAGCCTAACCTCGTATTCTGGCCCGTCCGGTTGCACCTCCGGAAGTATCCCTTGCTCTCCTCAAGATCCCCTTGACCCGTGATTTGACCCTATAGCACTTGTTGAACGTGCCAAAGACCGAGGCGCCGGCATTAGTTAGTTGATGCCCGAAGAGCATGAGAACACCGTGCCCCATCAGACCACTCGACATTGGGCTCCTTCGAACCCATCGCGCGCACGATTCCCCAGGCGCCTGTAGTGACACGGTACTATGTTCCACACTGATGCTCTGCTCTGCCACTGCGCCATGCAAATCCTACTAATATTCTGATAACAAAATACAACAGTTAATCGTTACATTCAGATGAGTCCCGACTCCGCACATATCTTTTTAACCACTCATACAATCGTTCCCCATGACCAGAAAACAGGCTTGGCACGCAACTCACGCAAGCACCTCCTCCAAGACTCCAATAATCCGCCGCACCTCCTCCACGGTATTATAATGCACCAAAGAAATGCGCACCACCCCATCCTCGACATCGAGTTTCGGCTCCAGAGTATCCACCAGCGTATACGCATAGAAATGCCCGTACCGGATCCCGATCTGTACACACATCACATAAGCACCACACACAACCCACTCGCAACAACAACAACCATCACTCACCCGCCCTTTCTATCAAACACGCCCACAACGTCCCTGCTCCTCACCGGCCTCTCCCCGGCGACCACAAAACTAATTGTCGGCACCCTCCTTATGCCCGCTTCTTCCTCTCCAACAATCCTCACCCCGCGTCCCGCCTTCCCCCGCAGGAACGCAAGCAGCGGCTCGAGCAGTGTCTGCTCGTGCCGCGCGATCGCATCAAACGCATCTGCGAGCGTGCCGGAGGGCGCGAGCAAGCGGAGGTATGGCGGGACGGCGGCGCATGCGTACACGAGCTCGTAGCCGGGCCCGCCGGGCTGGAGTTTGTACGGCTTGTCTGGGACGTCAAGGAAATGGTGCGCGAGCGAGGACAGCGAGTCGCGCAGCGCCGGCGCGCGCGCATAGAGCACCGCGCAGTGAGGGCCATACACCTTTTCCCGCGGCGTGAGCAAGAGCGTGGGAGTGGGTGAAGGGGGGGGGGGGGTGGACGGATGGAAGGACACACCTTGTACATGGAGAAGTAGCAGTACTCGACATCCCACGCACGCACGTCGATGCGGCGGTGTGGCGCGTACGCGACGCAGTCCACGCAGAACTCGGTCTTGCGTGCGCCGAGCGCGTGGGTCGTGTTGCGCACGGCGCGCACGATGTCCGCGATGGGGACGAGGGAGCCGAGGATGTTGGAGCAGGCGGTGAAGGCGACGAGACGCGTGCGCGGGGAGAGCAGGGGGAGGAGCGCGTCGAGCTGGAGGGCGACGGCGTACGGGTTGTCCGGGGACGCCCCCGGGATGTGCGTCGCGCTCCATAGTTTGATGACGGCGCCGCGGCGCGCGGCGAGCCTCTTCCACGGGCCCGCGTTCGCTGCAGCTCGATCCATATCACGGAGCAGGGTAGGGTTACGAACAGGTCTACGCACACTCATGTTCGCCGGTAACGATGATCTCGTCGCCCTCCTGTACGTCCGCCTCCATCGCGCGCGCGAGGTTCTCCACGAGCATCGTCGAGCTGCTGCCGTACGCGACCTCCTCCGCGCTCTCCGCATTGAACAGCTCCCTCGCCGCCTCCTCGCCCTCTGCGACGCGCGCGGTGCTGTGCGCGGAGACGGCGTAGTCGGCGCCGAGCTGTACGTTTGTGTTGAGAAGGTAGTCGGAGAGGCGTGAGACGGCGGCGGCGAGGCACTGCGAGCCGCCGGCGTTGTCAGCGAAGAGGAAGCCCGAGCTGAGGGCGGGGAAGGCGGCGCGGACGCGGGCGATGTCGAGCGGGGGTGTGGTCATTGTTGTAGGGGGATATGTTGAGAGGGAGGGGTGAGGGGTTGAGGAGAGCAGATCGATGAAACGTGAGCGCGGCCTATAGCTAGTATATATCGCGATGATCTGTGGGATGTTAGTGTACAAATTTACAGTCGGGGTTCCTGTTCCACGCACGTGATCGTGCGGAGAAGGAAGACGTACAGAACGGACGACGGACGTCGGACTGAGGACTCTTGATGAACTTCGATTCAACATGAAACCCTCTGATTCCAGCTGTATCTGCGTGGCGGCCTTTCTCTGTCGCTTTATTTCATTGAAACAGCCCTCAAATTTCAATGTTGACCGCCACCTGAATGCATGTGCGTAGAGCAGACTGTATGCGCGTGGAATGGAGACTTTTGGCGAGTACTCAACCCACATTCGCGGTTGGTTAGATAGTCTGGGCCCTTGATCAACGGCCCCGGGTAGTTCGAAATGTACGGTGTAGCGGATGTATGCGCTGAGCCAAACGTCTCTGTTCTGCCCAGATCATTCCGCGTTAAAGCAGTGTGTTCATTATTGTACGTTTCCCCCTCTACATCGAAATTTGATTACTTCACGGATTAATGCTATCTATATTTTGACGCAGGTGTCAATTCTTCGCACTGTCCCAATGGCTGACATAAATGTTGTCCCATGACAGTCTACCAATGTGCGCGGATATATGCAAGTACCTAAAGCATAGCGTAGTGGGTGTTGTTGTTCATTGACTTTACAAGTGTCTTAATAGGGTTCACAGCAGGAATGACGAGATAAGTCATCGGATCGAGAGAAGTGCAACATAACTAAATTGAATGAGAGATCAAGATGACATATGGGTATTTCAATGCATTACCGGTGAATATACACTATACTAAAACAGTCACAAAACAGTGTAAACCATGCCGTTTGCTAGCGAGACATCTAGCGAGGGGTAGGACGAGAGGCACGAGTCACAGACGTGCGCGGGTCCACGAAAGTGGTCCCAACCGGCTTTGTCGTGGTTGTAGACGTCGTGGTCGTGGTCGTGGTCGAAGTGGTCGTGGGGCTCGTCGAGGTCGTGGTCGTGGTGACAGTGGAAGTAGATGTCGCAGAATCGGTTTCCGTGCTGGAGGTGGTGGTGGTAGACGTCGAGGTGATGGTGACAGTGATGACGGCACGCTTCTGAAGTTCCTCGTGCGTTGGCTCCACCGTCACGGTCTTGGTCACGACGTGCTTCTGCATGTCGGCCGTCGGGTACACCGTCATCGTCTTGGTCACGGTGGTAGTATACGGGCTGTCGCCGGTGACTGTGGAGGTCACGGTGCAATCTGTCCCGGTGTGGTCAGGAAGGATGACACGTAGGAAGAGATGAAGGACATACCAGCTTGTGCGCCGACGCAGGCGACGAGCAAGAGGCTAGCGAGAGAGATGATCTTAGCGTTGATGAACATGGTAGAGAGGGTGCGAATGATGCAAATGCAGCTAGATGATAAGGTGAGGATGTGTGCTGGGAAGGGTGAAGGCTTGTTGCACGAAGTTTGACGATGCGCGAGGTGGTATATATAGGATCCTGGACTCTCGCGGACGACGAGCGGCGGCTGGGCTTGTTGGCGTACATGCATGGTGATTTGCTTGACGGCGGGATGTTAGACGTTAGCCGCTTTGATTTCCGCCGAGGGCGAAAGTTACTCGTCGTTTACCGATAATCACCGCGGTTGACATGGACAGTTTGAACCTGAATGGAGCGGCGGCGTCGTGTACGCCCCATTCAAGTTCAAACTATCCAACTTTCGCCTCGCTCTGAATGCCTCCAGTGCCCATGATTTCCTTGCCTGCCGCGGACTTTCTACGAGAGTCATCACCATCCGATCGCCGATAATTATTTGGTTCCGCTGATGCGCGGAAGTATATCAATTACGACTGCACGCTCTAGGATCATAGTGGCCATCGGCCTGCTACGCGCAACATACCTTCTGTACATAGCCACGACCATGGACGAGCGGTCACCCTCTGTGTCCGCGGCGCTCGCGCGGAGAGAGTGTTGCATGCGCTGCCGGTCAACCTGCCCGAGTCCATGTTACGATGTGAGCCACATCCATTGGTTCGTCATCCCCTTCGGTGCTCGTCGCGGTGTGGTTAACGAGGCATCATCCGCGGTCCTAGAAGGTATATAAGGGCCGCTATGTTCTGCCAAGGTTTCACCATCGAGCCGCACGCCATCCTGCCCACTCACCCACTCCCACACCCTCTACAGGTCTCCTCTCTTACACACATAAATCATTCTCGCCATGCTTTTCAACGCCCAGACCGCTGCAGTGTTCGGCCTCATTCTTGCCGCTTGTGTCGGCGCACAGGGTACGTTGCTGCCTCGACGTCAGTCCACGCATACTTAATATTTTTACAGACTACCCGCCTTACCCTGGCAACCCGGGCTACCCAGGCGACACTTGTGTAACAACCTACTTTACCGAGGATGCGCAGCCGACAGCCACCGCAACCGTCACCGAGATGGTCACAAGGACCCCGCTTCACCCGCGCGGCCTTGATGCTCGGGCCGACATCTTAACCACCACTACTACCACGACCACCAAGACGGATTCGTTCACAATCACCGACACGACGACGACGACGAAGACCGCCACCTCCTCGACGACCACGTCGACGACCTCCACGAGATCCTCGACGACGACGAAGACTACCACTTTCACCGTCGACGGGCCCACCACTACCGTGGATTCGCGCCTTCCCACTGGTCGTTAGAGTGCAGTATTAGGTTTCTTGAAATGGTCATTGCATATCGCCTCGTTGTTTTTCTAAATACCATTTTTCTCTAATCCACACATCTGCGTTGTCGTAAAATCAACGTTGGATTGAACGATGATCATTCTCAAGTAACGGATAAACAGGCATCCCGGGAAAACTTTTATTTGCTTTTTGCGACTCAAACCCATAACTCGGACATGCTGATCTCGTCCAATGTCCTCATATCCAATTGTCAACTTCACTCCCTCTGTCGCGCACAGCATCACGTGATGATACCCGAAATAGCATACGCTACTGCCCAATGAGATGGGCCGCTAGTGAGAAAAGTTTTACGACCATTGTCTTAGTGAGGACCTTTGTCAACCAAGGACATATCTCGGAGCGTGCCGCTACATTGAAATAATCCACGCAAGCTCCAGCACAGGAGAAGGGAATTATATGTTCTCGTCATCCAGACCAATGATTTAATCCAATGTACAAGAATGGGGTGCCGTCGGCCGGTCGATTTTAGTTTGAACTGCATTGGTACGTAGACTCACACATTATTTGATCCATATAACAGTATTGGCGATTATGTGCTCCATTTCATTAAACTTTCTTCATCCCACCATAGATGTCGAGAGACCAATCATTGCGCCTGCACACTTTTTCTCTTATCACAACCAGTGTCGGTACGTTCTAGACCTTTAAGCATTAATATTTACGTCTTCATACACCAAATTTTTCTAGATTCTTCACCCCCTTTAGTGCAGTTTACTCCACGTATATGGCCGGTCAGCATCTACAGGTGTCGTTTGTCTGTGCTTAGTTCTTGAACATGCTTCCGCCGGCGCTCCCGCTTCCTTCATCCATCCCCTTTATCCGCTCTCAGAGCATCTTCCTTGCCTTGTACGGCCCTCCTATCTCCTTTCTCGGTCTCGGTGATCACCCTGCCTCCATCACGTGATCGTGACGGGACGCGGATGTCGGTCGGATAGGAGTTCGAAAAGGGTCATATAATGCCCCGGCTCGCGTTCATCACGAATTCATTCTAGGCGCACAATGTCACAACCATCTGCAGGAGAGTTGACCGTCGAGGCGGTACCCACCACACAAAAACCTACCCCAATATTGGAAGACCAAGAGGACGACGAGGCTTGGGTACGGATCAAAATTGTATGGCCCAGATCAAAGCAGATTTTGAAAGAGCGAGGATGGAGATGGAAGCGCTCAACGCCGAGATACAGCACACCAAGGAAGAGGTCGAGCAGCTCGAAGACGAGGTGGCCGAGCTGAAGGTCAGCATAGCCGAGTTTGGCCAGTCCGTGGATGATCTCAGAAATGTGAGTTCTTTTTCAAGTGCAATCTCTCATATTTGAGCCACCGAACTGAGATGCTTTGATATTGGAGGTGATCGCTGCTGCATCGTTGCCACTGTTGACTAGCTCCGCTGGCCCATGCCCAGCTTGGATGCGTGCACGGCAGTTTAGCTCGATATGATGTCTCATGTAGGTCGGTACCTTCCGAGTGTACGACCACCCGCCGACCTTCGACGGGTTTGCTTGATGTAGATTTTTTTTCGCTGAATTCTGTCTGCATTTTGCTTTGATCTTGCTTTCGTCGATATTGCTGCACTCAATTGTCTTGAACGAAATGATAAGTTATACTCAAGTTGCGCTCGGGCTTGGTTTAATACGCTCTTATACGGTTAAAGAAGGTGTCAGTGGTTTACGTATTCACAGACGGAATGCAACAATGTCTGTACCTCGCGATAAATGTCCGTTCGAAGATGGAAATGGATGATCAAACACATGCGATGAGTGAAATGATTCGGAATAGAAATTAGTAATACGTTATCGAAGTCTATAAAGCGCAAAAATCTGGGACTGACAAAACCATGCATCGTCAGAATACAGCGTCATCCGCGCGGTCTCAAATTCCCTCACAAATCTTGAAGAATACTGATATTAATACAAGGCTTATTGTTAAAGACCATAGCACACGTACATTAAACGATTTGATGATCCGACTGGCTGTTGATGGCACGCTGGATCCTGGCGGCCTGACACATTTTCAATAGGCGAAGTACATCATTCCATCTATCATACCATCCTTCCTCGAATGCACCACGTTCATATGACTCTTCGTGGTAGGATGATTCACAATCACGAATATCGAGCGCTGGAAAGAGGCGGTCGATGGATAGGGTCAGCGAGTCGAGACATCTATACAAAAAGTCGGCATTCTTCGTAATTGTCAAACAACGCAACCCGTGTGACATCACTGGCCAATCGTGAAAAAAGTGCGCCTTGCTGATATCCAGAAAAGGAAGTGAGAGAATTTGAAGTGCGGGGCAACGGCGCGCGAAGTAAAGGAGCACTTGAGGAGTGGGAATTGTCGAACTACGTGTATGTTTGAGCGAGAAGCTCACGAGACCAGGCCATGCATCCGCGACGTTTTGAAGATCCTGGTCCGATACCTCGATTTCATGTGAGCTGAAATTGAGAGTAACGTTTTCGAGGTTGGTTAAGCGGAAGAGTGGTCGTACGATGTCATGAAGCGGCAACACAGTCGGTTGTGCTGTGTTTGGATCTTCGGGCAGAATGATGTAGCGCAGCGTATGGAGCAAGGGGCAGCGCAAACGGATCTCATCGAAGCTTGCACGCACATCACGTAAGCTGGTAGAGGGGATTTTGATACGCAAGGTCTTCAGTGCATAGAGTCCTGTAGAGCCAAAGACATCTTGACCGGAGATGTCAACGTGAATTGACAACTCTACGAGGTCGTCTAGCGTGGATAAGTGTTCCAACAAAGATAGATCCATGACGCCTGACTCTGACACGTCCAATTTACGCAAGTGTTTGAGCCCCGCGATAGCCATGGCAGACAAGGATTGCGCTGGAGCATCGATAACGAGGTCCTGGATGTGAGGTGCGAATACAAATACACTCTGAAGAAGCATTCCAATGGCGAGTTGGGTAGTGTTCGGATAATCAGGAGGTTCACAGTGAAGATTAAGCATGAGATATCGCAAGGAAGGTGAAACGATAGCGGGTAGAGCGGCATTGAATGGTTTTGATGGCTCCCACATCAATGTGTGCAAATGGGGTAGCAGAGGTTCGCCCGCATTCTGCCGCATGAGGTAAACCCAAACGGAGGGCTCAATCCGCTCCAAGGAGAAACAATCAAACGTCACTTTGCGTATAAGCTTGGCATATTGACGGAAACGTAACCAATCTTGTTCGGATATAGCTCCGCAGAGCATCTGATAGGGATTTAGCCACAGTTGCAAAGATGATATGCATGCGTACCAATTGGGAATAGCCATTGGGAATTTTTTCAAGCCATTTGAAAGAGGAAAGCAACTGCAACAAAGGAAAAATGTTGGGGATAGTCCGCCAGAGCGCACGAGCTGCAGGATTGAAAAATGCTTTGCAAACTTGGGTACACCGCGCCAGCGTAGATTCAGATCGAATTATCGAAGTCTTGCATTGATCAAATATCTCATAGAGGATGTCAGGGGTGGACAATGCTTGATGTTGGGACATTTCGTCGTCGTCGTCGTCGTCGTACCAGTACTTGGTGCTGATGTGGGGTACTCACAGCAAGTGACCACCTTGCACGTGGATTGTGACTGACGCGTCGAGCCGGATAATCGAAATCGTCTTATTTATACAGCTGCAGTCAAGTTCATATATATTACATGCTCATGCGCTCTTCATGTCAATACCATTGAAGCCTCCCTGGAACTACACCAAAAAAAGCAACAGCTAATCGTTCGTGGGAGACTAAACACTAGCGACGGTGCCAAGTCACCAGCCTCGGGTGAAGATGGGCCAATTACATATCTCATGCTGGGTAGCGGCGGAACAACTATGAAAGCCATATCCCAGCGTAAATTATCCAATCAATTGGCAACGGGCACTGAGTAGTCAAAGATCAATACGGCCGTCATGTAGATCTAAAACCAGCTTACCCGGTGGAGCATCGACCTCCTCGTCGTTTAAATACCACGCTCCTGCACGCAAAAGTTCTTAGCGTATGATCAGCTGGAGAATTGATTACGCACTATCTCCTGTCATGGTCTTCTCATTGTACGTCTGACCGTCACCCAACCAGTACATACGATTCTTCGCCCCATCTAAAAGCTCGTAGTTGTAGTCTTCCCAGCGAGGGTTCGCGAGCGCGCGTGTACCGTGCAGACACGAACCTGAAGACGATTTATGCATAAGGATCACAACGTGTGAATGAAGGGACGTACCAGGCCACAGTGCAACAATTCTTCCTTCTTCCTTGCCCATCTTGTACCACGAACGACACTTCTCGGTATAGATCGTCTGATACGCGAGAAAGCATCATGCAACACAGCACACCAAATATCCATTGAGCCACCGACCTTTGGGAAGTAACTCTGAGACAGAGTGAGTAACATAAATAATTTCGTAGATAACATACACACCTCGAGATACTCATCATAGTCTCTGACGGCCTCCATCTTGATCTCGATGCTCTTCAGGCGCTCGCGTTGCATCTTTTGTGCGGCTTTGACGGCATATCCTATCTCCGCCTCGAGAAGCACAAGTAAGGAGCCGGAGCCGACGCCAGAGTTCGGGCCAAATGTCATGAACATATTCGGGAAGCCATCAACGCAGATGCTGAGATATGATGTTGGATGGGGACGCCATTTTTCGCGGATATCGACGCCGTTGCGCCCAATTATAGGGAACGGAAGCTGAAAGGAGGTTATGAAGCCTGTGTAGATATCCATGTAATAGGTCAGACGTCTGGATTGCCATGCGAAGCAGCACGAATGACCGACCCGTAGCACAGATGATGACATCAAGGTCTTCGTGCTTGCCGTCCACTGTTTCGATACCGTCGGACGTAATGCGCTTGATATGCGTTGGAATAAATTCTACCTAGACAAGTGACGTCGCACGGTATTTTATTTAGACGGCCTGGACATTTGGAAGGTCCTTACATTATCTTCACAAAGCGCCTCAAGATATCCCGGTCCCGGAGTGAGCCGCCGACAAGCAACAGGAAAATCTGGCATCACTGCGAGCGCCAAAATTTATGAGACTGATGACGCGACTTACACCATGCTATATCGTATACTCACGGTAATCCGCAATCCACGGTTTCTTTGCTAACTTCTTGAGCATGTTTGCCTTGAACAGAGCCCGAGCTACAGCTTGCTGGTCGCTGCCTCGTAAGGTAGACGGGTGGAGAGACTACGCTCTGGTCAATGAAAGCAAGAACGTCTTCCTCACACAACTCCTCACATTGATATCGGCTTCCAACTCGTGCCTGAAATGTTTATAGAACGCTGGGTCCTTTTCGAAAAGCTGTTTGTCTTTGTCCGTGAATGCATCTGAAAAATACCACAACTCAGTGCTCAGATCATGGTTCACGCAAGGTAACGAGCGACTCACAGTTCTCGGAGCTCGGATCGCGCCCCATCATCTCCAAAAATTTAGGGCTTGCGAACGGGACGGCAAGCCAGGTCTTTCCTCTCACGTAGTTACAAACCTTCGCCACTCTCGGCTGAAGAGCGGGCACAATTTGGATAGCGCTCGAACCCTATCAGCCGTTTGGGTAAATACGATGAATACGGCGGACGCCGGTCTCATACACCGAGCACGTACCACCCCAATAACGCCAACCTTCTTGTCTTTCCAGTCCTTCACGGCCTCCTGCCACGTTTTGTCACCAACTTCAAAGGCAGCGCTATGGAACAGCTGGCCCTTGAAGTCCTTCAAGCCCTGAACGTCTGGCCACTCCCAATTGCTAAGTGCGCCGACTGCGGTGACGAAGAAGTCAGCGGTGTCTTCGAATTCTTCAAACTGCCCCTCTTGGGCGGCCGGGCGGCGAATACGCAGATGCCACTTGCCGGATGGCTCGTCGTATTGCGCGTGAACGAGCTCATGCTGGAGCTTGATATACCGCATGAGCTTGTATTTGTCCACTACGCTTTGCAAGTAGGCCAAGATCTCGTGGCCGGGGGCGTAAAAAGACGACCAGTCGGTCTGGAGCTATCATCAGTCATATCATTCGTCCAGTTGACGAGAGCATGAACCTTCTCTTCAAAAGTGAGTTGATACTACGAAGAAACATCAGCAAATGAGTCGTCGTGTCAGAGTTGCACTCACGCAATGGGATGGAATGTCGCATGATAGTCCACTTCGGGATAGTGATAAGAAGCACGCAAATGGTGCATTAGAGAATACTCACGGATATTTGTTGTTAAACCATGTTCCCCAATACCAGCATTCTTCTCATAAATGGTGAGGTCAATGTCCGGCAACTTCTGGGGAATCTGAGACGGCAGACAATGAGGAAAAAAAGATGATGTCTGCAATAAGAGACGAACCTAATCCCAGCAATAATGCCGCTGAATCCTGCACCAATCACGACGACCTTGAGCGGCTTATATTCGTCAATAGAGAAAGTACCCGGAGTGAAGTGTTGTCCCCCGAGAGCATCTTTGACCACATCATCGGTTTGTGAGGCAGACTGTTGGGTAGCAGCGACCCGAGCGGTGGAATTACCCATGGCGTTCGGTGGGAGGTGGATGAGTATGCCGCCCGTCGCGACCAGACACCATTATAAGGTACAGATAAGAACACAGCGCAGTCTAATTGTGACCCATGACTTTCCATGCAGGAAATACTTCCACATCAGTACGAGACATTCTCATGACCAGCGGCGGCAAGCTTTCCAAAGCGGGCTGCGAGTACAATACGGATGACCTTGCATGCGAAAAGTGCGGCTACCGCCGCAGAGTGGCTGCAGATATGTTGACCCGATCAGACCGATCTTGCTGATCAGACGATCCCGCATGAATTGATCATCCTAGGACTGGACTTCAACTTCAATTGAATTCGGCGGTGTATTTGTCAACTGGATCAGCTAGAGAGGCACGGTTACAGCGTATCCAGCCATTGTTTGTTATGTTCCAAGGTGAAGTAGTTGTTACGGTTTTATTCTTGAATTTCAATAACTAAGAAGCCGCTGCAATAGTGAGAAACTTATCGAGAGATGTAGAAAGTAAATCAAGCTCTTTTATAACATTGAAGGGTGCAAGAATACCCCGTCGACGCTTAAGAATCCATTGCTAATGCAGAAAGACTGGCGACATCACGAAAGTTGATGGCGTGACACAAATTTGAGCTCAGTCCCGGAGTCTTCGATGTGGGGATCCTACGTACATGCGCGTGAAGTAGTACCTATAACAAATAGATTGGACTTCGCTCACGGTCACCTGCATCGAGAGTGAGTATTCTAATGACACTTCTTCTCGCTTGATGCGTGGAACGAACTGATACGGACACATCTCACCGCACAGCAATGCCGCAAGGACATCTCGTCGATCATACGTCCAGTTTCGAAGTTGGCGATCGAAAGAACCCAGGTCACTTCGCCATCAACTGCATTCGAAACAGAATAGATATGTTATCCGCGGTGCACTAATTACATACATACATACATACATATTTACATCTATCGCAATACCATGAATGCAAAATGTCTTCTACAGTTGCTCTAGCGATGAATCGATGACGCCTTCTCCCTCCAACCTCCCGACTCCGTTTTTCCCCACAGATCCACCCCCACTCACGCCAAGAACCCCTCGCTCCTCCAAAACGCCACATACCTCCTCAAATCCCCCTCGCTCAGCGGCTTCGACCCCTCCAGCGTCGGCGACGCCCCGCGCGCAACCGCCGTGTCCAACACCACCCACCCCGTCGCCATCCTTACGAACTCATCCTCCAAAAACGGCACAATCTTCCCCGCGGGGTTCCGCACCGTGTCCGTGTCCGCACGCACACGCGCCAACCACTCCGCGTACGGCAGCGGCGCGGCCTCCGCAGGCAGCCCGAGCGCAGCAGCGAGCACCTCAAGCGCCTCCGACCACGGCTGCCGCGCGGGGTTCTCGAGATGGTACACGCACGCGGGGCGCGGCGCGAACAGCAGCTCAACCATCACGCGCGACGCCCTGTTCGCCGGGATCCACGACGCCGTCTATCGGTCCATCCATCCATCCGTCAGCACCCACCGCACTAATCAAGATGCAAGCGTACTCACCCCTTCGACGAGCGGAAGACGGCCTAGCGCAAGAGCAGACTTGACGATCATCGGGACGTGCTCGTTCGCGTTCCACGCACCCGTCGCCTCGGGGCCTGTCAGCTGCCCGATGCGCACGCTGCTCGGCGCGACGCGTCCCTCGAAAACACGTCCCGCCTCCGCGAACACTTGCTCGCACACCCACTTCGCCTCCGCGTACCCGAAATGGTCGATCGCGTCCACGGTGAGGAGTGGTGCCTCTGTGATGGGTGCGGTGTCGCCCGTGACAAGTGGGGCGCGCCCCACGACCGCAATTGAGGACGAGAAGACGATGCGCACAGGCGCGGCCGTGGTGCTGTCGAGCGCGAGCTGCACGACGTTGACCGCCGCATCGAGATGCGGCCGGAACGACGTCAGTGAGCGGTTGAAGTCCATCGGCCACGCTTTACAACACAAACACAGCATCAGTTCCTCATCCCAAAAAACGCACAAGACCGCAACACCCACCGTTGTGTATGACATGCGTGACATCGCGCAATTTCGCGTACACCTCATCCTCCAGCCCAAAGTGCGCTTTCGACAAGTCCCCCTCGAGAAGCTCGATCTTGCGCCAGTGCGCGTCGACCTCCGCACCGACCCGTGCAAACCCGCCCGCCTGCCGCTTCCTCACATCCTCTCCCGACTTCCTGTTCAGCCCGTACACTTTCTGCACGCACGGGTTGAGCGCGAGGTCCGCAAGCATCGCGCTGCCAAGCGACCCCGTGCTGCCCGTGAGCAACACCACAACCGGCTTCGCGCCCGCAGACGATCCCACCCCATTCATCTTCGACGTCCCCCGCAGCCCCGCAACTCGCTCCGCATACTCCGCCACGACCTCCCCAATGCGCTGCGCCCTATCTTTCTTCGCGCCCTCCGCATTGCCGGTCAAGCGCGCGCGGAGCACCGCCGTAATGCGCTCGATGGTCGGGTTCGCGTACACGATGTCCGCAGGGACCTTCCACCTCTTTCCCTGATCCACCCCCGCCTCCTCCTCCGTGCGCGCCACAGACGCGACCAGCCTCCGCCTCAGCATCGTCGCTTGCAACGAATCCATCCCCCTCTCAAAGAAGTCATCCCCCTCGCCCACCTCGCGCGGAATCGTGTACGCGCCCCGGACCATCCTCCCCACCACCTCCCTCAACTCCCCCTCCTCCCCACAGGCAACACCTCCGCGTCCGCCATGTCCGGCGCGCGTACAGCGCCTCCACCTCCGCCGCGAACAACGCCGCATTCTCGTTCCTCGGTATACTCCCCTTCGGCGTCCTCGCCAGCGCTCGATACGCAGGTGTCGTGACGAGCACCATCTCGCGCGTGACGCGTGCATGTGCGTCGCTGCGCGCGTTCCCGCGCTCCACCGCCGCCCAGATGCTCTCCACGTATTCTCTCACCGCCGCAGAGTCCGTCGGGTCCAGCTGCACATGTGGCGCCGCCTCGACGAGCAGCCCCAGCTGGAATCGGCCCTCCCCAATCGCGACCGCACCGCGCACGCGCGGGTCCTCCGAAACCGCCTGCTCCAGACCCGTCGGGCGCACCTTCTCCCCAGTCGCCAGTACGACGAGGTCGTCCGCGCGCCCAAGGATCCTAAAGTCCGTCGTCGGGTGCTCAGGGTTCACAGTGAGCAAGTCCTGCACGATGAACTCCTCGCCGGGCGCGCCTCCGAGCGGGCGGCCCACGAGCCGGAAGTGTTGCGGGGAGTCGGGGTGCGGCTCGATGCGCAGGTCGAGGTCCGAGCGCAGGCGCAGGTAGTGCCAGTCGTATGTGGGCTCGGGGACGACGATTGGCGCGATCGCGCCGAGCTCCGTCACGCCCCAGTGGTTGAGGATCTTCACACCGGCCGCCGCGAGGGGCTCCGCGACGCTGAGCTTCATCGGCGCGCCGCCGACAGCGACGAAGCGCAAGGGCTTGAGTGCTGCGATGCCGCGCTCGTCGAGCTGGTATATCTCCTCCAGGATGGAAGGTACGGTCATGAGGCACGTCGCGCGTGCGGACTTTAGCACCTCCGCAGTGGAAGTACCGGTGGGGATTGTGGTCGCGGCGGGGATGGCGAATGGGAGGCCGATGGAGAGTGACATGCTCGGTGCGAGCAGCCCGAAGCCCTGTTCTGTCCGTCAGCAGCTTGCACAGGGTGAAAAGAAAGAGTACGTACGTGGAAGAGCGGGAGCGTGGAGACGTTCATCCCGCCCGCAACATCAGCCTCCGACAGGCGGTGGCACGTCGCGTACCCGAGGAGGTACGCGTGAGGGTGGTA
Organism: Grifola frondosa; assembly: GCA_001683735.1. Lineage (NCBI taxonomy): Eukaryota > Fungi > Basidiomycota > Agaricomycetes > Polyporales > Grifolaceae > Grifola > Grifola frondosa. Next base: position 17,617 of record LUGG01000038.1, on the reverse strand, counting down.
TATCGGTTTGGGCAGGCCCGTCGTGCCGCTCGAGTGCAGGATGACCACGTTCCTATCCTTGGGGTCCACGAGCGTATTCTTCGCGGGCGCCGCGCCGAAGTCAGAGTCGAGGAACGCGGAGTACGCGGGGACTTCGACGAACGCGGGAGAAACTGCGCCCTCGGGGTCGGACGCAAAGAGCGCCGCGGACTCGGCGGCGAGTGCGGCAAGCTGCGGGGTGACGAGTACCGTCTGCGCGCCCGTCTTCTTGGCAAGGTGCACGACGGCAGGCGGCGCGAGGCGTGCACTCATGCATAGAACCTGCAGGAGCGGTGTCAGTTTAGGATTCCCAGATATCGCTGAAGCAGCACGTACCGGAACGCCGATGCGGAGGAGGGCAACAAACTGAATGAACCAGCCGACATCGCTCGCCATGAGCAACGCGACGGGCTTCGCCTTGACGAGCCCGCCAGACGCGGGGTCGCGCATGGGCGCGCGCCCGATTCCCTGCGCTGCGAGCCAAGCGGAGCATTGAAGTACAGCCGCCTGCAGCTCGCGCATCGTGATGCGGCGCGGGGGCACCGCGGAGTTGTGGTTGTACTGGAGGCAGAATAAGTGGTCTGGGTTGTGCACGGCATTGTGCTCTACGAGATCAGGCACGGTGCGGATGGCGTCGTGCGGTGCATCCTCAGGCAGGACAAGAGAGAACTGCGGTCGAGCGAAGGGTGTGGCGCCCTTGGAGGTGCTGTATATCGAGCCCGGCATGGCAAGGAGCTGGTGTATACGCAAGAAGATAGAAGGATTACGGATAGAGAAGTGGAAGGAGACGGTGTTGTGCGGAATCGTACATATGGATAGGGGGAAAACGATTGTGCGAACGCGAGTCCTGCATAGGTTGCCGTGGTGGTGGATGAAGGGACCGGGGTAGATGGTGGAGGAGGGGTTGCTGCGGGCGACATTGAAGAGGACAGATGAACGTGGGGAGATGCCGGGTGCATTGGAGGCGCGTTGGAGATCAGATCAGCATCGACGCGTCGATCAGCTAGTGGGGTTGCAAGTGCTAGTTGTCGAGAAGCTTGGTGGAACGGACCTGTCACGGTGCGGTGACAGCGAGCATCCGGGTACGCGTCGTCGACTGGCTGGGCACACGAACGTAGACGGATGGTGTCGCGCACGCGGGGTACGTCGCATTGGAAATGTACGAGATATCTGGGTGCATGCGGTGAATGGATAACGAGGGTTGAGTTGCAGCTGATATGCCATATGGAGACTCGGGGAGGATTGTGCAAGATGGCGATGGGGGGCGGTGAGCGGTGAGTCAAGGGAACGGCCATCGGCGCGGCGATGGAGATGGCGCAGTCGAGGGTTAGGAGTGTGTAGTGAGTGAGGGAGATAATAGGCGTCGGCCAACTGTCAACACGTGGTCATGGCCGACATCGACGCCGATGGGAGCTCCGACGCAGCTCGGACTCGGAAGGCATCGCACGGTGGAAGATGGCAGAGGTGAAATTCGTCCTCGATGTCGTCCTCGATGTCGAGTTCTAGGTGGTCTTGGGCCGTCGTCTGGAAGAGACTGTGCTCGAAGACGCTGAGGGTATACACCGATTGGACGGGTGTGGCGCGGACGATAAGGAAGAGGTATCGAAGGCTGAGAGCGCCGCGGAAGCAAAACAAGAACGCAAGAAAGAAGGACTGACGCGCGGTGGCGACGACTGGCCCCGCATCGAGCGGGGGAGGAGGTCAGAATCGGTGCCTCTGTGTCTCCGTGTGTGTGGCGGCATCATCGTCTAACGTTGTTAGGTGCACGGCGGACTGGAGCGCGGACAAGACGCAGCGGGGTGGCAGTGTCGGCGAGGTGCCGTTAAGCGCGCGCGGTGACCGATCCTGATCGCGGCGTTGAGACGGCATCCGAAAAAGGAAGTGAAGATCAAGACGTGCAACGAACCTCCAAAGAAGAACAGACGCTCGACACCTCTCTCATTGTCGCGTCACTCGCCATGCAACCCTGCGCGTCCCTCGTCGACGTCACCCTTCTGCTCCAGCACGCTCGTTCGCGTGACGCGCGTTCTCGTGCCTACGCCAGTCTACGCGAGCCTACGCCGGCCATATCTTGCGCGCCTGTCCACGCTGCATCGCCCGTGCAGTCAACCTTTGCAGCCTTGCTTACCGAACAAGGTACGGACCCGCGTGTACTCGCATCCACTCGCGCACACTCCGCGCACCTCCCAATCTCTCTCTACCACTCTCTATCGTTCCTCCGTCTCCGTTCCGATGTCATCATCCAGATCCTCCACCGCTCTTGTCCCGGATTCACTTATATCCGCATGCCAATCTCGTCCATGATTTTCACTCTTCCTGGCTTCTCTCTCCTAGCCAGTTTCGCTCCATCTCGCTCAATCCCTTCTCCTCATCTATAGATTCCGTAGCCTTGCTTAGACATGTCTGATTTCCTTCCCGACGCTTTCGTCTTCGACGGACAAGGCTCCGCCGCGACTACCTCTTCCCAAACCACCAACCTCGCTCTCCAGGACGCACAGCTTCCTCTCGGCAGCACACTCCTCCTCGCCTGCCACCAGGCATTCCTCAAAGAATTCGCTTCCCTCTCGCCTGCCGACCAGGCCAGCTCCGGCATAGACATCAACGCGTTCCTCGCACCGCGCGCCCTCATCGATGTCCCGCCCGCCTTCCGCGCCAACGCCGTCCTCGCCAACACCAACCTTTACCTCATCCAGCTCCTCCGTTACCTCGCCAACGTCGACCCAGCCTCCTTCGATGCACCGCCGACAGCCGACCTGATCGGATTCTCCACCGGCGTGTTTGCCGCCGTCGTCGTCGCCACCAGCACCAGCATCCCCCAACTTCTCGTCCACGCCATCGAGACATTCCGCTTCGCTTTCTGGCTCGGCTACCACGCCCACCGCTATACTTCTGCCGCTCTCGCAGAACTCGCGCCCACTGATCCCGCACCTTGGAGTCTCGTCCTCTTCGGCGCCACTCGCGCAGAGGCCTCCGATGCCGTCTCCAAATTCAACGCCCAACGCGTACGTCTTCACCTCTGCTCCAGTAACTGACACTAACACTCGCTTTCAGGAGACGGGTCCCCACGTTTATCTGACCGCTATTACGTCCGACACCTGCGTCACCGTCTCCGGGCGCCCAGATGCGCTCGCCGCCTTCACCGCCTCCGCCGCACTCCCCTCCTGCTCCTCAAAGCCAGCAGCCATCCACGCCCTCTACCACGCCCCCGCGCTTCTCGACACCAAGGCTGCGGTCCTCGCATCCCTCGCATCCCGCGCGGTGCGCATGCCAGCATACACCGACCTCGCACGTCCCCTCCGCTCTCCCATCACCGGCGAGCCCGTGACGGAGGACGAAGCGGGCTGCGCACCCACGCTCGCAGAGGCCATCGTCGACATGACCCTCCTGCACCCTGTCAACTTCGACACCGTCGCCCGTGCGCTGCACGCATCGGCCAGCCCCGCGCGCGCGTTCCGCGTCGCCAACATCGGCCCCGGCACGAGTCTCGCGCGCAGCCTCGCGCGCTCGCTGCATGGCCTCGAAGTGTCCGTCGCGGACTGGAGCTCGACGACATCGCGTGCGTCGTCGGCAGCGTTCCCGACGAGCGTGAAGGCGGCGAAGTTCGACGACGCGCGGCAGAGGGAGCCGATTGCTGTTGTGGGCATGGCTGTGAACCTTCCCGGTGCAAAGGACGCAGACGGGCTTTGGTCGCTGCTCGAGAACGGGCTCAACACCGTCTCAGAGGTGTGTGTCATCCCTTCCTCGTTCATTTTTTTGTTTTTTGTTTTTGTTTTGTTTTGTTTTTTTGTTTTTTTTTGCCAGCGCTGATGGTGTGCCGTGCTCGGATAGATCCCGCAGAACCGGTTCTCGGTCGCGCAGTACAACAACGCAGGGGGCAAGCGCGCGTTGAAGACGAAGTTCGGCAACTTTATGGACGCGCCGGACGCGTTTGATAATGCGTTCTTCCGCATCTCTCCCCGCGAGGCGCGCAGTATGGACCCGCAGCAACGTGTGCTGCTCCAGGTGGCTCATCACGCGCTGGAGAGTGCTGGGTACGTGACGACGTGGGGGACGTGGACGACATGGGTGATGATGATGGTAGTGTGGGAGGAGGAGGGAGGAGGCTGGGTACTTGTACATATCGGAGCATGAATATATTTTGTTGTGCCTGGAGACAAGAAACTGTCCAAGTAGAAATTTGGAGACTAGCAGCGATATGGGTTATAGATTGTACGGAGTGTTGGATTGTGGATTGTACGGAGCATTGCCTCTTGCACCAGAATGGATTACAGATTGTACGGTGCATTGCAAGTACTCTTGCACCGGAATGGATGGTAAAGAGCATCGGACTCGGTACTTGCATTTCACACTCGCAATGCCATCGATTCACCGCTGCTAACATGCTACATACTGCAGGCTCGTGCCCGCTGATACACTCGGTGCACGCGCTTCAAACTCAGAGCCACCGCGAATACCCCATTTCTCGTTGATGACACGTATTCAGCTGTAAATGGTGTCAGGAATATCAACCGATCCATGTAAGTAAAATGACGTGACGCACCATGCACCACGTACCAGGTTCCAGAGTCCTTTCCGCTCGTGAATGTTGGCCACGCAGCGGCACCCTTCAGCCGACACAGTCACTTGCATGGACAGTTGCGGCTGCAGCATGTGGATGGAATATTACCCAACATAGTATGCCGCTAGCCCTCCAACACCCGGTAAGCTGCAGCATTGAACACGACGGCAAAATCCCGACACATCGCATTTCTGGCTAGAGACCGAATTTGGAGATGGTGAGGCTGGTATCCCTCGCGGGCACTGCAAGCTGAGTTTTTGAGTGTCCAAATGAGCGGCTGCCATCAATGCGAGTGAAATCCAAATGCTCAAAGTTCATCAACAGTGCGCTCACCTCGTCGGAAGCACACGCAACAGCTGACGGATACATATCGATACTGCTTCCATGCATCAGCCACCTTCCGCCACTCCTGAATTGGTGCGCCATCATCATCATGTTGTTTGGCTTACCACCAAGAGGTGTGCATGTCCCGTTCACTGCCAGCATCCCCACTGAGACCCTTTCCCAGCTCTTCGGATGCATGACGTGCGAAAGCGGCGTTCATGACGAGTGTGTCATGGAAGCCATCCGGAGTATCAGAGGCACGTTCGAACTATGAAGTTTTCAACTGGGATTCCAAGCACGAGCTTCCCGAGTATGCACAGACTCACTTAAAGACTATTGGGTGGATGCGCGGTCCAAAGACTGTCGCGTGGGTCCACAATTCACACAGCTCGGATGGATTTGGTAATGTGACAACCAAACTCCGAGTCATCATGCTCATCCTCCTTGAGCTAGAATCCAAAATCAACCAAAATGAAACACCAATAACTAGTTACATACCGTGTGCCTGGATACTCTCCGCTCACAAATGTCAAACACATCATTGTCGACCAAGTGCTCCAGCTACACAGGATGGGTGGTCGTCATGACACCACCATACCGCACACCGGAAAGCACCCGAGATGGTATTTCAATTAGCAAAACTGGAGCTGATCATGGTGGAGCTGAACATACCATATATGCATGCAGACATGATGGATAGTACTGTGCGGAGCATCTGGTGCATGAGCGGAGGAGGCTAGAGGCTGTGAAATGTGGTGGGAGAAGATGACATGGGATGTAGAACCATGTCTTCGGTACTAGGATGGTCTCACTGTAAGTTGATCCTCAGATGAAAGCTAGCAGCATGCAGTGGTAAGCACAGAGGAGAAAACTAAAACATGAGCAGGGATAGACAAGGTAAAGCCGTGAGGGTATGTGTCGGGCGTTGTGCACGCTAACTCGATCATTCAGCAGATTGCCATGGCAATGCACGTGCACTTGACAGGATGCAGGGAGTGCGAAGAGAAACACTATGAAGCAGTCGTCAGGAAGAATATGCCGTGGATGTCAGAAGGGTCGTGGCGCTGTAATGGTGCAGCGTGTATGAGTGCAAGGTCGGATTGCCTGAATAGGGTTGTGGGTGGGAAAATTGAGCTGTGGAAGAATGAATTGGTTAGTGCGATGCGGTATGAGAATGGTCTCACTGTAGGTGGATCCTCAGACGGAAGCTAGCAGCATGCAGTGGTAAGCACAGAGGAGAAAACTAAAACATGAGCAGGGATAGACAAGGTAAAGCCGTAAGGGTATGTGTCGAGCATTGTGCACGCCAACTCGATCATTCAGCAGATTGCCATGGCAATGCACGTGCACTTGACAGGATGCAGGGAGTGCGAAGAGAAACACTATGAAGCAGTCGTCAGGAAGAATATGCCGTGGATGTCAGAAGGGTCGTGGCGCTGTAATGATGCAGCGTGTGTGAGTGCAAGGTCGGATTGCCTGAATAGGGTTGTGGGTGGGAAAATTGAGCTGTGGAAGAATGAATTGGTTAGTGCGACGCCATGCGAGACAAGTGCAAGAAGCTAGTCTGACCAAAGTGCATAAGCAAATTTTAATTGAGCGAGATTTGGGAGGATGATGCTCACCAATTTTCATGACCAAAACTGTGACTTTGCAGGTCAGAAATCAATTGTAAGAAAATGGGGCTGGCAAACCTGATGTGCGCTGCACACCATGTTCTTAAAATTCCTGTCTACACCCTAGTTGTCAGAAATGGCATTCACAAGAACAAATTGTAATATACGTGGTCAGAAACTCACTGACCTTTTCAATAACTCAAATGTGTCAATTGAGAGCGTTAATGTGCCTCCGAGTCGACCGCTTGCATGCTGAATTTGTTCATATGATAAGTGGTCAAATTTCACGACACTAGGCAGACACAAAGCTTACTTAAAAAATTGCAATAGTACTGAAATATTGACTTGATCAAAGTGAGAGAGTTGATGCGGTGATGATGGTGGAAGGAAAGTAAATGTTGCAAATCTGGACGTGAGACTGGTATGAAAGCGTGTGAGTTGGTGATTGGTCAAGTCGACTCTATGGTTACCAAGTTGTTGATTCTGCAATGTATTACGTGTAATGTTGCATTACACTCAAACACTTATGTAAAAATAAAATTCAAATTATCAAGTTTATTTTGGATTGGTGATTGATCAGACAGTGTTGTGACGGTTGCACGACCAGTTCCCGACCAGGTCATCTGGTCGCAAATTCAGTTGAAGCAATTGAAGATGACCGTGTCTTTCCCGCACTTGGTACAACCAGTCGACAGCACTGGATGCTCCTTCCAAAAATGTACCCAAACCTGATGACTTGCTTTTCGACATGCAGTCAAGTCGGGCTGTGTTTCCTGTGACCGAAGGACTTGTGGGAGAAGACACAAAAATTATTGGCCTGTGACCGGTTGTGCAACTGGTCGCAGACTCTGTGACTGTGTTTTGTGCAACCGGTTGCCGACCGTCACATCACTGGTAACAGATGAGACACTTGCACGCAATAAGGAATATTTACAAAAGTCCCAACAAGTATTCTGTGATAAGGACAAAGATATACGGTGGTCATATTTGGGGCAAACAGTGACAAGAAAGTCATCCATGCAGCATTTGTGAGTAAATGTATAGTACATTATACTCAAATTTCAGGAATCAATGAAGAGATACTATCTGAGCTCGATAATGTGGGGAAGCACCAATAATGAGCACAGCAGCCACACAGCTCGCCGATTTAGGTATCGACATTGCCATTTTTGGCAATCATGCTACTTACTTTGTTTTAGGAGTGGCGTTTCGACTTTGCTCAAACAATTGTCAGTGTCTATAAGTTTTGGCTATGGTACATTTGTAGTGAGATTGAAAAGGTAACTATTTCAGCTATCCCATACAAAGTTTGGAGACAAACAAGTACTTCGTGGAAGAGTGTATCCTCTGACTTGATCTAGAAATCGTTGCTGCAACTCGGAGTACAAGCAAATCCTGCCGAAATATCCTGGCATGCCATCAAGTGCCATGGATTCCATCAGTGGCTGAAACCACGAATGAATTTACGTTGAAATCCCGTGGTTGCACTCTTCTCACATTGAATTTCTTTGTGTTACTAGGTTTCCAATCCGACATTCAACTTGCAACCGGACACACCTGGCGGGCGAACAAACTCACATGCTGTGAGCATGCATTCTGTATGGTACTCCATGTATACATTCATGTCTTTATTTCAACAGTCAGAGAAGGATTGTCAACGGAGGATTGCCTTGTGCCTTGAAGTTCATGAAACTCTCAGACAATCTTCCAATCTGCAGTTGCCAGCAAATGTGTGAATTCACATCCGATTGTTCGCATGATCATGTCGGGTAGCATTACGACACATGGAGACGTCTGACGGTGTCTGACGGTCTCCATCCCGTCTGTATGTATTTCTGTCATCCTTCCACCTCTCCGACCTCGTCCTTTACTCACTTGCAACCGGGGACATCTGGGAACCGGGTTTTCAACGCCGAAAATAGATAATTACGTGTGATCCGCTGATGCGCACATTTTTCAATGTCCAATGGTGTGCGTTGGGGATGTGCAGTTGAATGAGGGTCTGTCGAGCGGAATTCTCATTTGGGCGCTCCAGTGGTCTATATAATGAGGGCATCCACAGCGTCTCACTTCACTCCTCTTCCCCACACCTGTGAACCACGACACACACTCTATAGCCTCGCCTCTCGTTGCTCATCTGGTTGTGACTGGTTGGGGTTCAGCATGATGATCATGAATGCGTGGTGAGTTATTCCAATTTTATTTTGCATTTGGCTCTACAGTCATGTCACTTCTACGTACAGGTCATTTACATGTCTGGTGGTGTTGCCCGACTGAATGTTATGCTCGTGCACGTCGGGCATGAAGTTGGTGAGCTCCCGCTGCCTATCGGTACCTTTGCGTGCTCACACCACATGACATCACAGAAGTGGCATTGCAGGAATCGATCGCGCAGGCATATCTGCGCCGTGCACGTCGGTACGGACAGTCCCGATGATGTGTACGTACCGGTCGTGATGGTTTCCATGGTGTAGTTAAGCTGGAGTGTGGTGAGTGAAGGTGTGAATCGTGCGTGCCCTGAACGACTGTATGGTAAGTGCATTCTTCTCCTGACTACCGGATGCGTTGAACAATAAATACACTAAATCTACGGTGACAGGAAAGACCGCATGCGGCGGATCGACGGCATGCTCACGGCCTGTCCAGACCACACCTGCTCGTCCACCCAGCAATGTGAGTGCGTCGAGTAGGTCACTCTGGATGGAGTACGGTGCGTGACGCCGGTCTGTAGAGCACATAACGTAGCGTAGTACGTAGATAGACCGAGCACGGACGAAACCCACCTAGGTCTCTCGTCGACGAAGCGACGCGATCGCCGCGCATGGCACGCACTGACGTGTGGCTGGCTATGCGTGGCGGTCGCGTTCAAACGCTGCATAGCGATTGATTCACCAATCGCAGCCGTGCCAGCAATGGTGTCGTCTGGTGCACTGGAATGCACGGCGTGCGGCATTGACTGAGGCAATGTTCAGGAGAAGAGCGGCATCCGCGAAAGACGTGAGACACGGCAGTTGCAGACGTCGATCGTTGTGTAACCCGCGCAGAGTGCGGGCGGCGTGCGGGGAGTGATGGTGTGAGAAGAAATAGTCCGGTTGTGGGAAGTCGTCGCGATGAACGCGCGTAGATGGAGGATTGTGAGATGGCGCGGTAGGGCGGGGACACCGCGCGAGATTTCCCAGGTTGAGCAAGTTTGCGTTCAAAGTGATGACTGTGGGATGCCGGGAGCGCGTCGTCGCATGCGGGTCAGGGGTGGTGTGCAGCATTTTGCAGATGGGTTAGACTATGGGCTGGTGAGCTAAGCGGACGCTTTTGGGCGGTGTAGTGGCCGACAAGAGTGTGCTATCGCTCGTTGGCACGTTGGCGACCATCGGACGACGTGCATTGTAGCGGCATTGCGTCCTGCACAAGTACGGCACACCAACTACGACGTCGCATAGTATTTGTGGAGAGCGGCGGAGGACGGGTACGTCGGGCGGGACGGATGGATGGACGGATGGACGGACGCAGTCACGTTACATGCGCGACCACCAAAGTGGTCTGTGGTGCGATCGGGTAGTCGAGTAGCGGCGGAGTGCGGGAAGAGATAAGGATGGGGGTAGTAGCATGGCAGGGACATCCATGGAGGCGTTGATGGACGTTTCGGGCGTCGGCGTTCGTGATGAAGCAAGCCCGCACGCAACGCATTGACGGAGAATGCGATGCGTCGCAGTGCTTTCAGGGACTGTGCGGCCATGGACGGTATGTATGCAGTCTATAAATTAATTTACTCACATTTTGTTGGCAACCGATACTGGCTGCGTGTCGTCGCAGCAGTCCATTCGTCCGTTCCCGAACATGCTGAGCGAGTCGGATACCATTGCAAGTCGATCACATCGTACAGTACGCAACTACCAGAGTACACAGACAGCACGGGAACCATCCAAGCGGTCGTATGGAGAGGGAGGGAAATGTGTGTGCGAACGCGAGTCCTGGACGCGTTCGCTCGGTGCTGTATGAAGGGACCGGGGTAGATGATGGAGGGGTGTATGCTGCGGACGGCGGGGAAGATCGAAGTAGACGGAGGCGCGTGGGGAGATGCAGAGTGCGTTGGAGGCGCGTTGGAGATCAGATCAGCATCGACGCGTCGATCAGCTAGTCGGGTTTAGTACGACACTGGCTGCGTGTCGTCGCAGCAGTCCATTCGTCCGTTCCCGAACATGCTGAGCAAGTCGGATGTCGATCACGTCGTACAGTACACAACCGCCAGGGTGCACAGACAGCATGGGGACCATGCAAGCAACGGTCGTATGGAGAGGGTACGGTGCACGAGCTGTGTCAGGACCGATTTTGGATCGAGAATTTAAAATCCCACTCAATTCTTGATTTCCGACTGGTGCCTATCAAATTAACCTCCTGAAACGTCCTTACGTAATCCCCGCGGCAATATCCCTGTGACGCTCGCAATCCTAAGTAGGAATTGGTGGTGTCACACTGGAGTCACTCGAATCAAGACAGGGATAAAGTCTGTATTCAAGAGAAGCTGTCGTACGTCTACCGGCCAGCGGTCTTATATACGTAGAGGGGGTCCCGACGGAGTACCGCGTCGGGTTTTAACGGTTCAACGAGAAAGAGGGAGAGAGTGAGTGGGGAGAAAGGTAAACGCTCGGCATCGAGCGCGAGACGACCACAAAAGGAAACGAGAGAAATCACAGCCGCTACAATCCCGCACCTTTTCTTCATCGTTTCCGACAGTGAGCTCCGAATTGGATATTTTGAAATTCTTCCATAGTTTATTTATCACGTAAAAAATTCTATTTTGATGCATGATAGGACTAAAATGATTTATAGTACCTAGCATAACAAAAAATGACATTAGAATAACATAAGCTTCTTGTTACTTAACGCCGAAAGGGCGCTTAAGAGACGGAAACTAAGTTCTCACGCTCAGCTACATCACGAGATAATCTTATCTCCATCGGCTCCGGACGGCACTTCGGACGGCATCGGACGGAGCCATATCCCTGAATTGCAGAGATACCGGTATCTAGCCGGTGCCGAATGGAGAGGGCAGACTCAAACGGAGCCATGCCCACAGTGCTGTTAATCAAGAAAAATAGATTCCTCGCGGAAGATATTTTTCTTTCACACTGAAGGATGTAAATAGGTACAAAATGGTGAATAAAAAGTACGGGGGAGGGATTACATAATGTAATTTCGGCATGTAATTTCTGTTATGATATCAGATTTTGATAGACGCCGGTCGGAAATTAAGAGTTGACTGTGGATTTTAAATTCTCGATCCAAAATCGGTCCTGACACAGCTCGTGCACCGTAAGAGGGAGGGAAATGTGTATGCGAACGCGAGTCCTGGACGTGTTCGCTCGATGCTGTATGAAGGGACCGGGGTAGATGGTAGAGGGGTGTATGCTGCGGACGGCAGGCAAGATCGAAGTGGACGCGTTGGAGGCGCGTTGGAGATCAGATCAGCATCGACGTCGATCAGCTAGTCGGATTGCAAGTACTAGGACTTGTCGAGAAGCTTGGTGGAACGGACCTGTCACGGTGCGGTGACAGCAAGCATCCGGGTACGCGCCGTCGACTGGCCGCGCACACGAACGTAGACGGATGGTATCGCGCACGCGGGGTACGTCGCATTGGAAATGTACTGATGCCGAGGTGCGTATGAGGAATGGATAACTAGGGTTGAGTTGCAGTTGATTGGGAGATAAATCATATGGAGACTCGGGGAGGATTGCAGGAGATGGCGATGGGGAGCGGTGAGCGGTGAGTCAAGGGAACGGCCATCGGCGCGGCGATGGAGATGGCGCAGTCGAGGGCTAGGACTGACCACTGAGTGAGGGAGATAATAGGCGTCGGCCAACTGTCAACACGTCATGACCGACATCGACGCCGACGAGAGCTCCGACGCAGCTCGGACTCGGAAGGCGTCGCACGTGTGGAAGATGGCTGAGGTGAAATTCGTCCTCGATGTCGTCTTCGATGTTGAGTTCTAGGTGGTCTTGGGCCGTCGTCTGGAAGAGATAGTGCTCGAAGACGCTGAGGTTATACGCCGATTGGACGCGGACGATAAGCCAGGAAGAGGAGGTATCGAGCGCCGCGGAAGCAAAACAAGGAAGAAGGACTGACGCGCGGTGGCGACAACTGGCCCCGCATCGAGCGGGGTGGAGGTCGGAATCGGTGCCTCTGTGTTTCCGTGTGTGTGGCGGCATGATCGTCTGGCGTTGTTAGGTGCACGGCGGACTGGAGCGCGGACGAGACGAAGCGGGGTGGCAGTGTCGGCGAGGTGCCGTTAAGCGCGCGCGTTGACCGATCCTGATCGCGGCGTCAAGACGGCATCCGAAAAAGGAAGTGAAGATCAAGACGTGCAACGAACCTCCAAAGAAGAACAGACGCTCGACACCTCTCTCACTCTCGCGTCTCTCGCCATGCAACCCTGCGCGTCCCTCGTCCGCATCACCCTCGCGCTCAGCTTCTGCTCCAGCACGCTCGTTCTCGTGACGCGCGTTCTCGTGCCTACGCCAGTCTACGCGAGCCTACGCCGGCCATATCTTGCGCGCCTGTCCACGCTGCATCGCCCGTGCAGTCAAGCTTTGCAGCCTTGCTTACCGAACAAGGTACGGACCCGCGTGTACTCGCATCCACTCGCGCACACTCCGCGCACCTCCCAATCTCTCTCTACCACTCTCCATCTTCCCTCCGTCTCCGTTCCGATGTCTCCATCCAGATCCTCCACCGCTCTTGTCCCGGATTCACTTATATCCGCATGCCAATCTCGTCCATGATTTTCACTCTTCCTGGCTTCTCTCTCCTAGCCAGTTTCGCCTCATCCAGCTTAATCCCTTCTCCTCATCTATAGATTCCTTAGACTGGCTTAGACATGTCTGATTTCCTTCCCGACGCTTTCGTCTTCGACGGACAAGGCTCCGCCGCGACTACCTCTTCCCAAACCACCAACCTCGCTCTCCAGGACGCACAACTTCCTCTCGGCAGCACCCTCCTCCTCGCCTGCCACCAGGCCTTCCTCAAAGAATTCGCTTCCCTCTCGCCTGCCGACCAGGCCAGCTCCGGCATAGACATCAACGCGTTCTTGGCCCCGCGCGCCCTCATCGACGTCCCCCCCGCTTTCCGCGCCAACGCCGTCCTCGCCAATACCAACCTTTACCTCATCCAGCTCCTCCGCTATCTCGCCAACATCGATCCCGCCTCCTTTGATGCCCCGCCGACAGCCGACCTGATCGGATTCTCGACCGGCGTCTTTGCCGCCGTCGTCGTCGCCACCAGCACCAGCATTCCCCAGCTCCTCGTCCACGCATCGAGACTTTCCGCTTCGCTTTCTGGCTCGGATACCACGCCCACCTCTACACTTCTGCCGCCCTCGCAGAACTCGCACCCACCGATCCCGCACCTTGGAGTCTCGTCCTCTTCGGCGCCACTCGCGCAGAGGCCTCCGATGCCGTCTCCAAATTCAACGCCCAACGCGTACGTCTTCACCTCTGCTCCAGTAGCTCACACTGACATCCGCTTTCAGGAGACGGGTCCCCACGTTTATCTGACCGCTATTACGTCCGACACCTGCGTCACCGTCTCCGGGCGCCCCGATGCACTCGCCGCCTTCACCGCCTCCGCCGCACTCCCCTCCTGCTCCTCAAAGCCCGCATCCATCCACGCCCTCTACCACGCCCCCGTGCTTCTCCACACCAAGGCTGCCGTCCTCGCGTCCCTCGCAGCCCGCACGGTCCGCATGCCAGCATACACCGACCTCGCACGTCCCCTCCGCTCTCCCATCACCGGCGAGCCCGTGACGGAGGACGATGCGGGCTGCGCACCCACGCTCGCAGAGGCCATCGTGGACATGACCCTCCTGCACCCGGTCAACTTCGACACCGTCGCGCGCGCGCTGCACGCGTCGGCCAGCCCCTCGCGCGCGTTCCGCGTCGCCAACATCGGCCCAGGCACGAGTCTCGCGCGCAGCCTCGCGCGCTCGCTGCATGGCCTCGAAGTGTCCATCGCGGACTGGAGCTCGACGACATCGCGTGCGTCGTCGGCGGCGTTCCCGACGAGCGTGAAGGCGGCGAAGTTCGACGACGCGCGGCAGAGGGAGCCGATCGCTGTTGTGGGCATGGCTGTGAACCTTCCCGGTGCAAAGGACGCGGACGGGCTTTGGTCGCTGCTCGAGAACGGGCTCAACACCGTCTCAGAGGTGTGTGTCATCCCTTCCTTCTTCATTTTTTACTTTTTGTTTTGTTTTTGTTTTTTTGTTTTGTGTTTTGTTTTTGCCAGCGCTGACGGTGTGCTGTGCTCGGATAGATCCCGCAGAACCGGTTCTCGGTCGCGCAGTACAACAACGCAGGGGGCAAGCGCGCGTTGAAGACGAAGTTCGGGAACTTTATGGACGCGCCGGACGCGTTTGATAATGCGTTCTTCCGCATCTCTCCCCGCGAGGCGCGCAGTATGGACCCGCAGCAACGTGTGCTGCTCCAGGTGGCTCATCACGCGCTGGAGAGTGCTGGGTACGTGACGACGTGGGCGACATGGGTGATGATGATGATGGTAGTGTGGGAAGAGGAGGAGGAGTCGGCTGGGTACTTGTACATATCGGAGCGTGAATATATTTTGTTGTGCCTGGAGATGAGAAACTGTCCAAGTAGAAATTTGGAGTCTGCTAGCGATGTGGGTTGTAGGTTGTACGGGGCGTCGGATTGTAGATCGTACGGAGTGTCGGATTCTTACACTCTTGCACCGGAATGGATTGTAAAGAGTATCGGACTCGGTACTTGTACTTTATGCTCGCAATGCCATTGATTCGCCGCTGCTAACATGCTACATACTGCAGGCTCATGCCCACTGATACACTCAGTGCACGCGCACAACTTTGACCACAACCAGCTTCAAACTCAGTCACTGCAAATCCCACATTTCTCATCAACGATGACCAGGAGGTATTCAGCTGTGAATAGTATCATGAATATCGACCGGTCCACTGCAGAAAAAGACATGATGCACCACGTACCAACTTTCGGAGTTCTTTTCGCCCATGAATGTCGGACATGCAGCGGCACCCTTCAGCCGACACGGTCACTTGCACGGACAGTTGCCGCTGCAGCATGGTTTGCTGTGTGCCATGGTCAGAATCCGAGTTCCAAGAGAAACGTGTGGATGAAATATTATTCAACATAGTACACTGCTAGCCCTCGAACACCCGGTGAGCCGCGGCA
The DNA here is from genome assembly GCA_001683735.1 of Grifola frondosa. Classification (NCBI taxonomy): domain Eukaryota; kingdom Fungi; phylum Basidiomycota; class Agaricomycetes; order Polyporales; family Grifolaceae; genus Grifola; species Grifola frondosa. The sequence continues at coordinate 1,889 of LUGG01000038.1, read as the reverse complement.
TCGGACACGATGGCAAAATCCCGACACGTTGCATTTCTGGCTAGAGACCGAATTTGGAGATAGTGGAGCTGGTATGCTTCGCGGATGCTCAAGCCGGGTTTTTGAGTATCCAAATGAGCGGCGGCCATCGACATGGGGGAAATCCAAACACTTGAAGTCAACAAGAGTGTGCTCAGCTCGTCGGAAGCACACGCAACAGCTGATGGATACCTATTGATACTGCTTCCATGCATCAGCTCCCTTCCCCACTCCGGAATTGGTGCGCCGTCACCGTCATGTTGTTTGGCTTACCACCAACTGGGGTTCCAAGCACGAGCCTCCCGAGTATGCACATACTCACCTAAAGGCTAATGGGTGGATGGACGGTCCAAAGGCTGTCGCGTAGGTACACAATTCACATAGCTCGGACAAATTTGGTAATGTGATGACCAAACTCCGAGTCGTCGCGCACGTCCTCTAGAATCCGAACACGCTTCAGCAAAATCAACCGAAACTGCTACACCAATAACTAACTACATACCATGTGCCCGGATACTCTCCGCTCACAAATGTCAAACATATCATTGTCGACCAAGCACTCCAGCTACACAAGATGGGTGGTCGTCATGACACCACCATACCGCACACCGGAAAGCACCCGAGATGGTATTTCAATTAGCAAAACTGGAGCTGATTATGGCGGAGCTGAACATACCATACGTGCATGCAGACATGATGGATAGCACTGTGCGGAGCATCTGGTGCATGAGCGAAGGAGGCTGGAGGCTGTGAAATGTGGCGGAAGAAGATGGCATGGCATGTATTGAGCATCATGCACGCGAACTCGACCATTCAACAGATTGCCATGGCGATGCACATGCACTTAACAGGTGATGCAGGGAGTGCGGAGAGAAACACTATGAAGCAGTTGTCAGAAAGAATATGCTGTGGATGTGAGAAGGGTCGCGGCGCTGTAACGGTGCAGCGTGTGTGAGCGCAAGGTCGGATTGCCTGAATAGGGTTGTGGATGGGAAAATTGGGCTGCAAAAGAATGAATTGGTTAGTGCAACACTGCACGAGACAGGTGCAAGGAGCTAGTCTGACCAAAGTGATTCTAATTGAGCGATAAGTGTGTCATTCAGTCGCAGCGATGACTAGACTTGAGATGATGGCGTTCACCAATTCCCACGACCAAAACTGTGATTTTGCAGGTCAGAAATCGATTGTAAGGAAATGGGGCTGGCAAAACTGATGTGCGCACACCATGTTCTTGAAATTCCCATCTACACCTTAAAACATATGGCATATTGTCAGAAATGGCATTCACAAGAACAAATTGTAATATACTTGTGAGGAAACTCACTAACCTTCTCAATAACTCAAACGTTTCAATTGAGAGTGTTGCTGTGCCTCTGAGTTGACCGCTTGCATGCTGAATTCATTCATACAATAAGTGGTCAAATTTCACAACAGTAGGCAGGCACAAAGCTTACTTGAAAATCTCAATAGTACTAGAATATTAAGTTGATAAAAGTGAGAGAGTTGGTGCGGTGATGATGGTGGAAGGAAAGTAAATGTTGCAGGTCTCGACGTGAGACTGGTGTGAAACCGTGTGAGTTGGTAATTGGTCAAGTCGCATCTATGGTTACCAAGTTGTTGATTCTGCAATGTATTACGTGTAATGTTGCATTACACTCAAACACTTATGTCAAAATAGAATTCAAATTATCATATTTATTTTGGATTGGTGATTGATGATCATTGTGATATGCCATAACAGACGATGTTGTGGTGGTCGCACGACCGATCCCTGACCAGGTCATCTGGTCGCAAATTTGGTCGAAGCAATCGAAGGTGACCATGTCTTTCCCACACTTGGTATGACCAGTCGACAGCACTTCGACAGCACT
>LUGG01000037.1:0-41684 GCA_001683735.1 Grifola frondosa | reverse complement strand
TATTGGATGTCATGTGTTAATTTACTCCAGTATTAAAACTATTAAAAAACCTTAGTAGAACTACTCTCTTCACATTATACTAGAGATCATGTGCTTAAGGAACACATATTGCCCATCACAGGTCATCTCATTAATTCATAAATTGTACAACATTCATCATTAGCACTATTTAAAGTTTAAAGTGCCCATCATTGGCAATGTTTAATTGACCTCCTGACATCAAAAAAATTAATCTGAAAAACTGCCAATGTTGAGAAAATCAAATTAAGAGATCTTCTGACTTAGGTCCATTATGCTTACTGAATGCAGTCTGAGTCACATTCAATAAACATGGACTCCATTACGTATCAACTAAGAGAACAGATATTATACCTTTATAAGAAATTTTTTTAAAAGCCTACAATATACAATAAGGCCTCAAGTTATCCTCCAACTCAGCAACTATGCCTTCCAGATGACCTCCTACAGATTGCCAGTTGTGGACCTATGTTGTTGATAACTTCATGAGTGTAGCACTTATTCCATTTAGTGTGTTTTTATCTATAAATATCCTTCAAGAATATGCTCCTCCCCTCTGTTCCTACCTTTCAACAAATCTAGATATTTTTGATGATCCAGATGAACTTGTCCACCCACACACTGTTATCTCTATTAATTTTGCCCTCTCACACTCTTTCATGAATGCTTGATCACTGACACTCTGGTAACACCAAAAAACTTATCACATCATATTCTGCTCTTCATGATGACATCCTTTGTCAATATGTTATGAACATCAGACAGCCTATTTTTCAGATATCTCACCTACTATTACTCTTCTGGCACTTTGATTATAGCCCCCATGACCTTCAGCATCTTGTTTGGATGGCTTTCACCAAATTCGAATATATTCTATCATATATTGAAAATTATCCAATTTTTCACAATAATTCAAAAAAGCTCAGATGTCCATCTGGGACCAGCTCACCATGACACTTTATTGCTTTGGCAGTTATGATAATGTCACAGTTAGTGACATCAACAAGTGGGCTGAAGTGTCTACTCGTATGAATTTGTTTTTAATCTACAATAATATTGCTGATTAGATTATCAATTAGGTACTATGGATAATTGTACTAGACAGGTCATGTCTGCACTTATTGGTCAGCATAATCATGCTCTCCACTAGCCTTTTCACACTGAGATAGGAGTAGTGAAGAGATGGGTAATAAGTAAAGTTGGTTGTGAGATGCGGCAGAATGGATACCTGAGTGTTGATGGCATGCTGTTAAAGATGTGTTTTTTGGAAAGAATGTGGCATTTTCCTTGAATACCAGGTATGTAATGTGACAAATTTTCAATTATAATTACTCATTGATTTAAAGGTTGTCATGTTTCTTCCGACCTTACAATTTATTGATTATATCATGGAGAATGCAGGCAATATGCATAATAGTGAACTATTTACAATGACACATATTTATCATGACCATGCTCTATCTTCTTGGTCCTGGAGAGTGAATTTGGGTGGACTCCATATATCTGTTTGAAATCTGGTGAAAAATGATTTTTTTTTATTTGCTAACTCATTTTATTAGTTAAAGTGTGTAACTTCATTCAAAAAGTTGACAAATGGTGTTCTTATTGCTAATTAGAAGACATTCAATCATAATTTATCATCTATCTGTGTTCACATAAAGCACACAATTGAGTTGCTTAATGGCTGTTTTAAGTCATTGTGGAAATTGCAAATTCAAATTAGCTTGAAAAGTGGCATAAATGGGCCATTGTATGGATCCATTGTTACATTATTTTATATAATCTTATTCTAGATTTTGAGGGTAAAATAATAACGAGAATAATGATATAAGAAGAAACTCCTTCAAATTATCATGTTTACTGTGGTGAACCTTTTGATATGTCATCTAGTATAGTTGAACCCAATCTTCACAATGATGGCAAACACTTCAGGGATACACTTATACATGCATTGTTGCTATTGTGGGCATTGCAGCAGTTATTTTCTTTCTACTTTACTTGGCCCATTTGTTCTGAAAGCCTCAACATACAATGTATTCATCATGCAAATGATACAAGGTACACCAGAACCATACACAACTATATGATATCAAGCATGTTGTCTTCACCCTGCTTAAAATAACCTTCATTCCAGCATGGACCATAATTAGCAGTATGCTCAATAAATGATGACAGATCATATGATGAATCAGGTGCAAAGAATGAGGAAGGACTAGATGCAAATAATGAGAAAGAACCACATTCATGAGATGCAAGCAATAACTGGGGCCTAAAACAGATGGTGAAGGTGTGCCAGAAGAAAATGACAAGGGGACCAAATGAGAATGATAATGACAGAGGAGAAGGGAAGGACAATGATGAATCAGAGGGTAACAATTGAGCAGGCCACTAGAAGACCAATTCAACAGGCATGCCAAGTTTGACCATCCTCCACTATTTTTTCAACCCCTTGTAGGCAACCTCCTTGTGCTTCAATGAGATTTGGATCAACTTAACCTCATGCACACATTCCCTGTCATACTCTGCCTGCTTCTCCTTGCACTGCTACTTGTTCACCTCATGCTATCTTATGTGATCCTGTATGGTCAGCTCCAATGTGCAAGATTTTATTAAAGCCCTGCTCAAACTGGAGTCACCCATATATTTGAGTGCATCTCTTGCCTCTGACACTAACTCCGAGACACTCTCTGAAATGCTTGAACTTGCACTTGGAATTTGATAGGGTTTGTGACATTGCAATGTCACACTTTGTTGCCATTTATGACATCCACAAATGGAGGTGATGTCTGCATGAGAGGACATTGGTTCAATTGATAAACTGGAAGATAAATTGGAGGAACCCATGGATGACAAAACAAGTGAAGAAGTGGACTGAGTGTGAACAGATCTTGATACATAGATACTAGTAGGGGGGACAGTCCAAGTAAATTGCATGAAGACAGAGTGCTGTATGGCAGCAGTGCTGATAGTGTTAGGATGAGCAGGAGATGTGAATTGCATAGAGATGCTAGAGGTGCACTACATAGCAGCACAGCCAACAGTGTTAGAACTAGTGGGAAGCATAAACTGAGTAAATTGTGTGCTGGCAGCACCCTGCATGATAATGTCAGACAGCATAGCAGATGAGAAATGTTCCTGTGTGAAGATGTTGTACCCACTGAATTTAGGGTGACATGCCTGTATATTGATTAATAAAAAAATACAGAAAAATCAAAGCTCAACATGCTTGATGAGAGAGGTAAGTATATTGGGTTGGAATGTTGAAAAAGAAATTCTGGGAAGAAAGTTTTATTTTCATCTTTTTTATAAGTTCATTTGTTCAAATTCTGAAAGTATGATTTTTGTTTCTTAATTTTACAATTTTTAAAAGAACCTAAGTGATGTAGATTTACATGATAGAAGAAAATATAAATCAAGCTTGTACAAATCAAAAATGGAAAAAGCATTGAACATGCTATAATTATAAAAAGTAAAAAATCAGAAATACTTGAAATAATAATGATAAACCCATGAAAGTTTAACACATGTACCTTTCTTATCATTTACTTGAATGGTAAGGACACATACTCCATAAATCAGATCAAGCATTAGAAAAACAATAATTGTATAATAATAGTCTGACTTACATTAATATTTTCAATTGCTATAATTTTTTCAGCATGGATTTTGTCATTTTCAAAAAATTAAACTTTATTGTTTATATATATATATATATATATATATATATATATATATATATATATTAATGATTAAGAAAAATTTGAAGAAAAGATACCTCAAAGTTAACCATTTGATTAAACAGCAGATAAAAGAAATGATGAGAATATAAAAAATAACTACCATTTTATAAAATTACAACCTAGCACTATCTATCATTACATTTGATTGAAGATATGTCACCAACTGTATAAGCACAGTATACTTGGAGACAATAACACTGAGGTTATTGTAACAAATTTCCCGATTTGGACATAGACACCCAGTAGGCGCTAGGATGCATCGCGTTGATCACCTGCAAGATCAGGTGACAGATAGAGGAATGAGTGTCATACTGATGACACGGATTAGTGAGCGGATGAGTAAGGCAATATTGTGGGATAGTAACCATACATATGCAAATGGACTTTGCTATTTAAGATTGGTTTTGCTACCTGGAACGTCAGCTCGTTCAACTTCATTGAACACTATGCTTTCGTTACCAGCTTTTGCTTACCGAAATCATCGCGTACAAGCCTCAACACCGGGAGTAAGCCTACTCCGTCGTGGTTTTGGGTTACTTGTTACAGTTTGAATGAGCTTACTTACCGGTCCCCCTTGCCATTCAGTGACTTCCATCACTCGCTACCAGGAAGGTGGTTGGGTCACCGTCGTTGCGCACAATGACCCCGTCATTGGAGCTGAAACCGTCACCGAGAATGAGGTGGCCGAGGTTGTCACCAGAGCCGCGCACTTCATAGGAGAAGTGCCCGCTTTCCCCCTCCTATTCCCCATCCCTAGGAACGAGTTTCCTACCAAGATTGCCTGGAACCCCACGGATGCTGCGCTTGAACGTCGAAGTGCCGAGCACTTCGAAGAAACCCATGCCCTTTACGTCGAGACCAAGAATGACTGGAAGCCCCAGGAGTTCGTCATCACCCCGTCGCCAATGACACCGCGTGTGTCCTAGGCTTTTCCCTTGCAGTCCTCATCGCCATAGGACTCGATCAGTTCAGCTTCTGGCACGACCGCAAGCATGTCGACGACCTTCGTTTCCACCAGTCGGCCCGCTGCATCCCATACGACATGCGCCTCACCCTCCACCTCCTCTCCGTCTACCTGGAGAAGGTGTTTCTCTACCTCGACGACAACGGTCCCCTCCCTTTGTGGGAGATTTTTGATTTAATCCACTTCCATTTCACCTTTCGTCAGATCTACCACGCTCAAGACAGCGTGTTTAATTCGGTGACAAACATGGCGAATCTCGCCAAACGTCTGTTCGAGACAAACGTGCAGTACTGCGAGAAGTATTGGCTGTAGGGTGGGAACGGTGAGGCCTTAGTATCGTGTACCAATTGTATCCTCTCCGCACGCTGTCGTGTATTTCCAGCGATCGGTATTTAAACAACCACTACTTTTACCAAACAATCAAAAGACTATCTGACGAGAGTAATATTTGTTTTATAGCGAGGGGTTATTTCCTAGAAATGACGGGTGCACCAAGCTTGAGGGGTTTCCTACTTTTCCGGACAGAGGCTCAGTCGAGTTCGGTTGTGAAAGCGTACTTTCTACTTTTCACAAGGATCACAATGCTCTGTGGTTTCGTTCTACGGTGTTCGATTACTCAAATATACCTATGGGGACTAGAAACAATAGCAAGGCTTGACTTAAATAGCTTGCTCTGTCAGTACACTACAAACTTCCTACAAAGTCACTGCCTTGGTGCAGTACTTTGCTACTACGACGAATTCCGCCTGGTGAATGGGGAAATGCTCCTGGACTTCTTTCCAGAGACTTATACTCCTCAATCCACTCACAGGACAACTATCCAAACAATAACAAACTCTTTCTTAACACTGCTCACCTAGTGCCTTTGCGACAGGGCTTCTGTCCTAACAAAGGTCTGACAACTAATCTGCCTAAACTTGCGCTCCCAAAGTCTCTTGCTTTGGCAAGCTAACAATCTAGGTCAGTAACTTCTGATCTTCTTTTCCTAACCTTGTGCTTCCAGAATCTCTTGTCTGGACAGTTGACAATTTAGGTAACTTCCTTTGCGACAGAACTCTGTCCTAACAAAGGTCTTGACAATCTTCAACCTTTTGCCTGAACTTGCACTTCCAAAGTCTCTTGCTTTGGCAAGTTAACAATCCAGGTCAATACTTAGTAAGCAGATGGGCCTAGGCAATACTTCTGATGTGCCTCAAGTTAAGAGAAAGAATATAAATTGTGAGGGAGTGCTACTGAGGGAGGAATCTGGGGGGGGAAGAATATATTCCAATGATTTGGGCGATTTTTCGCTCGCCCTTATATACCCTCCTGAATCCTTCCATTCTATTCTATTCTATTCTATTCTATGGCTGACTAATCCCCTTCTTGCTTACCAATCCACTCCCAATGCTTACCAATCCACCAATTTTCCTGCTGACGAATGGCTTTTGGAAGTTGCTGGAAGCATCTCTAACCTGCTAGTACTTTCTGCACAGTTCTGTCTCCTTCTGGACAATTCTCCCAGGTTCTATAAGTTCCTAGGATGTTCTCCATGATCCTATGTTATTCTGGAATCTGTCAGAATATTCTGGAAATTTCCTTGAGCTTCTGGATTATTCCAGGACATTCTGAAGTAGAAATTTCGATTAAAGTCCTTCTTTTGAAGACTGTAATCTTCTGGAAAGTTCCGGAAACTTCTTCTCTGCTAGGCTATTCCGGAATGTTCATGAATATGAAGCCACAGGTCTATTTGTCCATGTCACAGTTGCCACAGTGTCCATTTGCTGATCCAATCCAGATTATATGATATGGATTTGGTGAAATGTGCTGAGTAATGACAAATGTGTGCAAATAGAGAGGAATGGGATAAGTCTTTGCATAGCATAGATGTGTCCCTAATTATCCTGCACTTTCTTTTGCAGCTTGCTTCTTTATCATTATTTTCTTCATCATGGAAACTCGCAAGGGTATGCTGTCTCGATGATGTGGTTTCCATCCTATCTTCTGACCAATCTGATAACTCCTTTTCTGCCATGCTCTCTTTCCTGCAGGTCTTTGTATTACCGGCTTGGGTGGGGGAGCGTAAAGGCCATCTTCTAATTCTTCATCGATATGCTCTTCTGATTTCTCACTTTCTTCTGCTATAGTCTCCTCTTCTAATGCGTTAGTGTCTTCATAAGTGACACTTTGAGAGAGAGGGTGTTCATATAGAGAACTGCTTGGAATCATGACGAAAGTTGGGAGTAACTGACAGTGGACGAAATAAATGAGGATATAATGACGAAATGTAATCGACATTGACCATATTCGTACATAGCCTTGTTGCTCGAAATTAATGGGTATAGGTCATAACACGTGACATATTCTCGATATGGTTGACACTGCGTAATCCTTTTGATAAGTGACTAGCACTTGACTTTGCTGCCACCTAACATTGCCAATTGTGTCTACAATAGGTATGTTATAGGATTATTGGTGATAAGTATATCGATGAAATGTTGTTGACTTTATAGTTGGAATGATTTGATTTGTATCGCAATACGTTTATTCCAACAGTCAGTTGCCTGCGTAGTTTGCTCATCGTAACTAATTGAGCAAGCTACTGATCAGCCATTTCGATTGATATAGTGTCCTTCTTTGAACTCTCTGCTGAAACTCGCTACGACTTCATCGTTCATTCTCGGGCTGTTGCTGATGCACTCGACATCGGGGCTAGGCAGATTCGTCATGATATTCGAGTACTGGGACGACTTCGGAGTGATGGCCGTTCGGTACATATCGGTTATCCTGACCGGTTCATTCTCTATCTCGGGGAGAGCTATCTCGAGCAACTTCTTCGGCGCATTACTAATGATGACCATGTCCCTCTCCGCACATTATTCAATCTGCGACGTTTCCATACTCGGTTTCCACGATTATATCGCAAACGCCTTTATGTGATTCGGTGCCTTGGTACATCCCATCCTTGACTACTATATTTAGGGAGGATGAGGATTTCTTTTGGGCCTGAAGAAGTAGTATAGATCTTGATTCTGTGTAGTACTTCTTTTGTAGGATTACTGGAATATTGACATCCTTTCCTAATGAGTATGAGATGCTAGTGGTGCCAGACTTGAGATGTGCTGATCAATGGTCACATTGCCATGTTCGAGTACCAATCCATTTTGGTGCACGACATCCGCCCCACAGTTACTCGGCTGCCCTCAGCCGTCTTCTTCAATTAACATCATTACATAAACTGCTAGCTTCCATATAGTCGTTCTTCTTCGGCAAGATCCGGTCAGTCTTCTATATTAACTGCGAGACTCTGATCACAGATCGTTGGGAGGTTTCATCCTCCCCCTCTCTTGTGCAGTTTGTTACATCCTCTCCTGGTTCGAGTCCATGTAACATGCACCGTAGCATACTTGCTTCTTCTATTCTATTATCCTTTCATACTGACTTCTTCTATGCTTGGTAGACATAAGGCTATCCTTTTGGGTATATCCGATAGTCGTCGTTTGAGTGAATGACCAAGGTGCGTATACTTAATTTATATTGCACGACTTCTTAAACGAACTTGATAGCGATCTATCAGGATGATATCTAGGGATGCCGACCTTGGAGAGCGGTCTCATATCCTCGTGTATGGGATATTTATTGGTGCGTCTCCCTATCTCTATCTTTTCTTCTTCCATAAACTTATAACCACATATCCAGCTATATATTAGATACATTATAGCTGTTTATTCTGGTCGACATTCAAATAGGATTTGGCAACTGGTACCCTGGCGAATGCTCGACTAGTGTGATCCTAAGCTTTATCTTCTATTTCTTTGCAGCTGATTCCTCGTCCTATGTCCTATTGGTTCATCATCTGAGTCTGATTCCTCATTGTTCATGTCCTCATCCGGTTCTGGGTCCCATAGATATTCTTCTTGTATTCCCTGAGACTGGTCTATCGCTGGACCTTGAATTTGATCCAATGAATCTGCTGGCAATATATCGAGAATATTTGCTGCCGGATGATAGGCAAGTAGTCTGAATGCTGCAATACTTTCTCGTGCTACATCTCCATTGATCTCTCGTACTACATATGCTCCTCTCGGTGTCCGTCGAACTACTTCATATGGTCCCAGGTATCTGGTTTAATGCTTGCGATTCATCTCCTTTTCGATCGTGGAGTTCCGTACCAAGACTAAGTCACCTGGATTATATGACGACTTCTGCATGCGATGGGCAAATTTCTTCTCGAAATAGGCCTTTGAGTTTATCCTGCTTTTCTTCAATACCTCTGCTGCTTTCTCAACATCTTCAGGTTTCCTTTCAAGCTGCCTAATTCTAAGCGCTAGAAGATCTTCTGAAGATATTCCCTTCTGAAATCCTTCTACCATGAATGTAGCCTCACGGAGATCCATAGGCAATACTGGGTGGACTCCATGCAACAAATAGTAAGGGCTAAATCCGGTAGCTCTTCTAATAGAAACTCGATCCGCAAATAAAGCATGAGGCAAAAGCTCTGGCCAACGTGTTATCTGACCAGACATGCTTTCACTAATGCTTCTCGCAGCGTAAAGTGTCCTCGTTCAACTACTCCATTGGCCTTTGAGTTATATGGTGATATTCGTATATGTGGATACCATATTTCTTGACCAATAATTGAAAGGCACCTTTCGTCTCACTTCCATTATCTGTTACAATCTCTCCAATTGCTCCATATCGGCAAATTATCTGCTCCCAGAAAAATTTGGCCACTTCTTTTGCTGATGCACTTCTTAATGCTCGACCTTCTGAGACTCCAGATAGGTCATCTCTGCATGCTATAATACAAGTATACCCATGCGCTGGAGGCATAAACATAATATCCATGTACATTTTTGTGAATAATGTAGCTGGGGTGGATATTGTGATAGGTATTTCCACTTTCTTGACATTCCGTATCTGACATTCGTGACAAGACTGCACATGGTGCCGGACGTCTGAGTGATAGAACGGCCAAAAGAACCTGTTACGTATTGTCTCGAACGTAGCATGCTCTCCTTTATGGCCTAACTCTTCGTGGGCTTCTTCAAGTATCCTTCTTCGTTCATCAACTCTAAATACTATTCTCACTGGCATTCGCTTCGTATATCGGCGAAACATGTTTCCTTCTTTAAGGAAATACTTCTGACATTTTCGAAGGAATCGAGACCTTTCAGATATCTTAGGAAATACAGGTATTTCCAAAGTGTCCAAGAACTTGTATATCTTTCTGTAAGGTCTGATCCTGAGATGTAGTGGCTGATATGAAAACACTAGCTTCTGAATCCTGAAATGGACTTATGCGCTTTGCAAATTCTTCACGAGCTTGCTCTGGGCAGAGTCCTGCATACAGGGCAATGTTATCCAACCATTCATCATCATCTGCTTCTACAACTTCTCCGTCTCCTAAGGGTCTTCGTGACAATGCATCTGGTCCTTTATGCTTCTTGGCCGGTACATGGATTAGCTTAAAATCAAACATTAGGATTCCTTGAATCCAACGATTGATAGTAGCATTTGGTTGTAGGTCTGGGTCATTAAGCATCCCCTTAATGTATTTGGCATCAACCTCAACATGTAGGGTCTTAATTCCAACCAAATATAATCTCCAATGTCGTAAGGCTCGATACAGTCCATAAAGCTCTAGCTTGGGCTGGCTATAGTTCGCCTCCGTCTTGATATAGGAAGTGATCCAAAACGGGCCGGTCGACGCTTCTCATTCTCATCTAACTGATACAGAATAAACCCTATTGCATATTTGCTTGAATCGACAGCTAATATGACTGGGTTTTCTGACTGATAGTTAATAGGCTTAAGCACCGGGGCTGAAGCAACTATCATCTTCATCTTCTCAAATGCTTCTTCTCGATCTGGATTCCATGAAAAGGGAACATCCTTGTATAACAACTCTTTAAGAGGTTGAATACGCTTGGAGTAGTCCTGAATCCATATTCGAACTGTTCCGCATAATCCAAGAAATCCTCTAACATCCTTAAGGGAGGACGGACGGGGCCAATTCTGAATTTTATCAACTCTGTCATGGTCCGGCATTCGACCTTCCTGCGTACACTTCTGTCCTACAATCACAACTTCAGGACAGCAGATTTGACTTTTCGCTGCTGAAAAGGTAATCCCTGCTTGTCCAACTCTATGCATGATCCGATGCACATCTTGTGCATGCTCCCAAATAAATCGTCTGATTTTTGGATTCTCCTTTAATGTCTCGGCTTTTCCTGACTTATCCAAATACTGAGATACTGGCCCTTTGATTGGCAAATCATCAATGAATATATTCGCTGTTTGAGGAATCTCATCTTGCAAAACAAATGTCATGCAAGCCTGAAATTCAGCTGGCGAATTGGTGAATCCCATAGGCATAGACGTAATACGTAGTAGGCCTAATGGTGACAAAAACGCGGTCATATCTCTGCTAGTCGGATCAACTTTTCGAGCATCAAAGGCCCAAAACAAGTCAAACACTGAATAACATTGCCGTCCTGCAAAAGGTTCAACAAAGTCATCCAATATTGGGGGTACTCCTGCATCTCGAATGGTCACTGCATTTAATGGTTGCAAGTCATGCACGATCCGTAATTTTCCATTCTTTTTCAAGACACAGAACCATTTGGATCTGTACGATGACTGACACCTTTCATAGACTCCTGCTTCTATTTTTCCTTTCAACAATTCTATGACCTTCTCTCTAATTCCAGGGGGTATTGGTATATTTCTATCCACCCAAGGGATATGCGGAATAACTGGAATGATATATGGAGAGAAGTAGTCATCTCTAAACGTTCCTCTTTCATTTTCTTCAAATGCTAGAACCCTTTCATTAATCTTAGAATGTGCTTGAACAATTCTTCTTCTTCTGGCCACATAAATTTATCTTTATTTATTTGCATGCTTTCTATTCTTTCCAATGTCAACTTCTTCGTGGGTATAAATTTCGGTGGGTTTGGCGATAATAATGGTAGATTGTGTAAGGGGTCCTCGGGAAACCTTCTGATGACACGTGCATCTTGTGGAAATACTCCGGGAATTGGGTTAACTCTTTGAGCTACCGGCTTGTATACCCCAAATACTTGATCAGCATCTGACTTCGTCATCGCCATTCCTACTGGGTTCTTGGATATCAATGCTTCTTGACTATAATCCTTTCCTAATCGAGCTTCAAGTGTTCTAATCGGCATTCTTTCTGACTTCTGCTTTCCTTGATGGCGAATAAGAATATTGCTAGTGGTTGTTGGGTTGTGTCAAATTTGCAGGAATATTAGCTATAATGAGCTAATAAAGGCTATAAACAAATGACTGAGGTCCAGTTTATTGTCATAGAGGACAGAAACCATTTCGCAATAATTCTTATCCTCAATTCTTCATTTCCTTCTTTCTTTCTTTCATATATGCTCCAATCGCCCCACAGTTAAAATTTTTAACTGAAGGATCATTAATCAGATTTAGGCAACAATTAAATCAGTTTTGGGCTGAAGTAATTGTTGACTATTCATATCTGAATGGAACATGGTCCTATCAATCTCTTTCTGCCGCAGTCGACGATCACGTCGCATATTCTGCATCATATCTTCCATGACCTCTTTCCTAGTTCTATTCTTCTTTATCTGCTTTCTCTTCTCACGTTTCCTTTCTAATTGGCCCATTCTCTTCATCAATCTCTTTATGAACTCTTTCCTCAATTCTTTTCAGCCAGAGTCTCTTCCAAAAGAGTCAAAGCCATAGTGGGGGGAAAGGGATAGGTATAGTCTGATAGATGGATTCTGGTTTATATACCCGTCCAAATAAATGACTAGGCCTTTCTATAACTTTCTTGAATCTTGTGGAAAATTGTCTCAACTTTCCTAGAATGTTCTGGTACTTGCAAATAGATTCTCTGCATTTCAGTACATTCTGGTACTTGCTTTCTGGTAAAAGAATGCTGTTCTCTTCAATCTAAAATTCTGGGGGTTTCGAGGACAATCTCAATAAAATCCTTGACCAAAATAACCCTGAAAAGGTCTGTCACAATAGTGTGCAGAATGTGATTTGTCTTGCCCAGTAAGTGTCGGGCTTGACTTCACAGTTTCCGCGCGGAAGTCACGTGACCGCCACCGCGACGCGTCTTGTCTCTGTGACTAAACGGCGTGACATGCTCTTTCCTGCTGGCTATCTGGAAGTCGATTACTCCCTGATCGGTCGTCTCTATTGTTTCTGCCCTTCGCCCTTTCTCACATACTGCTGCTTGTTCTTCGTCTCTCTCTTCTAGGTCCTGCTATGGTACGCACAAGCGCGTTCGTGCTTCAACGTTCTCGTTGAAGCTGGCTTGGTGAGTACGCTCATTTCTTCTAACATTACTGCTGTTTCGGGTCTGTTTGCAGGTCTTTCGTGTGGCGTCGACGGTTAGATGTCCCACAGGACTTCTAAAGTCTGCCACGTCGATTCTCGCACAGCGTTGTGTGCGCTGACTGCGTCCTTGGCTCTCTATCAACTTCTTCACTCTGCCTATCTCCTGGTCCTTCTTTGGCACTCGACCTCTCTTGGCTTCATCTGCGCACATCTTGCACGCGTTCTACTTGCTTCATTCTGCTGCCTATCTTCTTCTATCTCTAGCTTCCGGCTTCCTTGGCCAACGATTCTGGGCATATGGAGTCTTTGAGGCGGGACGCACGCGGACGCTTGCTCGTCGAGTACGCTAGGTAAGTCAATAAATTCAGATACATTTTGTCCGAATTTACAAGACTATTGTACAGGACAAGATCTCGCTTTCAAAGATACATTGAAGGTATCTTACGGTGCGTTCCTTTTAATCAATAACAATGTCAGCTTCTGACTCATCATCCGCAAAACTCATAGGATAATATTCGTCGTCCGTGCCGTCTCCTGTCTCACCGTGTCCGACGCGGCCGGTAATGGCGGTTTAAACGAACTGAGGACGGCGCGAACGAACCTTCTTTCGGCCTTGGTCCACAGCCGCACCGGGACGACGAGAAGATGCTCGAGGCCCGTGCGCTCCTCGCGTTGCAAAGCGAGACCGGGCTCGTCGTCGTGCCATCCTATTCTCTTTACCTTCTTTACAGCGGGCGGGTTGTTAGTCCGCGCCTTCGGCTTCCTTTTGCGGCCGAACGGAGGGTACGTACCGGGAGGATCTCGATAGTTCGTCCGCGGCAGCTTGCGCGGGCGTAGCTCATACCGGGTCTTCGGCAGTCAAAGTCTACTTCTTCAACGAGGGTACCGTCCGTCAGCGGTGTGAGCGGGCTCGGCGGCGGGCTATCCAAACCTTCGGGCTCTGGGGCCGCTGAGCGCGCGCGCACCATTCCTTTCACTTCATACGGTGTGCTATCTATCTCTATGGTCCATCCATCTTTCACAACTGTGTTCTCCTTAGGTAGGTACTTGTAAGCTTCGGTAATCGTAGGATTAGCGGGTGGAAGCAGTACCTTGGTAATAATCTTGAAGTTATGGGTAAGGCGGGTGATACGGTCTGCTGGATCGGCGGCGCTGCAGGAGGCATCGGAATAGAGGTCGAGAGGACGGTTGGGCGGGGAAACACAGTGGGCTCACCCTCCGGTCCAAGGACAAGGGGTCCGATAACGACGTGCGCTTCGTCGCCGGTGTCCGTTTCAACGCGAACTGCTCCGCTACTGGGAGGAGGCGGCGGTCCACCGGGACGCATGCTGTTCAGGATCGGGATCGGGTCGGTCGTATCAGCCATGAGGACTCCGTCAAAGTGGATATCGTGCCCGTCGGTGTGAATAACGGCTTGCGCAGGAGGAACGTCGAATACAGCTGGTTCGGGGCATTGCTGAACGAGAGCGCATGCATGGGAACAGGTAGGCTTCGGTCGCGTCGATGGAGACGTCATATGAGGAAGCGAAGTGGCATGCGTGGAGAGCATCGCGGAAGGGCTCGATGATGTGGGAGAAGCGGAGGCGTTCCGCTGCAGGAGAGACTGGAGGGACTGCAGGATGGGGAGGAATAATGGGCATTTTACTGGTATGTACAGATACTTTGCCGTTCGCCCTTCCGCCTTTTATACTAATTCCCTACCTAGTCAGGTGCCTTCAGGATCCTTCTGCCTCATTCTCGAGTCCTCGCCACTCTTCAGCTATGTTCTTCCCTTAGCGCGTCCTCAACTAGAAGACCTGCCTAATCCGGCGTTGCAACATCACGCGGACGCGCCTCTGTTTGTTGATCCACAATGTAGGTCCCTTCATTTCTCGGATATCCCGACGATCTAACTCCTTCTCCTCGATCTCTTACAGATGCTTCCGTGATGCGCTCGATCTCTGCATACTTCGGCCTTCAAACGCCTACGTTTCATACTAACTTTCGAGATTTTCCAGCGGATACACTTCTTCGGGCACTCTTGCCCGGTACTCCATTCTACGGTAAGTTCATCCTTTACTATCTTCTTCTTTCCTTCTGCCTATTCTCGATCGGGGGTGTACGCGTACGCGTCACTCCTGATCGAACGTTCAGCCTGATACGAACTTTGACGCGTCGTTCACGTCACTGCGTCGTCTGACGCGTACACCTTCCAGGCAGTTCTCATATCTTCTGAACCATTCATCTCTCTTCTGGCATATCCTATACCCTGCTTCAGTCTTCTTCGGACTCTCGGACGGCGGCCAATTCTGCCCGCTACTTATTCTGGAATCCTCCGGAAGGTGAGCTCTCTCGATCTTTCTTGATTCATCTCACAACCAGCTGATCTCCGCAGCGCTGACGCGTTGCGTCCGATCGTTCCAAGACGACGCGCGTCGCGTCTTCCTGAACATTCTCGTGGCCACGGGATCCCTCTATCTTCTTCTGGCTCAATCCGACCTCTTTTTAGCTGTTTCCATACCCTTCGAAATCGGGCTACGCTGGCCGTGCACTTTCTCGGCGCATCTCGTACCTTCGACGCATTCGATTCAAGTACGTTCTTCCTAATTCTTGATGCTTCTTTACTGATCTCATAATTTCTAGGCGGATTTCCTGCAGGCTATATAAGCCGGCAAGAAATCTGTCGTCCTCACTTCCTGTCCCCCTTCTTCTCATACCTTCACTGCTCAACGCGTCTTGCACCTGCGAGCTGATCGCTGAGCTCAACGTTCACGAACGTCGGCACGCTTAGCTCGTCTGCTAGCTGCTGTGCGCTGGTTGAATACTTCGTGCTCTAGGTATGCTTGTTCATCCGGTTTCCTTCTTCTTCTACTTGCTAACCTCTCTGCTTTCCAAGCGCGACACGTCGGCCATCGGGCGCAGTATATCTGCCCCGTCATCTTCCGCGTCGGGTATCTCTGGGTCCTTGCTGCACTTCCAGGCTGCGGGCGCTGAATGCGCTCAACGCGTTCAACGATGCCCGAGTCTGCGCGCGCGGATACCTTTCCTAACCAGCTAAGTCATTCATCTCCTATCATATCTTTTTCTTCAATCTTCTTAACACTGTTTCCTTCGGCAGCCAGTCACGCGTTACCTTGCGGAGAGTCTCCTAGATATTGCAACGTGCTCGGCCGTCTCCTTCCTTGCGCCGTCTTCCGTCATATAGGTACGGCTGCTCCTTGCTTAATCTTCCTAACCTTTACTAACTATCTTTTCATCCTTCTAGTCTTTTCTTCTTCACCCTGTACAGCCGCATGCTGGTTCTATCGTTTCCGATTGTATTTAGCTACGCGTCCATACTTAACGTTCCTCCATCGTCCATATATTTCGCCCCACAGTTAGAATTAATTACTGTCGGGTGACGCGTCCATAACTCGATAGCCGCGTTTCGAAATATTTAACTCATAGCTCCAAACCTTGACTTCTTATGTATCCGGGCATCTTCATCAATTCTTTCTTCTGTTTCTTTTACAAACTTGAAAAACTGTTAAACAAAAAGAAAAACACGAATGTTCATCGGCATCCTTCATCATCCTTCATGCTGCTATCCTAACTTTCGACTATAATTCGCGGCGGAACAAGTTAACTTAATAACTTGAAAATAAATTTCCAACTTGCTCTTCTTGAGCTTATCGGAAAATTCTGGAATGACAATAAGCCTTGTATATTCAATCCTGCTCCTCAGGGTGCCTTAGCTCCATTATCCTGGTACTTGTCTTCTATTTTCGGATACACCCGGCGTATGCTTAATTCTGCTGCTTAACTCAATACTGGCTAACCTCCTCCTGACAATATTTATCCCGAATGCATATGGAAAAATACGGTCCTCTTCATCGTCTAATACACGTGTTCTTACTGACTTTCTTACTGACCCTTCCTATTCACAGACGGACTTCAGAACTTCCATGCACTCAGTGGCTATGGTCTGAATATTGTCCCTACTTCTGTGCGAAGGTTAACTGCTAAACTTCTAATAACGTGTACCGAATCGGGCATTCCGTGATTAATCCTGCCATTGGATATCCAATATATCGGTGGGCTCCAGATCTTCTTATCTTCAACTGTCTGACACCGGCATTTCCCGAACGTAATAACTTCTTAAGGCTTCTTCATATATGGGCTTCTCGAGCGTCAATCAGACCAATATGTCTGATTACTTTTGACGTGAGTATACATCAAAACTAATGATGTAAACTGTCATTCAGAAATTCCCTTATAGTTGAAGGAAAATTCTAAATCGCCACTTTCACTCTTCCTTCCTTCCACCATCACCTATGCCTATCGAAGTAGGCTCTTCAATTACCATTCTTTCCCTTTCCCCAAGTCACTAACTTCTATGTTATACAGGTCAATAGCACTGTCGGCTATCTGAACGAGACGGGGGTTGTTACTGGGAAAGTAATTGAAGTGGAAACGGTCGATGTGAGTTTCTTTCAATCTGCTGTGGTCTATCTCTGCTAATATATCTTCTAGGGCATGAGGCGTGTTGTCATCCAAGTGGGTGACAATACTGATGCCATAAAACTTCCGTAAGCTGAACTGTTCCTTCTTCAATCTGATCTTATCCTTCCATAGCATGGCAACTGTATTCTTAGTTCGCCATACGTAGGGATAGTATAGATGGGCTCCACATAGACATATCAATGTACTTGTTTTCTAGAATTCGAATGGTCACGTCATCTTTTCGGTGCCAAACCTTGAATGCCTAGGAAAATTTCAAGAATAAACTTTTGATATATCTGATGCTGCAAAACATCCGTGGGGTCCAATAACTTCCATTCGGTATGTTCCTTCGATCTAACTTCTTGCTGTAAACCTTGTCCATTAACCCTTGGCCATAGCTCCGATCGTAATCCAAATTGTCTATAAATCTGAATGGTCTGACTCAATGTCAGACTGATTGCTTAACGTTCGGACTTCTATGGGACCACAATATTCCCTAACTTCATACCATCGGCCATCTGGATATCGACCATATTGTGCATTCTCCTTGAGTTTGCGCTTCTTTGGTGATATCATGACTACATTCACTTCTCCGGTCTGAACTGCCTTTTCATCATCTGATACTTTAAGATCAGAGGGTGAAGAACATTGACCCTCGTGAATGCCTTCTTGATTATTCTCCTGAAATAACGGTTCTGCTGCATCGGGTAAAGCTACAGGTGTCTTTCTTGGTGTTCTGGCTCGCTGTCAGAGTCACCTATCTCTATTGATTCTTCACCGCCTCTGACAGTATATCTGGAATAAATCACTTTCTGTCCTGGTTTACGCTTATTCCGTGGTGCAGCTGTCGTATTCGATTTCTTGCTTTTCATTAACTGTCTTCTTCTCCACATATCCCATGCTGGATTATCAGTGAGTTTTCCTACCCGATTGACCGGTACATCCTTATCGGTATGCCAGATAATAGATGGGTCTAACTCAATGGGAGTGATATACTCGTCTGCATAATCATTCAGGATGCATACTCCAAAATTCTTGCTCATTCTTATAGCTGTGGTATGGGATGGATGAAATGGGGGAGATCCTGGTGCGGGCACAGGTTCCAACATTTTCTCATCGATCGGTACCCAAAGTTGTTGTCCATTAACAACTTCACATCTATGAGTAGCTTCGGCAGGAATCTTCAGAATTATCTTGGGCGTATCAGGTCTCGAGACCAAAATACCCGCACATAATTCTTCAATCTCTATTTCCTTCTTATCATCTTCTAATTCTGACACATCTGGTTCCGTGGTTTGGACTTCAGCATCACATAAGGTAGATGAAGACTTCTCGGTCTCTGGCAAGTAAATCATTTGAAATACACCATGACCAGTCTTTTCAACACCATTTATAGATACTTTGACATCACGTAATAGGAATAAATCTTCTTGTATTCCTATCCCCGTATTCCAACTATCTCTCATTATGAGATAATCAGATTCTCGAGCCGTAATAGAGCCTAAAGTTGGTTGAACTGGTCCACGAGTGTGACCGTATTGAACCCAATACTTCAACAATAGATGCTCATATGAGGTGCGTGATATATAATCATGAATATCCTCAGTCTGCTGATATGCTCCGGATTTGAGAGGTTTGAAGCGTAAACCATCCCAATTGACTGCATTCCAAACAACTGGCGAACTTGGTTCGGTTTGAACCTCCTGACTCTCTCTAGCTTGATCTTCTAATTCCAAACTGTTCTTCATTACTGCTTGCATACTATCCAGATCCTTGAAGTCTATAACTGGTACTGCTTCTTCAAGTCCTTCTGAGACTTGAATACTAGCACATAACGAAGCCGGTTTTGATAAAGCAGCTGCCTGTGCTTCCGTACTGGTACAAACATTCCAAAGGTCTTGCTTCCGTCATCTGAACTTATCTCCACATAGACTCCTTCAGGCTTGTTCTTCAAAAGAAGATTGTTACGTCTCTGCCATGGCTGACCAAATAACGCTGGAACTGCTAATCCTTCAACAACATAAAGGTTTGCTCGAGTTACTACTGATCCTAGTGATATCTGTACTGGCCAAATCCCATAATGGATTAGCGGCTTTCCGGATACATCTGATAGCTTCATCGGCAATGTCCTTTCTTTACTTCCTCCCAAGGCTTTCCATATATCAGCTGAGATACAATCGAGCTGTGAACCTGTATCAATAAGGAACGGAATAACATGATTGTTGAGTTGCACTGGAACTGTAATGAGTGGAGGCGTATTGGACATAGACCATTTCAGAACTTGTTCTGGGAAGGTAAGCGGTCTTGGATTCTCTGCTTTAAGCATCATAACTGATCCTGATTGACCCTTCTCCATAGAGCAATACTCCAAATTAGTAGACGTGGTTGGTAGCATTTTGACAATTGCATTTCCACAAAGTCCACCTTTCTGGTCAAAGAACTGAACATCCCTTAATAAAAAGGTTCGTCCATATGGTCCGAGTCGATAATCCTGAAACTCGAGGCCACGTTCTGCTAAAAGTGCATGGTCCTGTTGATATCGGCTTCAGATCATGGTTCTGAGCTCTGAGCTGAAGTGCTAAGCTATTATATAGCATTTCATCCACATCATCTTCATCATGATTCACATGGTTCATATTTGGCTCATCATCTATCTTCCTTTTTGAGTACAGCATAGATGCCTCCTTAGATTGTAAGGTCGACATATCTTCAGCTTCTTCAATGTCTGCTTCTTTTCTTCAGAAGACTGTGATGAGGTAGAACTTGTATGATTGCTGTATCCGTCACTAAGGGAATCTGCTTCTTCGGCTGAGTTGTTAATCTCCTCAGATGAGACATCGCTGACATCCTCTAAATCAGGTATATCAGAGTAATCCTCATCGACTTCTTCAACTATTCATGTAGCAAATTCTCCTCGGGTTCTTCTGCTAAAGATGCATATACTGCTGAATTTGCTGACGGAGTTGGGGATACCAATAACTCTGATTCCGGGTAACCATTTTGTCCACGGAACGTAAGGTATGTACCATCATCTCTTTCAGCAATTCCTATACCATTATCCTGTTGCCAGGGTCTTCCTAATAAACCATCAAATGGAGGATCAGATGCCACATATGCATTGATCTTGGTCTCGATATGGCCAATCTTGAGTGGTACGTTCTCTACCAACCCTAGTAATTCGCCTCGACCTCCATTTGCATCGCTCATAGAAATCGCCTTTGACTTGTTCATCGGCAAGCAAACTGCTGACTTCCATATCTTCTCACTGATAATGTTCAACTGTGAACCGGTGTCCACAATAAATGAGACAGGCTTCCGGTTACATTCCATAAACAGCCGAATCAGTGATCCTCGAGTTGCAGTTACCAAATTCGATGAAGGACCTGGTAATACATCTGTCTTCTTAACTCGCAACATATTCTGTAACTGCTGAGCAACATCTCTGGATACTCCAACAACTTCTCCCACGGATAGGGTGAGTGGAGTGTTAAGTATCTTGTTAAGAACTGATACTGGATCCACTTCTCTGCTTAAAACTGAAGTACGTGCTGCTGGTCGAGTCTGCTCTGTCACTTGCTCCTTATTATGCCTGTTATTAGATGCAGATGGGTCATCTAATATATCCATGTCATTATCGGGATTGAAGTTCCTAGCCTGAACATCAATCGGAGTCAATTTCTGCATTGGCACCTGAGGTACTGTAGAAGTTCCTGCCCGATTTGACGAAGCAAAATGAGGTGGTGACTGCTTCTGCTGTGGTAAAACTTCTCTCTGCTTTCCTTTATATCCTGCGCTTCCTTGATAACCATCTCTGACTTGATTGCGATAAGAACGAGTTTCCCTTGGGACTTTCTCTACCGGAAAGACCAAAACATCGGACTCATCATCATCATCCTGATCTTCATCTTCTGAATTGTCGTCACATACAAGGTAGTTTACTTCAGGAGCTACCCGTTTAAATGCCTGAATCCAATTCTCATCTGGATTCTTATAAACTGGGACACCATTCTTTGTAGTAAACCTTCCTCGATAGTTCTTCAAAATATGACCCTTTGTCATTAATTCCTGTAACTTTGAACAGTTATTCATGACATGACCCATTTCTCCACAAGCAAAACATCCCATGGGATATGGTCTGTTAGCAAGGAAACGATTCGGGTCTGGTCGACTAGACTGATCCATTGAAGGAGGTGCATTAACCCGATTAATCTGGGGTCGAGGAAGACATTCCGCGGCCAGGGGTTCAACTGCTAGCTCGAAGGAACAATATTCCATATTGTGGGTCCTCCAAGGATAACTCCTTCATCTGTGACACAAGCTTATCCATCTCATTCTCTGCCTTAGTGGGGTGCAATCCTTTCGTCACTTTCCCCAATGGCTTGCCTAACTTGCTAGTTTCCTTCTTAACCACTCCATGGCTAATAGGAATATCATCTTCATCATCTTCGTCATCATCCTTCTGCTTCTGGTGGGACCTAACATTCCTTCCACCCTTCTCCTTAACCAATCGCTTCTTTGCCTTCATTTCCTTTCAATCCTGTCATTATCATCGTCTTCATCATCTGAATCATCGTCATCAACCAAGTCATGGTCGTAGATGTCTTCAGAGCCTAGTCTTTCCGTATCAAACCTATCTGAACCCAAAGATTTTCCGCAGCTCAGAGATCGCATCTGGCTCAAATGGCTGGGACATATCATGTGCTGGATTTGTCAAAAGAATCCGGGCTTCTAGCTGTTTGCGGAATGGGGAATAAATTCCGGTCCACAGTAATAAGCATAATCAAATCCGTGATCCTTGTTGACCCTTCAACCATCCGGCAATCCGGATGAACTTCCTAAGTATCTTCTCCATCCTTCAAATCATATATCTTCTCTCGTCTAAACTGGGCAACAAAGGCTTGAAGATCCTTTATGCGGAACCTCTTTGACTCAAGGTCAGCATTGAAATAGATCTCAATGTTCGCCTTTAACTGATCCCAATTTCCATTCCTAAAACTGGAGAAACCTTCTATGGTTTCTCTCACCTACGTGAACAATAATCTGTAACCTTTCACATTTCTCTGCCGGGGTAAGCCTATGCAAAGTGGCCAACTTCTCAAAGTGGGAAGGAAAGGTCTGACTTTGCAGAATCTCCTTTAAACCGCTTTGGGGCAGTCTTGGTGCCTTCGACTGGCATGTCCATGACTGACTTCATACTTGAAACTGACGTAAACTGACTATCCATTAAAGGACTGCCTGCGTTTGAATTCTGCGTGTTGGTATACATAGCAACGAACTACGTATAGCCTTGGGCGTAATCACAGGGATTGACTGAACTTGTGAAAAGGTATGTCTTTACAACTGTCTTCAATAACTTTCGACCCCCGCGGTGGGCTCCAACTCTCCTTGTCGTGTATTTCCAGCGATCGGTATTAAACAACCACTACTTTTACCAAACAATCAAAAGACTATCTGACGAGAGTAATATTTGTTTTATAGCGAGGGGTTATTTCCTAGAAATGACAGGTGCACCAAGCTTGACGGGGTTTCCTACTTTTCCGGACAGAGGCTCAGTCGAGTTCGGTTGTGAAAGTGTACTTTCTACTTTTCACAAGGATCACAAAGCTCTGTGGTTTCGTTCTACGGTGTTCGATTACTCGAAATATACCTATGGGGACTAGAAACAATAGCAAGGCTTGACTTAAATAGCTTGCTCTGTCAGTACACTACAAACTTCCTACAAAGTCACTGCCTTGGTGCAGTACTTTGCTACTAGACGAATTCCGCCTGGTGAATGGGGAAATGCTCCTGGACTTCTTTCCAAGACTTATACTCCTCAATCCACTCACAGGAAACTATCCAAACAATAACAAACTCTTTCTTAACACTGCTCACCTGGTGCCTTTGCGACAGGGCTTCTGTCCTAACAAAGGTCTGACAACTAATCTGCCTAAACTTGCGCTCCCAAAGTCTCTTGCTTTGGCAAGCTAACAATCTAGGTCAGTAACTTCTGATCTTCTTTTCCTAACCTTGTGCTTCCAGAATCTCTTGTCTGGACAGTTGACAATTTAGGTAACTTCCTTTGTGACAGAACTCTGTCCTAACAAAGGTC
Source organism: Grifola frondosa (assembly GCA_001683735.1). Lineage (NCBI taxonomy): Eukaryota > Fungi > Basidiomycota > Agaricomycetes > Polyporales > Grifolaceae > Grifola > Grifola frondosa. The sequence continues at coordinate 18,091 of LUGG01000037.1, read as the reverse complement.
TTGACAATCTTCAACCTTTTGCCTGAACTTGCACTTCCAAAGTCTCTTGCTTTGGCAAGTTAACAATCCAGGTCAATACTTAGTAAGCAGATGGGCCTAGGCAATACTTCTGATGTGCCTCAAGTTAAGAGAAAGAATATAAATTGTGAGGGAGTGCTACTGAGGGAGGAATCTGGGGGGGAAGAATATATTCGAATGATTTGGGCGATTTTTCGCTCGCCCTTATATACCCTCCTGAATCCTTCCATTCTATTCTATTCTATTCTATTCTATGGCTGACTAATCCCCTTCTTGCTTACCAATCCACTCCCAATGCTTACCAATCCACCAATTTTCCTGCTGACGAATGGCTTTTGGAAGTTGCTGGAAGCATCTCTAACCTGCTAGTATTTTCTGCACAGTTCTGTCTCCTTCTGGACAATTCTCCCAAGTTCTATAAGTCCCTAGGATGTTCTCCATGATCCTATGTTATTCTGGAATCTGTCAGAATATTCTGGAAATTTCCTTGAGCTTCTGGATTATTCCAGGACATTCTGAAGTAGAAATTTCGATTAAAGTCCTTCTTTTGAAGACTGTATTCTTCTGGAAGGTTCCGGAAACTTCTTCTCTGCTAGGTTATTCCGGAATGTTCATGAATATGAAGCCACAGGTCTATTTGTCCATGTCACAGTTGCCACAGTGTCCATTTGCTGATCCAATCCAGATTATATGATATGGATTTGGTGAAATGTGCTGAGTAATGACAAATGTGTGCAAATAGAGAGGAATGGGATAAGTCTTTGCATAGCATAGATGTGTCCCTAATTATCCTGCACTTTCTTTTGCAGCTTGCTTCTTTATCATTATTTTCTTCATCATGGAAACTCGCAAGGGTATGCTGTCTCGATGATGTGGTTTCCATCCTATCTTCTGACCAATCTGATAACTCCTTTTCTGCCATGCTCTCTTTCCTGCAGGTCTTTGTATTACCAGCTTGGGTGGGGGAGCGTAAAGGCCATCTTCTAATTCTTCATCAATATGCTCTTCTGATTTCTCACTTTCTTCTGCTATAGTCTCCTCTTCTAATGCGTTAGTGTCTTCATAAGTGACACTTTGAGAGAGAGGGTGTTCATATAGAGAACTGCTTGGAATCATGACGAAAGTTGGGAGTAACTGACAGTGGACGAAATAAATGAGGATATAATGACGAAATGTAATCGACATTGACCATATTCGTACATAGCCTTGTTGCTCGAAATTAATGGATATAGGTCATAACACGTGACATATTCTCGATATGGCTGACACTGCGTAATCCTTTTGATAAGTGACTAGCACTTGACTTTGCTGTCACCTAACATTGCCAATTGTGTCTACAATAGGTATGTTATAGGATTATTGGTGATAAGTATATCGATGAAACGTTGTTGACTTTATAGTTGGAATAGATTCGTATCGCAATACATTTATTCCAACAGTCAGTTGCCTGCGTAGTTTGCTCATCGTAACTAATTGAGCAAGCTACTGATCAGCCATTTCGATTGATATAGTGTCCTTCTTTGAACTCTCTGCTGAAACTCGCTACGACTTCATCGTTCATTCTCGGGCTGTTGCTGATGCACTCGACATCGGGGCTAGGCAGATTCGTCATGATATTCGAGTACTGGGACGACTTCGGAGTGATGGCCGTTCGGTACATATCGGATATCCTGACCGGTTCATTCTCTATCTCGGGGAGAGCTATCTCAAGCAACTTCTTCGGCGCATTACTAATGATGACCATGTCCCTCTCCGCACTTTATTCAATCTGCGACGTTTCCACACTCGGTTTCCACGATTATATCGCAAACGCCTTTATGTGATTCGGTGCCTTGGTACATCCCATCTCTTGACTACTATATTTAGGGAGGATGAGGATTTCTTTTGGGCCTGAAGAAGTAGTATAGATCTGATTCTGTGTAGTACTTCTTTTCGTAGGATTACTGGAATATTGACATCCTTTCCTAATGAGTATGAGATGCTAGTGGTGCCAGACTTGAGATGTGCTGATCAATGGTCACATTGCCATGTTCGAGTACCAATCCATTTTGGTGCACGACAGCGTGAGTAGACGCGGGCCTTCTCGGGGTGTTTATTGTAAAAGGGAACGTGTCGCACTGGTAGTACGGCCCGGAATGTGCCACGGACGATAGTCGCGATGCCGCATTGACGTGTGGAGTCGCGTGGCGTAGCTAAATCGGTTATGGAAGTAATCAGAGACTGGGTAAGAGCCGAAAGGACTGGGATCAAGTTCGACGCGTGTGATCCGCCAGGTAGATGCATGTAGGACTTCGAACAATTGGGTCGCAAGTGTTTTTGACACGTCGCACGTCGCCATGAGGTGGATTTGAATTTGAATATGACGTATCGTGTGAATATTGAGTATGCGAAGTATCGGTAGGTGATGCTCAGCTTGCTGCGCATCGCAACGAGGTGTAGAGTTATTGTTTAGATGACCTGTGATGATGTAATCGCAGGTGTGATCCTATTGAAATAGAGTGTAGCTCCTGGGTGATCGTCAGAGGTTCGAAATGCGAAAATGATTTGATCCGCGTAGTTAGGGCCATCGTATCACCATCTCGCTCTCTATACACCGCCTCACCATTGCTGCGTTAAGTGGGATCCTGGTATTTGTGACCCATTCTTCTTACTACTTTTGGTTTCTCTTAAATATCATTTTTTGTATGTGAAAAGCGGCAAAAGCACTCTAAGAGACACAATCAAAATAAGGTTGTCTTACAGTTATTTATCTTTTCTCGTTTGTTCTGGTTTATGGTTCTTTGCAGCAATTTCTTTTCTTAATGATCTTACACGACTACTGATATCGAACATTGGCACCCGAGTGCTCTTTGCTTAATTTTATTTTAGAGTCCTTTGTTTGACTTTACGTGAAGCGCCGGGAGCTATCACGATTTTCTTACATTACTTACCTTACTTATATTTCTGATTTTCTCTTCAACAATCGTTTTTACGTTTATTTATCCTTTTTTAAGCAAAAAAAGAAACAAAAAAAGTAGAAAGCAAAGTTTGAGTTTTGCTGATGGATTTGATCTCTGAATCGGAGGATGACTCTGGTGTTCGGTGATATAATTAAGTTTATTATTGAAGTGTCATATCATTTATATTTGTATTTTAAAATAGACACCCAAGGAATCCCAACATGAATACAGTTGATGATGGTTATATCCTAAACGCCCTGCAGCAGCATTGTAAAGCTTGAACAGAGAGCTATCAAGTTGGATATCATTGTCTGGAAGCTCCGGGAAGGTCATCAGCAAAACTTGAATTTTCCTTGTCACTCTTTGGGCTCTTCTTAGTTCTTTTCAGTTCTTTTCTTCTTTATTAACATAAAAATTTCCCTTTTTTGGACACTTTTTAAGTAAAAAAAAAAAAGGAGCGAGCCCTCCTTTTGTTCCTTTTTCTTCTTAATTTTCTTAAATAAGCATTTTAAGTAGCAAAAAGTAACTAAAAGGAAAATTCAAGTTTTGCTGATGCAATGTAGCTAAAAACCCATAATAGAATTTGCTTGATAGTAAAAAGGTTGTTGGCAAACCTCCAGGCTTAAGAGCATTTCTATGAATACAACTGTATGTTTCGTGTGAATAAAAATGAGTTATATCATGGAATATGTTTCACAACAAGGGAGTAATGGTCACACATCCAAAGAGATGAACTGTGGGAAGAACATATCCAATGTGAACATATCTTCCAGTGGACTACGGTAACAGCTGGCCGGAAGACTGGAACACAAATCCCACTATCCAAGCAGGCTTCTAGAATCAGCCGTCGCTACCATGTTCACATTGCTACATATGTTTTGTGAAGATTATGTAACATGTTAATAAAAGATTTCTTAATAAGAAAATTTACCAGATTAAGAAATTTGAACAAGAGCAAGTGAACACACTAGGACGGCTGGCCAGAAACATCGACTGAGATCCCCGAGCACTGATAACTAACAGTCACATACACAAACCAGGGTGATGGCAAGTCATCTTGCATGACAGCTCCAGCAGCTCACTTCAAGGGTACATCTTGGGGTCCTCATGCCACAATGCTACCTTGCAGTAGCCACATGTACTAGGAATGAATACATATCCTCTCCGAAAATGTGTGCAGCAACTGTTCTGTCGGACTCCAACATGTTGCTCACAACAAATGACCTCGAAAGCTCTCTTGCAATTGTGGATCAATATGGCACAACACTTCCAGAGCTTTTTCTTTCATTATTATGTAACGAAGAATTACTTCATAAATCAGCAATATCAGACTTTTTACAGAGCACGGAGGAGATAATAGAAGCTTTGAACAAGCACCCGTATCCTAGGGGAGCTGTTTCGCACTGGGCATGTTGCTCTGTGAAGGAGTATGCGAAAAAAATCACGGAGTTGACAAAGAAAACTGGCTTACACTTCAATGTTTCGAATGCAACACATGAGCAGCTTGAGTGATTCGATATTGCTGAGGTCACGTATTCGAGTGATGGACCATTTTGATGATGAGGAAGACATGATTGCATTACGTCGAACTTAGTTAAAAATCTGCACGACGTATGTGTGAGGACCCCAAGACGTACCCTTGAAGTGAGCTGCTGGAGCCGTCATGCAAGGTGCCGTCGCCCTGGTTTGTGTTGGTTATCAGCGCTCGGGGATCTCGGTCGATGTTTCTGGCCAGCCGTCCTAGCGCGTTCACTTGCTCTTGTTCAAATTTCTTAATCCGGTAATTTTCCTTATTAAAAAATCTTTTATTAACATGTTACATAATCTTCACAAAACATATGTAGCAACGTGAACGTGGTAGCGAGGGCTGGTTCTAGGAGCCTGCTATCCAAGATTAATCCCACTATCGGCTGTCAATCCCACTACCGGAAACAATCCCATTACCCACTACATAGTATATACTCAGTTAGGTTGCGCATATGGGAGGGAGTCGCCGACGTTTCGGCAATGCGTGCGTTTGTAGTGATGTGGTGACGGTCAGCGACCGGTCGCCAAGCGGGCGCTGAAAAGTTGTGCGGCAATTTTGACTGATGGTTCGCGGTTCGGTTGCGGGCGCTCATGGCAAATTGAGCCAAACAAGCCGCCTCTCACACGAAGACTATTTTCTCTCCCTAAACTTGGCTTTGACTTATTATGACTCATACTACAAGTACCCAAAGACTCGTCCACCTGGTATGCCCGCCATATACCCATCAATTGTGACATTCTAAAAATGCAGATGCTTTGGATTAAGCGCTTTGGCAAGCCCAATGAGGAGGATCAGGAGAGGGTTAGACTTGCAGAGGGCACCATTATACTCAATCCCAGAACTGCTGTAGATTGCCCGCCTCCGTCCGAGGCTAGATGGTCTACACTAACGTCGCTGCTCCTTCCCCCGCCGCCTCCTCCTCCTGCTCCCGGTCCCGCGGCCGCTTCGTCTTCGTCCTTGCCGCTAAGCGTTCCTTCCCTTAACCCCTCTGCCGCTCCGGTGTTTGCGTCGGACTATACAGCTCCGCCTTCCTCCCATCCTGAGGATGGTTCTGGGGACGCCCAGATAGCTCATCCTGCCACTCCACAGGACTTAGCAGCAGTAAATGCCCTCGGGAAAGGTGAGTTTTGACATTGTTTCCTTCCTATAGCTAATCATCTTTGACAGGGACCAAACGCCCACGAGAGGCCAACGCTGGCAACATCGGCGCAGTGTCCGCCAAAAGGGCCAGGACCAATTCGGCCTCCTCTGCCGCCACCAGCCACCAACATGTTTCGCAGAAACCCTCCTCTCAGGCTCCGTTGCCCCCAACAGCGGATCTCATGCAGATTTGAATATGCTTCAGCCTATGGACTTTCAAATCTTCCGAAATTTGATCATTGCGGAGATGTCGCAGATGCAAGAGGAACTAGAAGAATTGAGCCTTAGGCTTATTGCTATGGAAGAGCCTGGTGCTGTGGCCAAGCCCACAAATATGTCTTAGATATGTTAACTATTGTACTTCCTTTTCATCGAGTTCAGATGCATCCAACTTGTATGGGTGGCTATCAGTCCGCCTTCTTCGCGGACTGAGGCTCGGGAGCTCTTTACCTGGTGAGTGGTCAGAGGAGAGGGGCCTTCGCCTTTTTCTCCTTGTGTACTCACTAGGTAAGCAAATTTTCATCTCCCAGCCTCGCCTTTTTGTTTCTCTAACCGGAATGCTTGTTTTTGTAAACAGACTTTGTCTCACTACTGTCAGAATTGATAAATTTCTTTTTTGAATCATTCACATCTTGAATCATGAGTGATGTTGGGATCGAAGTACATACAAACGAGCATGCAAGAGTCTGGAGAAAACAACGCAGTTGTCACCACCTGCTTGGGCCTACCAGGCGCGCTGGCTGCGTGACTCCTACCAATGCCCGTGCTGCCTCCAGCCATCCATAAACCAGAAGCTGCACCACACCTCCAACATTCCCGCTGACGTCCACCCCACCCACGGCAGCCTCACGATCGCCGACGATGGCGTGAAATAACCTGGGCATCCGGATACCGTTCCCACTACCCTCCTGAATTGCTGGACTGCTATTTGTCCCCAAGCATGCTGCATGCATTCCACCGCGACGTCGACTTCGAGCAGTGGGACGCCGCGCACTTCAAGATGGCGCTAGACTTCTTCCTGCTGTATGTGAACATCGGCTCAGCGGGCCTGCTGGCCACACTCACACAGGTTACGCGCTATGGCCTGCTGTTCCCACCGGTGTGCCGAACATACCGGCATTCAACAAGGCCCGTGAGCTGCGCTCGCTCGCGGGGATGCTCGGCGCGATCCACGCGACGTTCTGCGGCGAGACCTCCTGCATACGTGTCGTCATTTCTCTCCCGTCTCATGTTTGACATGGTTTCTCCAGATACTTTCAGCACCCGCCGCGCTACCGGATCCTCCACTGCCTCCGCAGCGCGTCGCGGACGGCGCGAACATCTTCGTCGATACCCTGCACACAGCCTGCGTGAGACACACGGATACCACCATGCGGGCTATGTTCACAGCTCTTACGCTCCTTGGCTCTGTCTATGCGCAACCCAGCCAGCCCAGTCGGACGGACGCCCCACTGCGTCCGTATCGCTCGTGCAGTATATGTCCCGACCTGACCCCGACATCCACAATGTGCAGTTCAACCACACCATGATCCGCGTCAAGGAGCCTCAGTGATCCATCCGCTTCTATGCAGAGGTGCATGTCCCATGGTCCGGCTACTCACCGACACAGTCTAACCACCAGCATGCACATTCTCAGCATGGACCTCCTCTCCCGTACGCCTTCCGCCCATCACACTCCCTAATCTTGCATCCAACATACGCTTATCTGCTCCAGACCACAGCTTCGACACCTTCACGCTATACCTCCTTGGGTACGACCACTCTGGCGGCATGCTCTCCGCCAAGGCCAAGAAAGGCTCCTGCTTCAACCGCGAAGGTCCGTTCCCCACTCCCTCTACTCCCTCCCATCCTTTCTCACCCCCCGGTAGGTGTGCTCGAGCTGACGCACAACCACGGCGCGGAAAGCGACCCCGACTTCGACGGCTACACCTCGGGCAACGCAGACCCAGGCAAGGGCTTCGGTCACATCGCCATCACAGCCCCGGACGTCGACGCCGCCTGCGCGCGCTTTGAGAAGCTCGGCGTTGTTTTTAAGGAGAAGCTCACCTACGGCCGTATGCGCGAGATCGCCTTCATCCTCGATCTCGACGGGTGAGTACCGCGGCCCTTCTTCTGCTGGACGCGCGTTCATAGTGATTGTTAGTACGCGGTTGCGTCACGTGCTGGATCGTGATCGCCCCCCATCTTCACTCTTGGACCTGGAGACGAGTGAGCGCGTCCCTATGCGATATATATACGAGGGCGCTGGAAGGATACGCGGAGGGCGACACGTATGTAAATCCGTCGTTATTCCAAGTGTACACATTCCGTTGAGCTACCAAGGCACGTCCGATGTAGTGAGCAGCAGCGCGTCGACCGGTGGCGTCGGCACCACGCTCACCACACGCAGGATGCGCGTGAGACGCCACGCAATAGTGTCGTGCTGAAGCTCGCGCCCCCAACGCCACCGTGCCTCTCGTACCTGCGTAATCACGGCAGCGCGACCCATTCCGCTGCAAGGCCCTTTGCATCGGCAGATACATTAGTAAGGGCACGGATACGACCGTACAGCTCCTTCACCTCTCGTCCGACGTGCGAAGTGGCGAACTGCGGCTCGGAGAGCGAAGTATCGAGCCATGCGCAGGACACTTTGCGTGGGTGGCGGGTGAGTTCCTCATCTTATCTGCTCATCGCGCTGCGTCGCTCATTGCTGCACCGCGCTGCGATTTGCCAGAATACTCCATGGCCGGAAACGCGCAATGGACATCGTGACCAACTCGTTCTGCGTGGTGCGTCCATTCCCAGAGCTCCAGATTCACGCGTCTCGTGCTGACAGCGGCGCGTCTGCAAAGAGGGAACATGCTGGCGAACGGAACTTGGGCGATTATCAGCGGGAACCAGGCGGTCACGTACGGAGGAATGGCCGTATCCTGCCAGATGGGCGGCCTGCCGTACGACGACCCGGATGGCGGAGTCATGCTTTCCATGCCACTCTTCTAGCATCATACCTGTCAACCATATTTCTTCCACGTACATTCTTGTCTCGGTCTCCGTGCAGAATACGGTAAGTTCGCTCTCGTTTTGGGAGGGCATCATACTTACCGGGGGCGCATTTCCAGATTGCTCAATCCGTGCGACAACTCATCCTGTGATCAGACACTAACCACCGACATGATCTCCCGAAGATGGTAGCCCACCGTGTACGTCGTCAATAATAACGATTCTTTATTTTGTAACTTATGCCATTGCAGCGAAACCCTCGAAGACGGCAGGGTGATCATCGTGCGTCCTCTCCTGCCTCTCACTCTCGTGCATCACCACTAACATCACCTCACAGCTCGGCAGATGTGACTGGGGAGGATTCGTGAACGACATGTCACAAAACAACTTGTCCTTGGAGATCTTCCCCGCCACGTCTTCAGCCGCTGGACGACATGATCCACGCGGTGCGGACGTACCCCGCGAGCGCGGGGATGGCAATGCTCCCGTTGTCACCAGAAAACAACTGGGCCGTGAATGTGCTGTTCTGCGGCGGCGCGAACATCCAGGTGAACCAGTCAGTATTTCAGTGCATGTATGCTGCAAACATTGTGGCTGATAACTTTTGATGCAGGTGGGGCACGGACTGGGACATCGCACAGTACAACACGTTGAACTCGTGTGTCACGATCATGCTGGACGTGTCTGGGTCCTACGTCGAGGACAATCTGCAAGATCCGCTGTTTGAACGGTGCGAACGCCGGTAAGTGCGCTGCATGCATATGCGGTCACATAAATCTCACTGAGACGGGTTTGTCTTTCAGGCGTTGCGGGATACGGGAACATTTCGTGGGCAATCGGACAGTCATACACGAACAACCCCGTCCTGTGGCCCTGCACCCGCGGGAACAAAAGTGGTCGCGTGCGACGGACTGTCTGCAAGCACGATTCCGCGCATGTACCACTCCTCTGCCACGCTCTTCCCAGACGATATGCGCAGTTCGCATTGCTAAACTCACGCTGACATATGTGCTCAGGCTCGGTGTACCACGTCGAGCTCTTCTATCCTTCTTATCGCAACTAGCGCCGGCCGGAGCCAGAAGACCTCCTCACACAGCTCATGTATAGCAGGCCGTACTTCAACGTGATTTTATCTTCTGCCAACCTGCTCGGGGATGCCTCCGCTGTGTTTTCTTCAGTCTCCCGCCCAGGGCTGTGCCACGCACGCTGGAGGACAAGATCCACTGGATCCTCGAGGAGATGCGGCGCTATAATGCAAGAAATAGTTGTTGATGTGGGATGCAGGCAGGTAGCAGATGTATTTTGTCCGGATGTCTTGTTCAGATGTACCTTGACTTATGTGAACATATCTTATCCGGATGTATCTTGCCATTGACGGATGTATCTTGCCTTACATTAATGGAAGCAGTGTTGAGGGAAATATTCGGGGGTGCTGAAATGTAGGTCCCACCAATTGTACGGTAACCCATCATGGTACAACAATCTTAGTCTACTATGATAGTAGACTAAGATCGTCTAATCTCGGGCGCGCGGGGAGTCCGACGCCGATAGCCAAACCAGACGCGGCCGGGTGGCTTGCGCCCACCGCAGCCTGCCGAGGAACTTGCATTTTTACACAGGAAACGCTGAGTACACTGTAAATACTTTTGATAGCTATGCATTATGAGGGATTGCGACGCAGCGATACGGAATAAGGGAAATTGAGAGAGAGATTATAAGAAAGTAAGAAGAAAGGAAGGAGAATGGTAGGAGAAGGGGTGGTTGGCGGGTGGCTTCGACGCCGAGTACCTGTCGCAGACAGCGAAGCAGCGGTTGATAACAAGCCTGCGGCGGGAGACGAAGTCGCGGCTCACCAGGCGGACGCGAGAGCTGGCGGTTGAGAGCAAGCTTGCTAAGCTCCTCTCAACCCCGCTGTGCCCAGGTGAGGGGCTCCCGCCGAGGGTCCGCGCCGGAGCAGGAACGATGCGTTGCGGTCGCGTGCGGGAGGCGCCGCAGCCCACTTGTGGAGTGGGACAATAAGCACGGCAACGCGCGAGAGGCGTCGCGGCCCACAAAGGGGACGAGGAGTGCGCAGAGCGCACGCTGCGAAGTGGCCTGCGTTGGCAGGGCTCGGGTCCTCGATTAGCCTTGAGTAAGTCAAGGCCCTTAAACTCGATGTATGATAAATTCAATTTGCAACAAACTGCTAGGCTCTAGCAAACCGAGGTTGGGGAAGATCAGTATATTGATTTAATTCGTATAAAACAATCTACGACTAACAGAATCCCAGTTTGAATTAATTAGAACGATGCGTTGGCCAAGTTTGGCTACAATCGCTGAAGTTCGCGTGTATTCTCACTGGGGGTGATTCTCCACGACTTTTCGGGCCTCCTGCTGTGCCACCTCGAGGCTAGCGATGCGGGCGGCTAGAGTTTGAATCGACATCAGAATCCTTTCCCTCCTCGAGGGCGAAGGGTCTCCACCCTGGCCGGAGGGGAGAGGCGGAGCTAAAGCATCCGACGGCCCTAGGCTCCGAGAGGAAGCACCTGCAGAAGACACTTTGAGAACTTTCTGCACATAGGTTTCGTGACGGCGAACGGCCGCGGTGGCGCTGTCGGGTAAAATGGGCGTAGCGTGAGGGTCCACTTTCTTATAAGGGGGGGAACCTCCACTATGTCCGGATCGAAGTCCAGGTGGCGCATAGCGTGATCGTCTTGGGACGACGACGAGTCTTCTTCGCCGACATTCTCTCTCATTGGGCCAGGTACGAGAGCCAGGTTGCTGGAATGGAATGAAGAAGCGGGATACAAAGCGGGAGTGACTGACCAACCTTTGAGATGGGGCAAGCTGCCGCTCCCCTTGCACAGCGCCTCGGTACGCGGGACGCGGACGAGGGCGGGGCCGTTGGCCCTGGTTGGGGTCTATGGATCTTGGAACACCGGAGTCGTTGTTCGGATGCGGAGCGAGCTGAGCGCGCATGGCCCGAGGGCGAGGACGCTGGTTGCGATTTGTCAGCAGCGGGCGGGAGTCGGAGGTAGCTGCGGCCCCGGTCCTCTTGGCCAATGCGGTGCTTGCATCCGCCTCTCCTCCGTCGACCTCTCGCGGGCGCTTGGCAGCTCCTGCTCCTGCTCCGGTAGCTCCCGCTCCTGTGACCACAAAGCCTTGAGACCGCAATAGCTTCCGGAGGTTTTCGTATGCCTCTACGGTGAAAGGGCGCATATCCACCGGGGGATGTCCGGCCGCCTGGTCGAATTTTGACCAAGCCGTAGCCAGGGATAGCTGCAGGTCGAAGGTTGAGGTACCAGGGGGACCAAGCTGCACGGGCGACCGGTGATATCGCAGGCAACGCATGCTAGATCGGCCTCCGGGTTGATGTAGCAAGGCACCTCGAGCGAGCCGCATTGGCTGCAGATCACAGGCTGCACTGGGTTAGCGTCGACGGATGATGCCGTGCAAGAGAAAACCTACCGATGCGATTTTGCTCTCCACCCAGGACTGCAACTCCGGATCGACTCGGAGCACATCCTTCCCTTTGCGGCGGCTGGATGCAGACTCGGCGACCGAATCCTCACGCATCGGCGGCGAGTTGGAGGAAGCTGCGGCCCTGGTCCTCTTGGCCAATGCGGCGCTTGCATCCGCCTATCCTCCGTCGACCTCTCGCGGGCGCTTGGCAGCTCCTGCTCCTGCGACGGTAGCTCCTGTGCCTGCCATGGCAACCCCTGCTCCTGCAGTAGATATTAGCTGACTTGCAGCCTCGCTCGACCTTGCCACTTACCTTCCCACAGCGGTTTTCTCCCAAGTCCCCGACGTCTGCGGGAGTTTCTGCCGTGGCCGCGGCCCTCCAACCCTCCGCGATCCTGCCATCTTCCTCGCGGATGGACTTGAAGTCGATCGTCCGACCGGACTTCTGAGCATCTGCGCTTTCAGCGACGGCGCTCAGCATGAGGAGGGTGGGGTGCACAGACTCGTTGCGGGCAACGCAGCCATGGAGGCAGGCAACGCCTGCTTCCTAGAAGGCTGTTAGCACAACGTTAGCCCCGGAAAGAAAACGAGCTCGCACCACTTCTTTGCGGAACGACGCCTGAAGTTGAGGGTCGTCCGGATCCTGGGCGGCAAGTGCGAAGGCCAGGGACTTCTGGATCCGTTTTAAGTGCAAGTTCAAATTAATAGTCGTAGTCGACATAGCGCAAAGTCAACCGTGAGTGTTACAACGGGGTCACGGACGTCACGAATCGGTCAGGAGCAGCCACCAAGGCGCCTGGCAAAACCGTAAGTGAGAGAGGTGGAATTTCGCCGGGCGCTGCGGAAAATTTTGCATGATAGGCAGCGTTGCTGCAAGCTCAACTAAGCCAAGTTAAGTTGAAAACATGGGCGAACTTGTGAACGCAAGCTTGCGGCTCAGAGTCCGACGCCAAACCAGGCGCGGCCGGGTGGCCTGCGCCCACCTCGGCCTGTCCGCAAAAACTGCATTTTTTGGGGGCAAGAGATGCCGTTACAAAATGAAGTAACTACTTTTGAGGCCGAGTACTATGAGAGTGATTGAGAAAAACAGATGGAGTAGACATTACTAATGTAGAATTGACAGGAATTGAAAAGGTGCGGGCGGCTTTGACGGCGCTTGTCCTCGGGCGACGACGAAGTGTGTGGCTAGCAGAAAGGGAGACGAACGGACAGCTCACCTGGAGGACGCGAGAGCGGATCGTCGCTAGCCCCTCTCGGCCCCGCTACGCCCCATTGAGGAGCTCCCGCCCGGGGGTCCGCGCCGGAGCGGGGGCAAACAGTTGGGCGGCACGCCGGCGCCGCTGCGGCCGCCGCAAACCATCCCGGAGCGGGGACAAGCATCGGCGGCACGCGGGATGCGCGGCAGTTCGCATCGGCAAGACTAGGGCCCTTCGACTTACATAAGCCAAGGCTCTTATCGGGTTTATTTCACAAGTCCAATCGAGCGGAGCGCCTACTCGCCGCGCTTTCTTGGTGACTCATCTGTCCCCCTAGCGGGGCTCCAACGCTCTCGGTGTTGCGGTCTCGTCCTAGTCCCACTCCACAGCGGGCTGCAGCGGCCCCGCATGCCGCTGCACTTCGTTCTTCCTGCTCCGGCACGGACGCTCAGGCGGGAACTCCTCACCTGGGCGCAGCGGGGTTCGAGAGGGGCTTTGCAGCCTCACTCGAAACCACCAGCTCTCGCGTTCGCCAGGTGAGCGGTCATCTCGTTTCCCCCTGCAGCCTAACTAACCTAGCTCTCAACCGCGCGGCTCGCGCGTTCGCCAGACTTTCATGCACCGCACTTCGTGCTACCCGCCAACCAACCCACAGCGCCAACCTCCATCCTCATTTAAGCTCGCCTCTGCTCTTTCATACTCGTATTACTCGTATTACTGCTGTATTCCCTTTCCAGTGCATTTATCTTCATTTATTTTTCTCCATTTATCTCTCCTTCCCTGTCAGTCCTCCTCCCTCTGCCTCTTTAATCACCTTAGCAAATTATTTCCTCTGCTACTTAGTACTTAGTCCCATGTACGCGTGTCCAGCTAGAAAGGCTTGTTTCGCGGCCAGTCGCGGTGGGCGTAAGCCACCCGGCTGCGCCGGGCCCGGCTACAAGGTGTGCCAGCGTTTTCAAAGTGAGCGAGATTAGAGCTCGGTTACGCCGCAGCAAGTCACGGCATTGTCACGATATTTGAGATTCCGCTTGTTGTCACGGTAGTGGTCCTGGGTTGTGACGATAAGAATCGCCTGACGTTGTAATCACATTAAAATAAAACATTATATTAAGCTTTCAACTTGAGTGTTTCAGTAATACTCGATCAACGCAACGCAAGTAACGAAACGACCCGAATACGGCATTGAATATACAATGATAAGGTAAGCACTGTAATCCCAATATTTGAAAAAGAGTGATTATACCTTAGCATGGCAACTTATCGGTCAAAAGCAAAGACTGGTACACACAGATGCAACGTTATTTTTCCGATATTGTTCCAGTATCGGCGCTTACACATTGGGGCAATATCGTGATAGCGCCGTGTCTATACTGGCCTGGCCATCAGCAAAATCCAACTTTTTCTTAGAGACTTATCCTCACTTAATGTTACTTTTTTCGTCACTTAGAGTACTTAATTTCAGAAAAATAAGTAGCCCTCGACTCTTTTTTCCTCTTTTGGCTTTTAAATAAGATGATTAAGAACAAAAAATTGCGATAAGCTAAATAAGTAGGACTCTCTAAGTGTACTAAGAAAAAGTTGAGTTTTGCTGATGGCCCTGGCAGAACATGTAACTTTCAGTATCATTGTAGTACTAAATATATAATATTATATCAATGTCACTAAAGCCTGTACTCAGCTCGGGCAAATGCTTGGGTGTGTCGAGATGGATGGCTGTGGATATTGGGTTGTTTGAATTCTACACATCCGGTTTCATTCCATTCTTCATATTAGACAATTGAATTTATTATAAATGAGCGCGACGATGACACGGTCAACTAAGAACGAGCCAACAAGAAAACATTTGATAGCACAGAAGAAAGGATAGCGCAAATCACCATACATGAACGCATACATGATGGCCTCAAACACCGACTTCTACCACATAAGTTCCGCCTCTATTGCCTTCTGCGATGGAGCTGTAACAGTGCCAACAGGATGCCGAGTATCGAGGGGGTTGTATATGCTGAGGTCGTTCATAAGCATCTCCGTAAAAGGCCTAAGAAGCAGAACATTTTTAGCACCACACCAATCAAAAATCAATTGTGACTTACTTTATATAAACTGCATTGTATTCCTCTGCTCTCTCTCAGGTTTGATTGAAGGCATCCTGTCGCATCTCCGAAAGTAGGTCATCAACATAGTTTCAGAATTCCTTTGATCTGTAAGCCTTCGTGTCCCAGCATCTGTAGCAACTGCCTCATTTTGAGCGTTATCGCCAGCTCTGCTGCCAGAGTCATCGTCAGGTTACTGCAAGAGTCATCCTCTTCAGTCGACGAGACCCATGTGGACTTGGCACTGACCCGAGATTTTGTGATTACAGGCTTCTTCTCCAGCTGCTCAAATGCGTAGAGTGCAGAGCGCTGGACGGTGAATAATCAATAATAAAAAGGTTAAATGAAACCCCTTTGCACTTACCAAGAATGCGACATGCCGCCAATGTGCAAGAGAGACCTCAATCTTCCCAGTATTTGCAAACTTGTTGACGAGTTTGCCCAGGTCAGTGCCAGCATTTATTCCATTCAATAGCTGTCCATGATTATTAGATGGGAGTTCAAGTATTCAAAAGCTACATACCACTCGTTTGATCACACACCAGATGTCCATGGACATATGACTGATCAAGCTGGAAAGCTTGTCCACAAGCTCAGGGTCATTGAAGATCTTCTGGTTGAGCTTAAATATATCTGGATTCTTCCTTACAAACCTTAGTATGTTTTCAACGAAATCCTCAATATAGGCTGGGAGATTAGGAGATAGAATGATCACCCAGAGGCATCTCATCATAATTTGCTGTGTAACTTGTATAAGTAATGAGACACTCAAAAATATAGGTATGTACAACGAAGTGCCTTGAATCCAGATTATCTTCAATCTGTTGTAGCTTGTTGTTTGCATCCATCCGTAGATATTGTGTGAAGAGTGTGACCAGCATTTCAGGTAAAGATAACTGTGAAACTCATTAGTGAACAAGAAAAAAAGAAATACATGCATACGCACCTGAGTGAACCTTTCCAGCATAAGCTGAGCATTTGATGGTAAGCTGTATTCCCACATCAAGCTGTGAGCATGAGTCTTGAGATGCTTGACCACTCGAATGTTGATTGCCAGTGGATCTTCGCGCTCTTGTGATTCTCCTCTTGTCCTCACGATTCCACATGGCTGCATGGATGGTGGTGGGCTTACACTCCTAGAAGTGGCTGAGCTATTTCCATCCTGGATGGCATCATCAGTCTGGGAGGGAATATTGGTACAAGAGGGATCTTCATCCTGTGAGCCCAAATGGCCTAATGTTGCTGCAGCTAAGTCAGGTCTAAATAGTATATGACTCATAACTTCTGCAGTTTTTCAGGTATTATAGTGATCTTACATTTATTTCGTAGCCTATATATAGCCTCATAATCTTGCCAATATCAAAATGTTATACCTTGTATTAATGGAGATATGGCCAAAAAGCCAATTGCAAAGTCCGACTTTTTAGTCAGCTTTTTTACCAATGTAACTGAAATTGAAACATATTCAAGATAATTATGCAAATGGTAGTGTTACATTCAAATACATATACATCTTAGCTATTAATTTCAATTAAGATTATGTCTTTATCTGCAAAGCTCATGTCAGAATATCTAAAAAGCTGAAACAGGTGTGACTAAGCCGTGGCAACACTAAAATGACCTGACTCGGGAGCTCTCCCAGCAGCCTCCACACGTGAAGCTTGAGCACGGCTAAGAAGCTTGAACTGTCCAAGGATGCCAGCCATAATGAGAGGGTCGCAAGTGATGTCACTGTTGTGTGCAAGAGTCATGGTAACTGAAAAAGGAAGTTGAACTGGAATGCACTAGTGCTCCACGGGCACCCCATAAGCCTGAGTGATATTGAGATTAAAACAATGGAAGTGAGACAAATTAATAACTAATTTACATCAAATTTAGTCAGATTGGGCACGAGAGAAGAAGGCTCTGTATGGTGTGTGTAACCGTGTATCTGAAAGGTAAAGGTGGAGCTGCTCGCAGGCTGCAGCAGTTGTGCGGAAGGGTTATCAGTGCATGGCTGGAACAGAGCAAGACTGATGAGTATATTGATGCATGCTGATCATTGAAGAAGTCTGACTCACAAATGATGGCATAGAGGTGGTGGCAAGCATCAAAACTTGACCTTGTCTCTGTCTTGGGACTGCATTTGATGATCTCGAGGGTTTTGTGCTCCCTGACTTTTGCTTCTTCTTCGGTCGCTCAAATGCAGGCATTGTAAAGGATGTCAATGCCGTGGAAGGAGCTTGAGGAGTGGCAATGTCATTCGTGGGTGAGTAGTGTTGCTGCAGCTAAGTCAGGCCTAAATGATATATGACTCATAACTTGGGCAATTTTTTAGGTATCATAGCTATGTTACATTTATTTCGTAGCTTATATATAGCCGCATATTCTTGCCAAATATCAAAATGTTATACCTCATATTGATGGAGATATAGCCAAAAAGCCGATTGCAAAGTCTGACTTTTTAGTCAGCTTTTTTACCAATGTAACTGAAATTGAAACATATTAAAGATAATTATGCAAATGGTGGTGTTACATTCAAATACATATACATTTTTGCTATTAATTTCAATTAAGATCATGTCATTATCTGCAAAATTTATGTCAGAATATCTAAAAAGCTGAAACAGGTGTGACTAAGCCGTGGCAACACTATGGGTGAGTCAGATGCAGCAGGCCCTGCTTGAGTGGTCATGGAGAAAGCAGGTGAATTCTCAGTGCCAGGGATGCTGTTAATACCCAGAACTGATGGCACATCACCACCAGCCTCTCCTCCCG